>JANAVB010041220.1:4567138-4887138 GCA_029216955.1 Iris pallida | reverse complement strand
ATTGATCGTACATGGATGTACCAGCGAATCAACCTCCTGAGAGGGCATTATCCTGAGAACACAGTCCCTGTGTTCAGTCTCTTTCCATTTTTTCTTTCCTTCCTTGAATGCATGATAATGTATGTACTGTTACACCCTTATATGCCATAAACCTGAGAATAACTGAACCTATAACTTAAGGCTCTCGCCTGTACACACACCCACCCTTAACACAAACACACCCTCTCACTCTTTCACTCTCACTGTCACACCCTTAACACACACACACACATTTGACTGAAACACACACACATACACCCCTCACCATATCACTCTTTGTCTATACACATAATGTTATCCTGATTGGGCTAGGAACTTGATCCTGACAGCGCAATGTTATCCTTTTCTCAGAAGTATGGCTTAATTTCTGAACTTTTATTTTCTTACAAAATGATGTAGTTGGTTTTCCTGGACAACATCTAAACATTTGGAGTTACAGAGTAACTACTTGGGAAAAAAAAGCGAGAGTAGACCCCCTAATAGAAAAATAGGAGAAAATCTTGACATAGAGTGATTCGAAGGACTTACTAGATATTCTATCATTGTTATTGTCTAGAAAGATGATGTTTTCTTCAACATCCGTATGAGAACTATAAGGATATATCTTTTCACAACATGTCACCTTGTCAAAGACCCTTAATGTGAATATCATGTTACCGCAGTGTCGAAAGACTAACATGTCATAATTTTCTAAGCCGTGTGCTTTGACATAATCCTCCCAACTCTTTCCTCCTATGTAGTAATCTTGTATTTCTTTATGAAGTTCAAGACGACATATAGTGACTCGTAATAGAAAAATATGTCGTCTTGAACTTCATAAAGAAATGCAATATTACTACATAGGAGGAAAGGGTTGGGAGGATTATGTCAAAGCACACAGCTTAGAAAATTATGACATGTTAGTCTTCTGACACTGCAGTAACATGGTATTCACATTAACGGTCTTTGACAAGGTGACTGTTGTGAAAAGATATATCCTTATAATTCTCCTACGGATGTTGAAAAAATATTATCTTTCTAGACAATGACGATGATGGAACATCTAGTAAGTCCTTCGAATCACTCTATGTCAAGATTTTCTCCTTTTTTCTATTCGGACGGCGCATTCGAAGAAGGAGCGGATCCGACAGGACTACTATGAGCAGCTCTTGGAGAAGATAGATGCTCCTGCCAATACCAATCTGATGGCTACTAAAAGCACTTATAACTTAGTGAATTCAGTTTAAACTTCTGCATATTATTATTTCAGATGGCACTCCTAGTTCTTTTCTTTACGGCGTCACTCGTCGCCCTACTGATGGCTAGCACTCGTCGTCGTGGTGCTGGTCGTCGTGGTGGTGGTGGGCGTGGTCGTGGTGGTGGTCGTGGTCACCTTCAGCCTTCCCAGAAGGCGATGCTCGCTAGCGATCCCGACCTGGAGAGTACCCCGGGCACAGACTCATCCCGCCGTTGATCTACCACGGGGCTATCGACACCTTCGTCGAGGGCGTCTCCATCCGCTAGCAGATCCACCAGCGGTACCACCATTTACTGCACAGTGGGCCCCGGATTACCTCCGGATTCAGTTACACCCGGTTACAGGCGAGTACATGCGCGGAGTCGCAGATCCTTCGACGCCACATGAGAGGCCGATGGACGAGTTCCGACGAGAGCTATGGCCCACGGGTAAAGCGTAAGTAAATTTAAGTTAATTTAATAAATTTGTTTTATTTATTCAAGTTAATAATCCAGTCGTTGCTTCTTTGTAGGTTTTTTCCATAGGATGCTACCAGGCTTCTAGGGCAGATTATCTGGACTAACTACCATGGCCCCTACCTCAATTTTCTTGAGGTGCCCCTAGACTTGCAGTACCGCAGGCTCGACGAGATGAGGGTATGAATAATTATTAATTAATCTTTAATCAAGTATTTTTAATATCTTAATAATTGAATTTTTATGTCAGAGGACCTTCTGGTGGCCCCCCCATCGCGAGGAGGCGATCCGCAGGACCTATAGAAGCGCCATCGGAAAGAAGATCCGGGATGCGGTTTATGACCTTCGAACAGGCATTCGAAGAAGGAGTGGATCCAACAGGACTACTATGAGCAACTCTTGGAGAAGATGGATGTTCCTGCCTTCAAGGAGAAATCAGAAAAAGCGAAAGCGAACCGACGTACTGCAGGGCTACATACGGGGGGATCAAAGCCCCACGCAGCGACGCTTGCAGATCTGATAAGATACCGCAAATTCATTCCCTATCTAATTCGGCACTATTAATATACTTAATTAATTAAATTCTACGAATATTTCGTATGCAGACCCAACATGCGTTGAAGAAGGGAAAACCTGGTGACTCGGTCACCATGTACGATGTATTCCAGTATGTCCATAAGAGGCGGAAGGACGGGAGCTTCGTCGACGAAAGGGCCAAGGCGACTGATGTAAGTACTTACGTTTATGAGATTTATGTTAGAATTATAAGTATTCAGACAATAACTTAGGTAAACTTAGGATTCAGACAATAACTTAGGTAAACTTAGGATTCAGACTATAACTTAGGGTAACATAGGATTTAGATTATAACTTAGGTAAACTTATAGTATAATAAACACATTCATTTGATAGGCTGCGTATCGTGAGGCCCTTAGTCAGATTCAGCCATCTGCTCCCGAGGATGTCGGCGAAACGACGCCCGTCGGGATGTCCTATTCTACGGCCACTCGCTACGATGATTTATTCGTAGATACCATCGACGGCTATAGAAAAGGGCGCGTGTACGGAGTCGGCTCCCTGGCTAATTTGTACTCGACGACTCCAAGATTCCACCTCCCCCGCCTCCTCCCGCGGCCCCGGCAGACGATGATGTGAGGTCCCAGCTTGCGCATCTGAACGAGGCGGTGTCGGAGATTCGGACGCAGTTGTCCATGTACCTGCATCCTTATACTGGTGTTGCCGATCCGTCTGTTGTCGGTCCGTCTACTAGTGCTGTCGGTCCTTCTAGTGCTGCCAATCCTTCTTCCGCCGGGCATCTTTCTTTTGACCCTACTGCCCCTATCATACCGCCTCCTACTTTGACGGTCCTCCTTGACATAATGACGCCAGAGCAGCTGCCCCAACTTCCAGGCCATGTCTTGGAGAGATTGCCGCCGTACTTGGTGGACGAGTATATGAGACGGGCACAGCAGGGAGTACCACCACCAGCGGACGATCGTACCCCTTGTCGTTGATGTTTGTATTTTTAGGATTATTTTATTTGTGTTGGTGGATATTGGATATTTTGAAAAATGTTTAAATATTGAATATTTGTGTGTTTTGTGTGAACAATTTGAATGCTTGGGATTATTTGTGTGTTTTGTGTATTTATTTGTGTATTGGAATTGTTTGTGTGTTTTGTATATTGGAATTGTGTACATTTGAATTGCTTGGGATTATTTGTATGTTTTGTATATTAGAATTGTGTATATTGGGAATGCCCAGTTTTATGCTATTTTTTTTCAAAAATTTTCCAGCTACCGACGGACTGGCGGCCAATTTTCGACGGACTATCCGTCGCTAACTGGGGGATTCCCAATTAGCGACGAATGTGCGACTAAAATTCGACGGATTATCCGTCGCCAAGGTTCTGGAAGTATGAAAGATTCACAGAACAGGGCTGACGGATATTACGTCGGTATGCCGTCGCTAGTAGTCGGTAAAACATTGGCGACGGATAATCCGTCGCTATAAGGCCGACCGATTGGCGACGGTCTAGCGACGACTCACGACGGAGTAACGACGGATTATCCGTCGCCAATGTTCTAGAAATATGAATAATTTACAGAACCGGGTCGACGAATATTCCGTCGGTATTCCATCGCGAATCCGTCAAAACTTAGCGACCATTCGCGACTGATTGGCGACGGAATTTACGTATCAGAAACTCTCGGATACGCATTTATCGACCAAATAGCGACGGATATGTCCGTCGGTAAGTGATACGTCATTACTTTTTTTGATACGTGATTTGACGGTAATCCGTCGGTGAGTCGTCGCAAACTGCACGAGTATGGTTGACGGCAGTCCGTTGCTAATTCGTCGCTGGGCGACAACTTACCGACGGATTGTAGTTAGCGACGAGAGTTTTCCCGACGAACTTTTTTAACCAATATCCATCGACCATCCATCGATAATTACATTTAACGATGGATTTTTGACGGATATAGCCGTCGCTAAATCGATAAATTTTTGTTGTATCTTAACTCATAGCTCAGGACTCCGATTAATCTTTCATTTTTCTTAAAGAACCGTATCGAAGTTAGCTTTCCAAATATATAATTAATAGGCCAAATTCATTCTAGAACTTTCTGTAAAACTATTTGAGTGTCAGGTGTCCGAAAGACGAACGTGTTTAGGTGTTTTCGCAATTTTGGGAGCTTTCGAACACGAAAATGTGATCCTTTTGAAGTTCCAAAAAGCTGATACAAAGGGCTACGACATATTTTAATCCTATAATTTAGTGAATAGGTATAATAGGTACAATATTGGTTTTAAGTAGAAAACTGACTATACGACATAGATATTTTGTGTATCATTTGAGCTTATGTAGTATGGATATCAAGTGAATGTAAGTATCATAGGTTGTCAAGTATATATATATATATATATATATATATATATATATATATATATATATATATATATATATATATATATATATATATATATTATTGTTAGTAATATGTGTTAGTTAGTTTGTGTTAGCATTGATACAAGTGGTTATCAAGTGGGCCAAGTATAGATAAGTTATGTGTCAAGGTATTAAAGTTTTAGGAAAGGTACTAGTGTGATACTTGGATTCCATAAAGATATTGGTATCATGACACTCAAGTATCATGAGTAAGGATAAGTGAGTTTTGGGACTTGAGTAAGGTATCCTATTTGGTATCAAGTATTAGTATTAGAGTTAGTTGTATAAGTATCTAGGAGGATAAGGTATTGGTCAAGATATTAAGATATTGGGTATTAGAACTATGTAATAGATACTATCAATATATCAATGCCAAGAGTAGGATGAGTGAGTCCATGCGTGTATGATTGGTAGGGTATGGTAAGCATAGGGTATCCTAGAATAATTTTGATAGGTAATGGAATATAAGGGTATATTAATATATAGGTATATAGGTAAACATATTGCTATAATCTACAGCTAGACAGGTCATAGGGTAAGGATATATATATATCTTGGTATCAATTGTAGGTAACCTATGATACATATTTATGCATATATGTATCAAAGATCGAAGGTAAATATCTATAGGTATATGTACATACAGAAATAAGATATTAGAATACATGTTATGCTACATAGGGTATAGTTAAGGTAGCCAAGGTATGGTGTAAAATGTGGGATACTTAGTGAATTAAGGTATCATGACATATCATGGTATATGATATGTCAAGTATTAGGTAGAACATGGTATCCTAAGGATATGCTATCTGTATACATATATATATATATTTTTTTTTATATGTATATGTATAGGTAGTTAAAGTAATTCTAAGGGTAAAGGTAAATACCTTAGTAGTAAGGTAAGTCATGGATATGCATAGAATAGTAAGAGTACAATATCATATATGTATTTATATAGGTATCATATAGATACTAATATTATAAGATATATAGGAATATAAATATATATTTATATGTATAGTATAAGGGGTATATTATACCATGTGGATATGGTACATGGGTATCTTGGTGTACTATGACATATTTGGTATATATATATATATATATATTATATATATATATATATATATATATATATATATATATATATATATATATATATATATATATATATGAGTAAGGAAGTAACCTAACACCATATGTAAGTGTAGACAAACATGTGTGAGGGTATAGTAATGAATAAATGGTTAGCGGTATATATATATATATATATATATATATATATATATATATATATATATATATATATATATATAATATATATATATAATATATATATATATATATATTATATAGGTAAATGATAAATGTTTTGATATGGATAAATGGCATATTGGTATATGTTATGGATAGGTAAATACAATGATATATGTAATAGACAATTGGTACATCCATGGATATATAAAGGACAAATTGGCTAAGGTAATCCTAGATAGTAGGTAACTAGTAGAGATGTAAGATATATGTATTGATACTTGGTAATATTAGCTAGTATGGCAGAAATAATGTAATGACTAGTATGGACTAGAAAATCTAGTTTACCCAAGGTATTGACCCAAGAACTAAGGTATTAACTAATAATTAAGATATTTGAGATACGGGCTAAGGTATTAGATAAATGTGTGATACGGATTAAGATACCATGTTATGGGATAAGGTAAATAGCTATAGGCCAATGTATTGCTAGAAATTATAGGTAGAAGTATATATTATGGTAATATATGCTAGAAAACTTATTAGTATAGCCTAGAAACCTAGTATTGGCCTAGTATTAACTAGTAGTGACTAGTTTGACCTAGTTAGTACCTAAAAACTAAATAATGACTTGTTAAGACCTAGTATAACTTTATAAACCTTATAAATAGGTAAAATCAACCTATAAACTAGAAAATGACCTAGTTTGACCGTGTTAACCTAAATTTGACCTAGTTTGACTTCCATGGCCTAGAAATTATATTTTAATTTAGATATCAATGATTATCATACTAAAATACCAAATATTTCATATTAGGTCTTTAAGGCACCGTATCGGATACTGTTGATACTTCACACCGGATCTCAGGCGAGTACATTCTTTAATAATTTTTGTTTTATGATATCTTCAATGTTTCTTTTATTTAGTGTATATATTCATGATTTTTTGACACATTGGTTACATGGATTGGTATTGTCTCGATCCTTTCATAAGATATTATTTTTTGTATATCTTGATGTATCTTGTGCAAGCCTTGTTGTTCTCGTGCATTGTATGGACATCGATTCCTGCGAAGGCTCGTGACCTTCTTAGAGAATCCCGTGTCGTAACGTGCCATGGTTGGATCTACTATACTAGTCGGGGACGAAGAGTTTTAGCGGAGATATGTGATCAATACCCTCCTTACATCAAGTCTTGAGCCTTGAATAGTGTTAATCATACATCGTACGTATGATTAACCAGGCCATAAACTCTTGTATCAAGTTTCTAAGCCGATCACATGTTGAAACTAGTGCTCAATCATATAGATAGTGTTCTCTTGATTCTTGTACGTGATATTTCATGTTCTCTTGCACTTACACTTATTTATAGTTTTTACTTATATCTTTCTATGTTCATGTACATGTCGCTTCCCTTGTATATTCTATCTATTTACTACTACATAGTCTTTATCATTTTTCTGGAACTGTTATTAGAGATGTACTCCGCTCCAATCCTGACTGGATATATTTTTTCTAGATAATTTAGATGAAGGTTTTCCTATTTACTACGACCCACATGATATAGGAGATGTAGACCCGGAGACACTGATTCAGGAGGCTTTAGCTCCAGCTGAGGAGGCTATATTAGCAACTCAGTTAGACTAGATTATACTGGATTTGTCTCCAACCTTATGACTCTGACATGTTATTATTTTGAGACTGTTGTTATTGGAGATGGATGACTCTTAGACTCATTGTGGAATTATATTATGTTATGTTAGACTCCTGGATATTTCATATCATGTCATTATCTTTATCGTGCCATTTATCTTCTTTTTAGTCATTGTGATTGAGTATGAATATTATCATTATTTGTCCTCCATTTGGAGTTGAGATATCTTGATATGTTTTGACATTTATATTGTTAGTATAGTAGACCTAGACATCGTTCTACCGTCGATGCTGCGGCATGTGCTGGACGTTGTCTCGCACTCGTGCCCCTACATCGGATGCGGGTCATGACAATATATATATATATATATATATATATATATATATATTGGAACGGGTATTTGTGGTAAATATTTCCTCTGAGAATCAAGCTTCTAACTACTTGGGCCGCATGTCTCACCGCTACCACTACCAATATGCTAGAGGGTCATTGTCTATATGTGTGTCAAACCCGGTTTGTCTCTAGTGGTCAGTGGGGGGGAGATATCAAACTTCTCGGCTGGATGGCTGGAGATCCTAGGATCGAGTATATATATATATATATATATATATATATATATATATATATATATATATATATATATATATATATATATGAAATAATGCTAAGGGCATGTTTGGTTGACTG
Source organism: Iris pallida (assembly GCA_029216955.1). NCBI lineage: Eukaryota > Viridiplantae > Streptophyta > Magnoliopsida > Asparagales > Iridaceae > Iris > Iris pallida. Next base: position 4,878,856 of record JANAVB010041220.1, on the reverse strand, counting down.
AGAGTGGTATGAAACTGGTCTTTTTTTGGCAATCCCTGGGAAGTGAGATGAGATGCAGCGTTTGGTTGCATAAGAAATTGGGAGTTGAAAGTGAACGAATTGACGTGTGGTAGTTCCTGTCAGAAAACTCTTCTTCACAAACCACTTCCCAACAATTTTGCTATGAACTCCTTTAAAACTGGCAAATAAGAAGGAGATCTAGAGGGGGTAAAAGTTATCGGGCTGATCTCACCGTTGCCACGACGTGTGACCACCATGGATGCGTGGTTGCGGAGGCGAAAGCACTCGCTGTAGAGGTCAGTGTCGATCTCTCCGACAAGATCTAGAGCCAAGCGACCAAGGAGGTAGCCGATAAGACCAACCTGTGGACCGTCGACGTCGAGATCTAGATCCACAGAGAGGGAGAGAAAAGAAGAAGAAGAGTACGGAGAGAGAAAAGCCTATGAAGAGAGGAAGAAGAGGAGTCCAGAGAGAGAGAGAGAGAGAAAGAAGAAGAAGAAGAAGAAGAAGAAGAAGAAGAAGAAGAAGAAGAGGAGGAGGAGACCATACCTGTAAGAGAAAGAGGGATAGAGATGGAAAGTGTCACGACCCGCACCCGGAGTAGGGCACGAGTGCGTGATAGCGTCCCAGCCTACGTCGCAAAAATGGTATAGAATGTTGTCTAGGTCTACTATTTAAACAACAGTTATAATATCAAAACCTGTCGAGAACGTTCAACTCTGAATGGAGGACAAGCAATGACAATATAATATACTCAATCACAAACTCTAAAAAAGGTAGATGATACCGAAAGATAAAAACAACGATATATGAAATTATCAACCAGAATATCAGACACAGAAATAATATAAGTCTAGAGTCAATAATCTCTAATACAAATAGTAAAATAATAACAAGCCAAAATATAATCTCGAGACAAAGTCCAGTACCAAACCAATCTAGCTAAGCTACACTAATACCTCATCGGCGGGAGCTAACCCCTGTTGAACTAGGGTCTCCAAGTCTAGGCCAACTACGTCATGAGGATCATAGTAGGTAGGACACTCGTCCTCGCCATAATATATAAAATTTTATTAACATATCCAGTCAGGATGGAACGAGCACAAATCTCCAATAACAGTTCTAGTTAGACGATATTGAAAATATAGCAGTAAATAGAAAGAATATATAACGTAAAGTAGAAAGTACATGAAAGTAGCATGGCAAGGTTAAAGCTGTAAACTACAGCTAGTGCAATGGCAAAAAAATCGATCATATCATGTACAAGAGTCGAGAATCATACCATCTACGTGAGTGAATACTAGCTACGACATGTGGCCGGCTTGGAAACTTACACAAAGTCTACTGGCCTGGTTAATCATATATGGAGTGTATGGTTAACACTCACAAGTTCTACAATACTTGCACAAGGTCTACAATACTTGCACAAGAAGGGTAATGACCACACATCTACACTAATACTCCTCGTCCCCGACTAGTATAGTGGATCCAACCATGACACATCATGACACGTGATTCTCTGAGAAGGTAGCTAGCCTTCGTAGGAATCATGTCTATACAATGCACAAGGAACAAGAAAGACTTACACAAGATATACCAAAGAATCCAAGAAATAATATCTCATGACGGGATCCAGACAAATACTAATCCGTTTGAACAATGTGTCAAGAGAATAATGATATCTATACTAAATACAAGAAACATAGACGATATCATAAAATAGAAATATTATTCGAGAATGTACTCGCCTAAGATCCGATGGAAATATGTCAACTGTATAATCTGGCTCAAAGTAAAATCACAGACCTAAAGATGAGATATCATGAGTTAATTAGGGTTTAACAATGTATGACCTTATTTCCAGTATATATTATGCAATCTAGGTCAAACTCAGTCATACTAAGTCACACCAAGCCAAACTAAGTCACACTTGGTCAATCTAAGTCAATCTAAGTCAACTTTGGTCAACATTCTAGTCAAACTAGGTCAACTCTAGTCAAACTACAAGTCTAACCAACAAGTCATATAGGGTAAACCACTCTAGGCCTATATACAATATAGGCACAATACATACATGCATATTTATTACATTCATTATTGCAAACATAGATACTTGTATATCATTCATTCATATTCCATATACATGCATACTTCAGTTCTTTTATTATTTTATTCACATATCATTAAGTTGCATACATATACTTATTTTCATTACATACATGTCATTTATGCATATTACATACTTACATGCATCTATACATTATATATATTGTATACAACATGTAAAAATAGAAGAGAGAAAAAAGGAGAAAAACTGAAATGGAAAGAAAAGGAAAAATATAAGGAAAAGAGAAAATAGTGGACATATACATACTTGCATTATATATTCTACAATACCATACATTTTATCATTATATATTATATTACATTATGTATACATTATGTATACATTATGCATTCATATCTATCATTACATGTATACCTTGCTGTAAGCTTACTTCCCAGATTTAAAGTAATTCTATAATATTTTAGTTAACTAATTTCAATGAAAATTATTTTATAGCATTTAAACCTTAAGTGGTGTCATATTTTAATTTAAATATTTTTTGGGCCTCCCAGCCAGCCCACCTTTAGTCTTTCAAAACTTGGTTTCATATTTATTTTAAGAGAGAGGGGTTTCATAACAAATTCAAAAAATTCTTCTAACTGTTTCTTCCTCCTTCTCTAACCAATTGTTAGAAAGAGGACAGTCGTTTCCCACCAAATGAAAGCATATTTCTCATGCTACTCTAGCCTATATTAACACATCAACTCCTTCATCTTTTCTTTTTACCATCACATTATTGTCCCTGCAACCCTGCTCTTCTTCTTCACCATCCCTGATTCGAGATCAGCCATGGCGGGCCGCAGCAACCTGATAAAGAATAGTGCAGCCTAGAAGTTCGACCACGGCATCAACAAAAATTCCTTCCAGCAGCTGCAACGAGTGGATCGACCCTCCTTGGTGAATCATCACCACATCAATCCAAGATCTGGTGAGTGTTGCATCTTCGATTTCGATTGATCTGGTCCTCCCTCCTCGTTGTGATTTAAATTGTATGAATTATAGATCAAGAGCAGTGAATCCCTCTCAAATTTCTTGAGCTTCGAAGCTGTTTGATAATTGGTCACTTCGAGCTTTTAGTGAAGGTAAGGGTTGTCCTTGATCGAGAAGTCCTGACCCTTTGAAATCCATTTTGTTAATCTGATCTCCATATTATATGTTGAGAGTGTAGATCATCAAGAAGGATTTCAGTTAGAAGATCGACTCTAGGAATCAATCTTAATTTCCTGATTTAGTCGATTGGTAAGTAATTTCATCTTCCTCAAATCATGGAACGGTTCTATTTCCAAGTCCTTGGATTACTAACCTAATATATTCCATTTCTAAATCTCTTTGTTAGATTTCCACCTGGATAATAGCATTTGGAGATATTGAAAGTGGACTGCTCATATAATTTGAACGGTTAACTTGAAGTACAGGTAAAAATCTATTTTCATATGTGAAGTTCTGGTACATGATTGATGATTCAGAACAATTTTTGGTTTAAATTGAAATATGAGTTAACAATGAATTTGAGATTGTGTCACCAATTCTAATTTATGATTGTTTAAGAGTATCAATTAGAATTACACTATTGCAGAATTTCTTTAGTTCAAGGATATTAGTTAGTCTTTCTAATTTAGGATGATCAATTGATTCATGTTGAGTTTTCTTTTGTTGTCTGTGTTGGACTAGTGTCCTGGTCAGATTTGATTATTCAGAACTTTATAAGATTCAATGAAGTTCTATTTTAGGAGATTAGTGAGTTTTAAATAAATTATTTTCTATGCCAATTACTTATCTCAGTCATCAAGCAGGATACTACTGTTTAAACCTGTGAACATTCAAAATAGTTTGTTTGTTAATGAGCTTGAGAACTTTGTGACTGGACTAAGTGTATCAGTCATCATACCAGGGACTGATCTATCTAGGAGTATTAGACTAATATGATATCAGTATTCACTGAGATGGATAGTTTCCTGATTCAGGATTGGGGGGGTATCAACTGGATAACAACCTGGGTATGACTCGAAGGGTATCAGGAGAGTAGTTAGTAAACTGCCATTTAAATGAAGCATTGGATTTGGATAGTCTGGTTTCTAAATTGATTTTCAAGGATAAATGTTAAATGTTCTAAGGGACACACTGTTGACAGTATGCTATTTATTTTTAAATGGGTTATCTGATATAACAGTAGGGATGTGGCATAATTTTGTATAGCAGTAACATGTAGGCTTTTGTATAAATGATGGGATGACTTAAATTTATTAAAGAGGGTTAGAATCATATGTAGTATTGGGTTCAATTTCAGAACCTGGAAATGAGGATGAGAGCATGCGTTACTTAAGGATTCCTGCTTGCTAACAATTCTCAAATATTGAATCTGACTGCTTGACACATTAAGGAGGTTGATTTTCATGATTGCTTGGACTGAAACTAAGCAGGACATGTGAGTCTTACTATGAACTGAGTTCAAGTTGTTCTAGTTAGGATCGATTTGTCCCCATGTTTTGGTTGGACTGAATTGATATAAGGATGGTATTTGGACTAATCAGAGTTATGGATATGAAGGAGAGTTCAGCCCTATAGACTGAACTATTTTCATGATTGCTTAGGACTGAGACTTATATTGTATCAGCCCCATGTTTCAGTCCTACTTATGACTGAACCATTGTATCAGTGACCCAAGATTGGTACTGATCAGTTAGATGTTCTATTCAAGCAGATACTTCATTTTTACATGAGTAATCTGAGTTTATGATCAGAACAATATGTAATTTTAGAAGGAGCTATTCACATCAGTTTTGGCTAGGGCTTCCTAGTAGCATTTAGTCACCTTGCTAAACTGTGAACAGGTATCTAGGCCTATAATCCTAGTAATGTATGGTTGTTAACCAATCCTGAGATTTACTGGCTTATATTTCTTTTCAGCCAAAGGATTAACATGATATGGTTACACAGTTTGAACTTGCAGTACCTTGATTCTTAGGGTGCATGTGTTTAACTTTTCCTATCTTCCTTAGCCTAGAATTCGAAATCTTGGTTGCCTATGAGGAATGCAGGCTTATGAACCAATAAAGGATGCCTGTGACAACCTTCTTACCTTTCTTAAGCAACTATTTCACCCTGTATTTCCTAATGAATGAGAGATAACCCTAAGCTGGGCTGTGGTGGGAAATTATATGTTAACCCAATCGATTCACAGTACATGGTTGGCATAGTTAGTTCAGCTATTATAGGTTGCTATGATTTCAGGACTTGGCAAATGTTAGATAATTGGATTTCTATGGAGATTTAGCTGGGATATAAAAGTCATGAGATTAGTGAGAGTAAGTAATGTATGAAAGTTCAATAACAGCTTTAAGAGTAAGTTAGCTAATTCTGTCTATAGGAGACTTTCCTAAGGATTAATATGGACTGCTGAAGAGCAGTACACCCTTGCTATTAGAGGCTGACAGTTTAGGGATACCAAGACTTGTGTGTATAAATAATGTGGTAACTTAGTTATTTAGAATAACTAATTTAGATTTTGGTTTCTTGATTTAGAGTATGGTTAATACTTTGATAAATCTATAGAGACATGACTAGAAGGGGTAAACCTAGGTTAAGATTTGTATACAACTAATCTTAATTAGAACCATTTGATAACCAAGTTAGAATTAGTCAGTTTATTAATTTCTTGTAATTCATCACAGGAGGATTTCCAACTTTACTACCCTTTCTCGATCACCCGGAGCAAGGCAAGTATACTCCTCGAATTTGTTCATTTCTCATGTCTTGCATGTTCATTCTTGAATCTCCTTGATTGACACGATGTATCACGGTATTGTCTGGTTTCATGTTTCATGTATTACTTGTGTCTGGGAGGGGAAATACTATAGATATGTGATCAAATCCTGTTACTATTTATGTGAATAGCTTGGGTCCCGTATCGTGCACGCTGGACCAAAGCCGTACCATTTCATGTTCATTGCATCTACCCAAGCCGATCACACAATCGAGAAGTATTTTAATATTGCACATGTCAGGATTCAGTTTGTATTTTAGGATTCATGGTTGTATTTCATGTTCAGGTTGTACTTCATGTTCAGGTTATATTTCATGTTCAGGACTCTTATCATGTTCCCTGTTTTACTTTCAGTATTTCCTGTTCAGTTTCATGTCTTGTTCTCATTTCCTGTACTTTACATATATTCTTATTTTTTGTTCATACCATGATGTTCATGTTCATTTTCTTATATATACTTAGCTCCGCTCCTGACTAGGATATGTTGCAGGTGAGTTGGAGGCTCTGTGCGACACATACTATGGCGGAGAGCCAGTAGATACATGAGAGCTAGCTGGTGTTGCTTTTGACTTAGAGGCTGCAGAGTCCTAGAGCTTACCTTAGTATTTCTATATTATTTTCCTTGTATTGAGACTAGTAGACTTTCTGTCATTTGCTGGAATGTAATAAATTCTGAGACTTGTACTTATACTTCTGGGATACATTTATAGATGCTGTGTTTTCATACTTGTCTAGATACCTGGTTAGTTTTCCCTAGATTGGTACAGCTTACTTTGTTATGTCTAACGACAAAGGCTGGGCGTGTCCGACTCGTGTCCGATTATTCGGGAGCGGATCGTGACATGTTTTTAGTGGTGGCCCATGCAGGTCTATCCTAATGGTATCTAGGACTTAGCGTACTATTGGGGGACTTGATTACACTAAGGAAACTTGATCACAGCATAGGAAAATCAGAAAATAAGGGTATATCAGGTATATTGATATTATATAAACACTTGTTGTTTCTAGGTTTAGGACATTTAACAGTTTTCTATTTTTTAGATGATTCAGACACACAAATATAGGAACCGTCGATTCACCTGCACTTGACGCTTCCGAGTTTCCACTACCTTCAATTGCCCCTACTATCCTCATGGGTAGTACGCAGCTGATGGAGATGTTTTAGAAGTTTCTGGACACCCAGAGGGAGCAGACCATCTTTTTCTACGCTAGACTTGCGAATACACTCTCCGAGTTAGGAAGAACTTCTGTTTTTCAGACTCACGGGTCCTTGGACTTCTCCGACACCGAGCGCATATCTTACACCGAGGAGCAGACCGAAAACCTGGAGCCGCCACTGAAGATCATCCAAGTCAATGAGGACCCAACTCCTCTAAAAATTGGAGCCACTAGCCAGGAGATCCAAAATGTAACACAGACAATAGAACGAGACGGGAAGCTCAAACTTAGAAGAGACATGAAGACTTATGACCGAGATAGCAGCTATTATGGATCTGCGAAGCGTCGTCACACTCAGACATTGCTTCTTCAGCCCAGCGGGAGGTTCAGATTCAGATCCAGTCGACGATCATTTGCAGTTCTGCTACCTCTCAGGACACTACTATGAAGAGTGTCGTAAAAGACGGAGGCTATGTTTGTACTACGGATCGCCTGCCCATCAAGTCAAGGAATGCCTGTCATGACCCGCACCCTAGAGTAAGGGCACGAGAAGTGGGTACGTCCAGCCTACGCCGCAGTATCGGTGGTAGAACGCTGTCCTAGGTTACTATCTAATCAACAACTCACGCAATTATATAATGTACTTGTCAAATCTCAACTCCGAACAGAGGACAAGTATAGATATAATGAATCTCAATCACAGTCTAAGAACGATAAGATATCACAGAAATTTATAACTAAAGACTAACAACAACATTTATAAACTAATAAAATAATATCTCAACAAACTCAAAAACAAACTCGTATCTCAAGTTATTACAATTCAAATTCTAAAACATGAAAACTAAACCAAGTCTACTAGCTAGTCTCCCGATCACTCCTGAGTGTCGGGGCCATAGGTCGCTAAGCCATCTCCTGCTCCAAGGCAAGTAGGGCAAACGTCCTCAGGGCAGTCATCTGTAATATTTTCAACAGGTCCAGTCAGGACAGGAACGAGTACAAATCATCAAGAAATTCCAAGTAAATGACAGAGAACTATAAAGCAGTTATAGACAGTTTTATTGATGAATATGGTAGTTTGTATATAGGTGATGGTATAGAGAAACAGTTAAGGTACAAGGAAAGTAAATACTAAACAAGAGAAGAATCATAGCAATGAAGACTGTAAATAGAACTAGCTGAACTAGAGCAACATGATATAAGTCCAGAATGTAAATGTAACAAGTGCAAAACTCAAGTAAATCCAGACAACATGAATCTGATACCAGGTGATTCCAGTACAAGATGAGTCCGGTATGAGGTGAGTCCAGTCAGTGATCAAAGGTTCCAGGGTGAGTCCAGCCTATACTCTAACAGTGTGTTTTAAAATACCGAGATCGACATGTAAACGGCTGTAGGTAATACGGCACACCACACACTTGGCCAAGTGTGGGATGGCTATCGTTCCAGAATAGTTCCAAGGGAGTGGTTCCAGATTGGGGTATGTCTACATGTCTTACTCTAGTATTTCCCTGCCCACAAGTACAAGTGAATCCAGAAACGACACGAGAAATAGAGATGAGTCCAGCCAAACATAATGATACCAGCAAAAGATTCCAGAGTGATTCCAGTAGGTGGTTCCAGTAGTGATTCCAGAGGGTGATGCCAGTAGTGGTTCCAAAAGGTGATGCCAGTAGTGGTTCCAGAAAATAGAGGCTAGACAGATGGTATGTGTGTCGCATACATGAATCCAGAATATCCATACGTGCTGTAAGAATCACATAAAACTATCTAGAACTGAAGTACAGTAATTGACAAGTAAATGAAAGAACTATCAGAGAATGTACTCGCCTGATACTCTGAAAAGAGTAATGTAATATCAGATGTCTGCACCGGAGTCACAAAGTCCTAAATAAAGCAGTATGGGTTATGACATGTTTAAAATAAGGTAAATGAAATCTACGATGCAATCTACATGATTCTAAGTCAAAACTGGTCATCTGTCTAGGTCAAACTAGGTCCAAGTCAGCTCTAAGTCAAGCCTGAACTATTGGGTCAACCTTGGTAAATTCTAGGGTGGTTAACTGTCAAGTCAACTCTGAGTCAAGACAACTCAGATCCACACCATAGACTTATATATCCTAGGATACCATATTTATCTATATGATATTACCTATCAATGTATACATACCCAATGTGTATTGCCCTGGACATACACAAGTCTATCAAACAACCCACACACCTATACCTATCTATCACATGTATCCACCAACTAGAGACTAACAAAATACTAACTAACTCTCTCTATCTCAAGGACACACTATAAACCTCATAACCTAAATCAATGTATAAACTATAACCCTGAAAAAATTACATAATCCAAGTAGCAACATCATGGTTGAATCTCAAGTACCAAACATAACTCAAATTGAAAACAAAACTTAAGACTAAATCCCCAATCCCTCTGCCATGTACTGGCCTGTACCTGTCAAGCCTAGCTAGGAGCAACCAAGGCAAGGCAAGGGGCATGAGGAGTGGTGTGGTGTGTGTGTGTTAAAAGGGTATGGTGTGTAGAGGGTTCTCAGGAACTATAGACAGTTTTTATTTATGAAAGTTTAACATATCATTTTCAGTTCAAAAAGGAAAAATAAACAGTGCCAATGTGAGCCATGTGGTGTGTGTGTGCTGTGATGTCAAGAGTGCAATTAATCTCAGTTTTGGCTTTTACTTTAATCTCAGGTTTTTGTGTCTCAGGAAACTTATCTTGGTAATCTCAGTTAACAACATATTAAACCAAGTCATCCATCTATTCATTAAACTCAGGATTTCATTACAATGAACCAACCTTCATTCCCTTTGAAAACTCAGGATTTCATTGGTTCATGACTGAAATCTCAAGTATCAATTCTTAGGTTCAGATAAAAACAGACTTGTGTGTGTGTGTAGAGGTGTGCAGGCAATACAATATGGCTAATGCAGGATGAACCAAAAGGGTGAGCAGTGAACATTGTATAGATGATGCAGGGCATTACCTGGGCAGTGGTCAATCCTATGTAGGGATGCAATGAAGGGTTCAGAAATTAAAACAGTGCATAGAGGGTCATATGACAGCTTATGTGTGTGCTAGGCTTTACATCTATGTAGGACATCATGTGTTCAGATACCTTGATATGTAACAGTGATACCAAGTTTGCAATTGATCTCAGTTCAGAATTTGAAGGATATGTGTGTGTGGACAGGTTTAAGCAATAGGAATCTCAGTATTCAACAGATGAATATTTGGAAAAACCCAAATAAGTTTGTGAATCCTGAATCATCTTAGCCTCAGGAATTTGCAGTTGGTTGACAGTTTTCATGGGTTCAATTCTCAGGTTTTCTTTTATTTCATATCAGTGAATACTGATACATTCCAGGTTAATCATAAACTCAGGAATTCTCAGGAAATCTGAGAACAAGGTTAATAATATGAGCATTGCATTCAACCTAACTCAAAATCAAAATCAAACTGTAAAATATGAAACAGTTAAAGTTATACATAAACTTTGGAACTTATTCAAATACAATTCAGTTAACTGTTTACAAACCCCGACATCTAAACCCAAGTAAATCCTAACAATCATGTAAACATTGAATTTCATATCTGGTACACTGATTTATTCCAGGTTAATCAGTGAAACATGACAGTTCATAACAAAAACAAACAACAACTGAAATGAACTGATACCTATTCCTCCCCCTTTCGAAAACCCAAATAAATCATTGAAATTAACAAACAGGCATATAGGGGTCTTCCTCATGTGTTAACGTGTCTAGGGGGTGTATTCGTGTCCACTAGAGTGGACACGAAGTGTCCAACAGAAGGGTCGAAGGGTAATAGCTGACAGGTACGCACAGTATCGTGCTGCCATTCCTCAGGGAATTGGACACGACACAGTCCACAAGAGGACACGTGGTCGTGTCCCCACTTAGTCTAGGTATAGGTCTTTGTGTCCAAGTGCCTGCAATGAGTCGGGGTCGTGTCGTGTCGACGTTATTAGGGCGTATCAGAGACACGAAAAACGCGTGCACAGTGTTGGGCAAAACACGTGCACACGCGATTTCTCCGCGCACACACATCGAGGTCCCATGAAACTTTGTGGGTCTCGTGTCAGTCATTAGGAAAACACGTGTACCAAGTTTCATGGCTTGAGTCGCTGTGTCGTGTCTGCTAGGACGCCCGAGCAGCAGGACACTACACGACAGTGTCGTGCAGCGTGTTCGTGTCCATTTTGGACACGGACACGGCTCGAAAATGTGCTCAGTCATTAGGATTTGTGATCAGCATGTTAAGGGCTACAAAATCATGTAATTAGTTTTGAAAATTAACAGCATTCATTTCATTCAAGCATTTCATCAAACACCCATTCAATTACACCGATACGTGTCCAATACGGACACGAAATGGACACGGATTCCTACCAAACTTGGGCTACACCTAGGGGAACCCTAAATGAATGCATCTATGAAGAAAAATCATGATTTTAATGGGTGTAGATAGGTTTACCTATTGAGAGCTAGAATCTCAATGTAAAGAGCCTCGATTCGATGTCTTCTTCGATTTTCTCCGGTTCAATCGTCCTCGAACCTTTCTAGAAAGCCCCCACAAGTATCCTCTACTGTTAGGGAGGATGATGCAATTGATTTGACTCAATTTGGGCTCAATTTGGATTAATGGGGAGAGTTTTAGGGAAGAACAAAGTAGGGCTTTTCTAGGGTTTGTAAAAGAGGCTAAGGCTTTGTAAATGTGACTTTATAGGAGGGGGAGGGTCTTGTGTGGCTGTTGAAATGAGTAGGGTTAGGGTTTTAGATGAGTGGTTAGGATCACTCCAACAAATTCCTAGCCTTCCTATTGGTTGAGGCTTCTTTTCTCAAATATCTCAAAAGGAAATATCTTCTCTAATAATATCTAGATATTACTAACCTTGGCACTTAGTAGGAATGTTCTAACCCTAATTTTAACCTCATGACTAATCTAGGTTAGGTTAACTTCTAGGTTAAGGCTTTACAAAAAGGCTTGCACAATATTTAATTAATATAAATTACAATTTCACAAAAATGTCAAAATGACCAAAATACCCTTAGGCTAAAAATAGGTAATTTGAATTCCTAATCACATGACTAGGCTCCCTTGGTCATGGTTAGTCTCTAGGTTTAGCAAAACTAGGGTTTAACTAGTTAATCATCAAAATCACTAATCACTATTTTAAATAGTTTTAAATTGATTAAAAATCACAAAAAATCACAATATGATTTAAATATCATTATTAAATGATTATAATTATAAAATTTCAAAATTGCCCTCATTTGGAAAACTGGGTGTTACAAGTCTACCCCCCTTAGAAGAATTTCGTCCTCGAAATTTAAGATGATCGTACTCCTCCTAGGTCAAAACCCCAAACAACAAGGTCGAAAGATAACATGCAAACATAGTCCTACTGGTCGTGATTCCACAGTCTAGAACAGGGTAACTACGCTATCTAGCATATCACAAACATATCCTGGCAGGTACTAAGGGAATCACACATGAAGTTGAAAGAAGGACAAGAAAGACTGACCTGCTAACCCGTCACCCATAGCGTCGGTCTACTCGACTGTCAGCACAAAAGCCCTGCCCCTCTGGGGTATATCCCTCTGATGGTGCGGGGCACGGTGCTGCGCTATAGGTGGCCTAACTCCCTCTATCTAATCCATGAAACTCAAGTAATATCCACCCTGATATTCCATTCCATCACACTAGGGCACCATCTATATGGTATCTATTCTAAAATCTGATAATCATACCCGTCTATCCAGAACCACGTTACCAGAATCCTCGTTATGCCAGTAAGTACTACAGCGATAATCTATAGAGTCCGCGACTAAGGTACATACCTCTAGAATCATGGTATTTAAAATTTTCGTATTGCCGCTAGCTTGGCTGCGAAAACCTTAAATTCCCACACCCGAGAAATACATCCAAAATTAGACTCTATCTCATCGCCAAACCAGCTAATATGGCTATAGAAGATTCTAGATTCTATGACTGAGGCAACCTAGCCCATAATGTTATCTTGGTAGAAAATCAAGTCAATAATGAGTACCAAGAATCAAATTCAACGATGAACAAGGAAGTAGACAGAAACTATCGGAATCGAATTTCGAGATAGTTTATAACGAGATTCTCAAGGGTCATCCCAGGAATCTTCTCAAGTAGTCCTAACTGTGATTGAGCACTCTCTCAACTAAGCCTATTCCTTAGTTCCTATCGCAGGCTGTAGTGATACTCTAGTTCGAATACCACTACATAAACTCGACCTGCATGGGCCACCACTAAAAATGTGTCACGACCCGCACCCTAGAGTAAGGGCACGAGAAGTGGGTACGTCCAGCCTACGCCGCAGTATCGGCGGTAGAACGCTGTCCTAGGTTACTATCTAATCAACAACTCACGCAATTATATAATATACTTGTCAAATCTCAACTCCGAACAGAGGACAAGTATAGATATAATGAATCTCAATCAGTCTACGAACGATAAGATATCACAGAAATTTATAACTAAAGACTAACAACAACATTTATAAACTACTAAAATAATATCTCAACAAACTCAAAAACAAACTCGTATCTCAAGTTATTACAATTCAAATTCTAAAACATGAAAACTAAACCAAGTCTACTAGCTAGTCTCCCGATCACTCCTGAGTGTCGGGGCCATAGGTCGCTAAGCCATCTCCTGCTCCAAGGCAAGTAGGGCAAACGTCCTCAGGGCAGTCATCTGTAATATTTTCAACAGGTCCAGTCATGACAGGAACGAGTACAAATCATCAAGAAATTCCAAGTAAATGACAGAGAACTATAAAGCAGTTATAGGCAGTTTTATTGATGAATATGGTAGTTTGTATATAGGTGATGGTATAGAGAAACAGTTAAGGTACAAGGAAAGTAAATACTAAACAAGAGAAGAATCATAGCAATGAAGACTGTAAATAGAACTAGCTGAACTAGAGCAACATGATTTAAGTCCAGAATGTAAATATAACAAGTGCAAAACTCAAGTAAATCCAGACAACATGAATCTGATACCAGGTGATTCCAGTACAAGATGAGTCCGGTATGAGGTGAGTCCAGTCAGTGATCAAAGGTTCCAGGGTGAGTCCAGCCTATACCCTAACAGTGTGTTTTAAAATACCGAGATCGACATGTAAACGGCTGTAGGTAATACGGCACACCACACACTTGGCCAAGTGTGGGATGGCTATCGTTCCAGAATAGTTCCAAGGGAGTGGTTCCAGATTGGGGTATGTCTACATGTCTTACTCTAGTATTTCCCCGCCCACAAGTACAAGTGAATCCAGAAACGACACGAGAAATAGAGATGAGTCCGGCCAAACATAATGATACCAGCAAAAGATTCCAGAGTGATTCCAGTAGGTGGTTCCAGTAGTGATTCCAGAGGGTGATGCCAGTAGTGGTTCCAGAAGGTGATGCCAGTAGTGGTTCCAGAAAATAGAGGCTAGACAGATGGTATGTGTGTCGCATACATGAATCCAGAATATCCATACGTGCTGTAAGAATCACATAAAACTATCTAGAACTGAAGTACAATAATTGACAAGTAAATGAAAGAACTATCAGAGAATGTACTCGCCTGATACTCTGAAAAAAGTAATGTAATATCAGATGTCTGCACCGGAGTCACAAAGTCCTAAATAAAGTAGTATGGGTTATGACATGTTTAAAATAAGGTAAATGAAATCTACGATGCAATCTACATGATTCTAAGTCAAAACTGGTCATCTGTCTAGGTCAAACTAGGTCCAAGTCAGCTCTAAGTCAAGCCTGAACTATTGGGTCAACCTTGGTAAATTCTAGGGTGGTTAACTGTCAAGTCAACTCTGAGTCAAGACAACTCAGATCCACACCATAGACTTATATATCCTAGGATACCATATTTATCTATATGATATTACCTATCAATGTATACATACCCAATGTGTATTGCCCTGGACATACACAAGTCTATCAAACAACCCACACACCTATACCTATCTATCACATGTATCCACCAACTAGAGACTAACAAAATACTAACTAACTCTCTCTATCTCAAGGACACACTATAAACCTCATAACCTAAATCAATGTATAAACTATAACCCTGAAAAAATTACATAATCCAAGTAGCAACATCATGGTTGAATCTCAAGTACCAAACATAACTCAAATTGAAAACAAAACTCAAGACTAAATCCCCAATCCCTCTGCCATGTACTGGCTTGTACCAGTCAAGCCTAGCTAGGAGTAACCAAGGCAAGGCAAGGGGCATGAGGAGTGGTGTGGTGTGTGTGTGTTAAAAGGGTATGGTGTGAAGAGGGTTCTCAGGAACTATAGACAGTTTTTATTTATGAAAGTTTAACATATCATTCTCAGTTCAAAAAGGAAAAATAAACAGTGCCAATGTGAGCCATGTGGTGTGTGTGTGCTGTGATGTCAAGAGTGCAATTAATCTCAGTAGCTTTTACTTTAATCCCAGGTTTTTGTGTCTCAGGAAACTTATCTTGGTAATCTCAGTTAACAACACATTAAACCAAGTCATCCATCTATTCATTAAACTCAGGATTTCATTACAATGAACCAACCTTCATTCCCTTTGAAAACTCAGGATTTCATTGGTTCATGACTGAAATCTCAAGTATCAATTCTTAGGTTCAGATAAAAACAGACTTGTGTGTGTGTAGAGGTGTGCAGGCAATACAATATGGCTAATGCAGGATGAACCAAAAGGGTGAGCAGTGAACATTGTATAGATGATGCAAGGCATTACCTGGGCAGTGGTCAATCCTATGCAGGGATGCAATGAAGGGTTCAGAAATTAAAACAGTGCATAGAGGGTCATATGACAGCTTATGTGTGTGCTAGGCTTTACATCTATATAGGACATCATGTGTTCAGATACCTTGATATGTAACAGTGATACCAAGTTTGCAATTGATCGCAGTTCAGAATTTGAAGGATATGTGTGTGTGGACAGGTTTAAGCAATAGGAATCTCAGTATTCAACAGATGAATATTTGGAAAAACCCAAATAAGTTTGTGAATCCTGAATCATCTTAGCCTCAGGAATTTGCAGTTGGTTGACAGTTTTCATGGGTTCAATTCTCAGGTTTTCTTTTATTTCATATCAGTGAATACTGATACATTCCAGGTTAATCATAAACTCATGAATTCTCAGGAAATCTGAGAACAAGGTTAATAATATGAGCATTGCATTCAACCTAACTCAAAATAAAAATCAAACTGTAAAATATGAAACAGTTAAAGTTATACATAAACTTTGGAACTTATTCAAATACAATTCAGTTAACTGTTTACAAACCCCGACATCTAAACCCAAGTAAATCCTAACAATCATGTAAACGTTGAATTTCATATCTGGTACACTGATTTATTCCAGGTTAATCAGTGAAACATGATAGTTCATAACAAAAACAAACAACAACTGAAATGAACTGATACCTATTCCTCCCCCTTTCGAAAACCCAAATAAATCATCGAAATTAACAAACAGGCATATAGGGGTCTTCCTCATGTGTTAACGTGTCTAGGGGGTGTATTCGTGTCCACTAGAGTAGACACGAAGTGTCCAACAGAAGGGTCGAAGGGTAATAGCTGACAGGTACGCACAGTATCGTGCTGCCATTCCTCAGGGAATTGGACACGACACAGTCCACAAGAGGACACGTGGTCGTGTCCCCACTTAGTCTAGGTATAGGTCTTTGTGTCCAAGTGCCTGCAATGAGTCGGGGTCATGTCGTGTCGACGTTATTAGGGCGTATCAGAGACACGAAAAACGCGTGCACAGTGTTGGGCAAAACACGTGCACACGCGATTTCTCCGCGCATACACATCGAGGTCCCATGAAACTTTGTGGGTCTCGTGTCAGTCATTAGGACAACACGTGTACCAAGTTTCATGGCTTGAGTCGCTGTGTCGTGTCTGCTAGGACGCCCGAGCAGCAGGACACTGCACGACAGTGTCGTGCAGCGTGTTCGTGTCCATTTTGGACACGGACACGGCTCGAAAATGTGCTCAGTCATTAGGATTTGTGATCAGCATGTTAAGGGCTACAAAATCATGTAATTAGTTTTGAAAATTAACAACATTCATTTCATTCAAGCATTTCATCAAACACCCATTCAATTACACCGATACGTGTCCAATACGGACACGAAATGGACACGAATTCCTACCAAACTTGGGCTACACCTAGGGGAACCCTAAATGAATGCATCTATGAAGAAAAATCATGATTTTAATGGGTGTAGATAGGTTTACCTATTGAGAGCTAGAATCTCAATGTAAAGAGCCTCGATTCGATGTCTTCTTCGATTTTCTCCGGTTCAATCGTCCTCGAACCTTGCTAGAAAGCCCCCACAAGTATCCTCTACTATTGGGGAGGATGATGCAATTGATTTGACTCAATTTGGGCTCAATTTGGATTAATGGGGAGAGTTTTAGGGAAGAACAAAGTAGGGCTTTTCTAGGGTTTGTAAAAGAGGCTAAGGCTTTGTAAATGTGACTTTATAGGAGGGGGAGGGTCTTGTGTGGCTGTTGAAATGAGTAGGGTTAGGGTTTTAGATGAGTGGTTAGGATCACTCCAACAAATTCCTAGCCTTCCTATTGGTTGAGGCTTCTTTTCACAAATATCTCAAAAGGAAATATCTTCTCTAATAATATCTAGATATTACTAACCTTGGCACTTAGTAGGAATGTTCTAACCCTAATTTTAACCTCATGACTAATCTAGGTTAGGTTAACTTCTAGGTTAAGGCTTTACAAAAAGGCTAGCACAATATTTAATTAATATAAATTACAATTTCACAAAAATGTCAAAATGACCAAAATACCCTTAGGCTAAAAATAGGTAATTTGAATTCCTAATCACATGACTAGGCTCCCTTGGTCATGGTTAGTCTCTAGGTTTAGCAAAACTAGGGTTTAACTAGTTAATCATCAAAATCACTAATCACTATTTTAAATAGTTTTAAATTGATTAAAAATCACCAAAAATCACAATATGATTTAAATATCATTATTAAATGATTATAATTATAAAATTTCAAAATTGCCCTCATTTGGAAAACTGGGTGTTACAATGCCGGAGACCGTTGATCACACTACTCAAGACAAGCACGAGGAGCATCAGGACTACAACAAGGGGATCCACCTCTCCAGATTCTGCGATCACATGGAGCATTACCGTAGGGACCAGTCTACGTCAGGACAGTTGAAGAAGGTTGGAGAAATTTTCGTCCCGGAGGAATACTGAAGATAGACTGAAGACAGAAGATTTCTTTTGCATGGTTGGGAAAACCATGTATCTTGATTCAAAATCCAGTCTTCCCTTAAAAATTTCTCTTAGCACTTAGATCATTTCTTGCAACTTCTCGTTTTCAATTTTTGAAACCTGGGATGAAATTCGAAACTTATTTCGAGATATTATTTCCTATTCAGTAAACATGTTTCATATCCATAATTTGATATTGTTTGAAAACTACTACTCGATACTGTTTGTCTATTTCCTTTAATGATTTCGATTTTCTATTCGAGAGTTGTTGTTCACTACTTGTTTCAACCTTGTCTTCTATCCAAGATTTTACTTATTTTTTATGATACTTGTTCCTACTTGTTATTGATATTCTGTACGCTAATCAAACTTGTACTAATCAAGATTTATTCCTACTTGAAATATCATTCTGAAACTGTGTTTGAACCTTCGCTTCTATTGATGCTTGTTTGAGATTCTATTTTCTATTTTGATTTTATTTGGGACTCGTCCTCTATTTACGACTTTGTTTACTATTGAGATTCGCTTGTTTCATATTTACGATCCAATACCTTGTTTTCTATTGGAACCTGTTTTCTAGTCACTATACGAAACCTTGTTTCCTCATTGAAATTTCTATTTGAGATTTTGTTTCTTATTCACGACTTGTTGATACTTAATTTTTTATTTTTTTACTGTGTACCCTACTGGAGATTTCGTTTTCTATTCGGGATTTGCTCAAGATTTTATTGTTATTCGAAATTTTATTGAAACTTGTTTCCGATATGAGATTTTATTCCTTATTTAAATTTTTTTTCCTATCTAATACTTTGCTTCTGTTTATCCTTCGAGACTCTGTTATTCCTTCGGGATAACGTCCCATATATGGAATCTTGTTACCATTCCAGGTTTTATTTGAGATTCGGTTACCATTTGAAACTTTATTCACTGTTGAGGTTTGAAAATTTCCTTGTTGCCTTTGTACTCACTATTCCTTGATTGGATCTGTTGCTGCATCTTAGTACCTAATAAACCCTTGTATTCTAACATGCAGATAATACCATTTTTGTGACTTGGATTGTGAGAACCCATTTTGAATTTCTTGAATTATTTTTGAAATTTCTATGGATAAGGTCGAGAGACTACTTAATGACCTACTAGGGCGTGGCAGTTGCATACTGCAACCATTATCTGGATTATGGAGACTAAGGGTTCACTACAGCCAGCAGCGCACTGGCGAGCCAGAAACTTTATGTTAAAATCATTTCAGGTATTTGTCAGTTTTTGAGTATTATCGAGACTTTGTCCAAAAACTTTCATATTTGATCTCTTGAGTTGTTTCATTAACACTTGTTTGAATTGATAAAGTTGATAGAGTATTCGGTGACATATCGTTGTTTGAGTCATGGAACTGAATGTTCGCTGCAGCCAGATGTACACTGGCAAGGCAGGATTCTAAGTACAGTGATTTCAAATGGCTATATATCTTCGGACACCCTGGAGACTATATATCTTTTTGTATGATTATTGATATTTCAAAAATCGCAAATCCTTGTACGTTTTTTTTGATTTGATACTAATACCTCTTGGGTAGTTCTATCTGATTTTTTAAATCGATCGTTGCAAATTCTCTTCCTACATTTTATTGTCGGATCATTTGACTTCCTAGACTTAGATTCCATTCCATCAGATTTTACCAAATCTATATTTTAATCATGTTTCGTCTAAACATAATCTGATCATACCTATCTAACAGTGATTCTCCTATCGTGCTAAACTTTCAATCATGCCTGGAAGATAGTGCCCTCACGACTTATCCTCTAAGTTGTAATTAAAATTCATTCCACTTCGTGACTGTTTGATCCTCGATCCTTGTCAAAGCGTGATATCTCAAACTTCTTGTGTGTACTTGGTCTCGAGGCTCAGAGCGTCATGGGATCGGCAGAAGCACTGGGCCGACAGCAGCAGACGACCACTGGAGTTTGCGGTTGGAGATAGAGTATTCCTGAAGATCTCACCAACTAGAGGCGTCATTCGCTTTGGCAGAGGCGAGAAGCTCGGTCCGAGATTTATCGGGCCATTCGACATGGCGGCACGGATTGGCGAGGTGTCATATCGACTAGCGCTTCCAGCTAGCTTGGAGGGAGTGCACGACGTCTTTCACGTGTCCCAGCTTCGACGCTATATTTTAGACCCGAGCCATGTGGTGGACTACTCAGAGTTAAAGGTGGGTCCGAGCTTGACCTACGAGGAGCAACCAGTGGAGATCCTGGATCGTAGGGAGAAGCGCCTGCGGAACCAGACTATTTCTCTTGTCCGCGTCATGTGGAGACACCACTCTCCGGGAGAGTCCACAAGGGAGCGCGAGGACGAGATGCGGGAGCGCTACCCTAATTTGTTTGATTGATTGAATGTACTATATTTTTTTAGAATTTCCCAAATTCAATAAATGGCCTGTATTTGAATATTTGTATTGATTGTTTTGAGTTTTAGTGTTTGTCCATTAAATTTTGAGGATGAAATTTTTTTAAGGAAGATTTGTAAGCTTACTTCCCAGATTTAAAGTAATTCTGTAATGTTTTAGTTAACTAATTTCAATGAAAATAATTTTATAGCATTTAAACCTTAAGTGGTGTCATATTTTAATTTAAATATTGTTTGGGCCTCCCGGCCAGCCCACCTTTAGTCTTTCAAAACTTGGTTTCATATTCATTTTAAGAGAGAGGGGTTTCATAACAAATTCAAAAATTCTTCTAACTGTTTCTTCCTCCTTCTCTAACCGATTATTTGGGAGAGGACAGTCATTTCCTGCCAAATGATAGCCTATTTCTCACACTACTCCAGCCTATATTAACACATCAACTCCTTCCTTTTTTCTTTTCACCATCACATTATTGTCCCTACAACCCTGCTCTTCTTCTTCTTCACCATCCATGATTCGAGATCAGCCATGGCGGGCCACAACAACCTGATAAAGAACAGTGCAGCCTAGAAGTTCGACCACGGCATCAACAAAAATTCTTTCCAGCAGCTGCAACGAGCGGATCGACCCTCCTTGGTGAATCATCACCACATCAATCCAAGATGTGGTGAGTGTTGCATCTTCGATTTCGATTGATCTTGTCCTCCCTCCTCGTTGTGATTTAAATTGTATAAATTGTAGATCAAGAGCAGTGAATCCCTCTCAAATTTCTTGAGCTTCGAAGCTGTTTGATAATTGGTCACTTCGAGCTTTTAGTGAAGGTAAGGGTTGTCCTTGATCGAGAAGTCCTGACCCTTTGAAATCCATTTTGTTAATCTGATCTCCATATTATATGTTGAGAGTGTAGATCATTAGGAAGGATTTCAGTTAGAAGATCGACTCTAGGAATCAATCTTAATTTTCTGATTTAGTCGATTGGTAAGTAATTTTATCTTCCTCAATTCATGGATCGGTTCTATTTCCAAGTCCTTGGATCACTAACCTAATGTATTCCATTTCTAAATCTCCTGGTTAGATTTCCACCTGGAGATTAGCATTTGGAGATATTGAAAGTGGACTGCACATATAATTTGAACGGTTAACTTGAAGTACAGGTAAAATATCTATTTTCATATGTGAATTCTGGTACATGATTGATGATTCAGAACAATTTTTGGTTTAAATTGAAATATGAGTTAACAATGTATTTGAGATTTTGTCACCAATTCTAATTTATGATTGTTTAAGAGTATCAATTGGAATTACACTATTGCAGAATTTCTTTAGTTCAAGGATATTAGTTAGTGTTTCCAATTTTGGATGATCAATTGATTCATGTTGAGTTTTCTTTTGTTTTATATGTTGGACTAGTGTCCTGGTCAGATTTGATTATTCAGAACTTTATAAGATTCAGTGAAGTTCTATTTTAGGAGATTAGTGAGTTTTAAACAAATCATTTTCCATGTCAATTACTTATCTCAGTCATCATGCAGGATAATGCTGTTTAAACCTATGAACATTCAAAATACTTTATTTGTTAATGAGCTTGTGAACTTTGTGACTGGACTGAGTGTATCAGTCATCATACCAGGGACTGATCTATTTAGGAGTATTGGACTAATATGATATCAGTACTCACTGAGATGGATAGTGTCCTGATTCAGGATTGGGGGGGTATCAACTGGATAACAACCTGGGTATGACTCGAAGGGTATTAGGAGAGTAGTTAGTAAACTGCCATTTAAATGAAGCATTGGATTTGGATAGTCTGGTTTCTAAATTGATTTTCAAGGATAAATGTTAAATATTCTAAGGGACACACTGTTGACAGTATGCTATTTGTTTTTAAATGGGTTATCTGATATAACAGTAGGGATGCGGCATAATTTTGTATAGCAGTGACATGTAGGCTTTTGTATAAATGATGGGATGACTTGAATTTATTAAAGAGGGTTAGAATCATATGTAGTATTGGGTTCAATTTCAGAACCTGGAAATGAGGATGAGAGCATGCCCTGCTTAAGGATTCCTGCTTGCTAAAAATTCTCAAATATTGAATATGACTGCTTGACACATTAAGAAGGTTGATTTTCATGATTGCTTGGACTGAAACTAAGCAGGACATGTGAGTCTTACTATGAACTGAGTTCAGGTTATTCTAGTTAGGATTGATTTGTCCCCATGTTTTGGTTGGAACGAATTGATATAAGGATGACATTTGGACTAATCAGAGTTATGGATATGAGGGAGAGTTCAGCCCTATAGACTGAACTATTTTCATGATTGTTTAGGACTGAGACTTATATTGTATCAGCCCCATGTTTTAGTCCTACTTATGACTGAACCATTGTATCAGTGACCCAAGATTGGTACTAATCAGTTAGATGTTCTATTCTAGCAGATACTTCATTTTTACATGAGTAATATGAGTTTATGATCAGAACAATATGTAATTTTAGAAGGAGCTATTCACATCAGTTTTGGCTAGGGCTTCCTAGTAGCATTTATTCACCTTGCTAAACTGTGAACAGGTATCTAGGCCTGTAATCCTTGTATTGTATGTCTGTTAACCAATCATGAGATTTACTGGCTTATATTTCTTTTCAGTCGAAGGATTAACGTGATATGGTTACACAGTTTGAACTTGCAGTACCTTGATTCTTAGGGTGCATGTGTTTAACTTTTCCTATCTTCCTTAGCCTAAAATTCAAAATATTGGTTGCCTATGAGGAATGCAGGCTTATGAACCAATAAAGGATGCCTGTGACAACCTTCTTACCTTTCTTAAGCAACTGTTTTACCCTGTATTTCCTAATTAATGACAGATAACCCTAAGCTGGGCTGTGGTAGGAAATCATATGTTAACCCAATCGATTCACAGTACATGGTTGGCATAGTTAGTTCAGCTATTATAGGTTGCTATGATTTCAGGGCTTAGCAAATGTTAGATAATTGGATTTCTGTGGAGATTTAGCTGGGATATAAAAGTCATGAGATTAGTTAGAGTATGTAATGTATGAAAGTTCAATAATAGCTTTAAGTGTAAGTTAGCTAATTCTGTCTATAGGAGACTTTCCTAAGGATTAATATGGACTGCTGAAGAGCAGTACACCCTTGCTATTAGAGGCTGACAGTTTAGGGATACCAAGACTTGTGTGTATAAATAATGTGGTAACTTAGTTATTTAGAATAACTATTTTAGATTTTGGTTTCTTGATTTAGAGTATGGTTAATACTTTGATAAATCTATAGAGACATGACTAGAAGGGGTAAACCTAGGTTAAGATTTGTATAGAACTAATCTTAATTAGAACCATTTGATAACCAAGTTAGAATTAGTCAGTTTATTAATTTCTTGAAATTCATCACAGGAGGATTTCCAGCTTTACTACCCTTTCTCGATCATCCGGAGCAAGGCAAGTATACTCCTAGGATTTGTTCATTTCTCATGTCTTGCATGTTCATTCTTGAATCTCCTTGATTGACACGATGTATCACGGTATTGTCTGGTTTTATGTTTCATGTATTACTTGTGTTTAGAAGGGGAAATACTATAGATATGTGATCAAACCCTGTTACTATTTATGTGAATAGCTTGGGTCCCGCATCGTGCACGCGGGACCAAAGCCGTACCATTTCATGTTCATTGCATCTACCCAAGCCGATCACACAATCTAGAAGTATTTCAATATTGCACATGTCAGGATTCAGTTTGTATTTCACGATTCATGGTTGTATTTCATGTTCAGGTTGTACTTCATGTTCAGGTTGTATTTCATGTTTAGGGATCTTATCATGTTCCCTGTTTTACTTTCAGTATTTTCTGTTCAGTTTCATGTCTTGTTCTCATTTTCTGTACTTTACATATATTCATTTTTCTTGTTCATACCATGATGTTCATGTTCATTTCCTTGGATATACTTAGCTCCGCTCCTGACTAGGATATGTTGCAGGTGAGTTGGAGGCTCTGTGCGACACATACTATGGCGGAGATCCAGTAGATACAGGAGAGCTAGCTGGTGTTGCTCTTGACTTAGAGGCTGCAGAGGCCTAGAGCTTACCTTAGTATTTCTATATTATTTTCCTTGTATTGAGACTAGTAGACTTTCTGTCATTTGCTGGAATGTAATAAATTCTGAGACTTGTACTTATACTTCTGGGATACATTTATAGATGCTGTGTTTTCATACTTGTCTGGATACCTGGTTAGTTTTCCCTAGATTGGTACAGCTTACTTTGTTGTGTCTAACGATAAAGGCTGGACGTGTCCGACTCGTGTCCGATTATTCGGGAGCGGGTCGTGACACTTGCATTCATATCTAGCATTTATTGTATACTTTCATGCATACATTGTATATCATTCTTTCATTCATGCATTTATGCATCGTTTACATACATTACATTGATTGCATTCCTACATGCTTGTATTCAACCGTATATATACATTAATATAAAGAGGACACATATCATATATATCATTTCATTCATCTGACATATCATGCATTACATACTCTACATTTATTTAATATCCATACTATGTAGGCTCATAGGTTACACAAAATGCCTACGTCGTATAGTCACTCTTCTACTTAAAACCAATACTGTACCAATTGGGCCTTTATTAAATTCTAGGATTAAAGTATGTCGTATCCCTTTGTGTTAGCTTTTCGAAACTTTAAATGGATCGCATTTTCGTGTCCGGAACCTCCCGGAATCACGAAAACACCGAAACGCATTCGTCTTTCGGACAACTGACACTCAAACAGTTTTATAGAAAGTCCTAGAATGTATTTTATCTATTAATATATATATTTGGAAAGCTAACTTCGATAAGGTTCTTTTTAAAAAAATAGAAGATTAATCGGAGTTCTAAGCTAAAAGTTATGACATTTCTAAGTTGCTATGGCTACTAAAAACATGGATAAATATTATGACGAATTTGGATTGTTTGGACAAAAGAAACACATCTCACTCTCCACACCACTCAAGACATACATCAAACCACACTCCCCTCTCCTCTAACACAAGCACACCACTAACAACATATCCACACACATCCAACCTCTCCTTTATTTTCTCATATTTGGGGCCAATGTATTCCAGCGAAGTGTAGCATTCTGATGTGGAGGGTCTGCCACAACCGACCTCCCACTGATGACAACATCCAAAAGATCGGCTTTCATATGGCATCCAGGTGTCGTTGCTGTCAGGACGGACATGTGGAGACACTTCAGCATATTTTCTTCCACGGGGGTCTTGCCTTGGAGGTTTGGTCCGTCTTCCCGGGTTTCTTTAAGGCTCGGATGCACCGTGATTTTTTGGTTTTCCTCCAAAGGTGGTGGCGTGGTTTTGACAGTCACCATAGGAGATCATTGGCCGATGCAATTATATGGGTGCTTTGGAAAAATCGGAACAAGCATCGCTATGAGGGGCGTAGTGTTGGTGCTGCTTTCTTGGTCCGGGAAGTAAAACGGCAGTTTCGGAAGTCGCTTTCGGGTTGTCGTCATCTTCCGCCTATCCCGCAATAGGCATTGGAGTAGTATTTTATTTACTTTATTTTCTTTGTTACCATTTGAGGTCGGATGTACTCATTACCCTCTTTTCTAATAAAGGTAACGGTTTCCATTAAAAAATAATAATAAATAAAATATATATATATATATATATATATATTTTTTTTTTTTTTTTTTTTTTAATATATATATATATATATATATATATATATATATATATATATATATATACAAAATAGTCCATTATATAAAGAGACACTAAAATGACAAGTTGAGGCTAAAAATATGACATGTAGACTAAACCACTTAGATCTAACCATGGGTATCCAAATAAAACTCAGTCTAACCATCCTAGCTAACAACAATCCATCTCTAACATGTCTAAAACTGAAATTAAAACACAATTAAACCTATTAGACATTAAACCAAACACATGAGGTATCCTAATTTGAGATCTAATAAGTAGGACACAAGACACAATTCTAACATACTTTAGAGAGCTCCAAATGGCCTCAAACTTGAATCTAAAGGGGGGTACATGCATGGGGGTGGATCCTATGGATTCAAAACTAACTAATATGCATAGTAAATCAATTTAGAGGATTGGTTTTTACCTATTGGGAGTGGGATCCCAATGATACTCTCAATGACACGGCTCCGATACGAAGATCCTTTCAAAATGGACACTCCTTCTTGGACTTTGATCCTAATCTTTGCTAGCACCCTCCCTTGATAGTATGAGAAGGTTGGATGGAAGT
Organism: Iris pallida; assembly: GCA_029216955.1. Taxonomy (NCBI): domain Eukaryota; kingdom Viridiplantae; phylum Streptophyta; class Magnoliopsida; order Asparagales; family Iridaceae; genus Iris; species Iris pallida. The sequence continues at coordinate 4,851,770 of JANAVB010041220.1, read as the reverse complement.
TTTGGTGGAGGAATGAAGAGATTTGGAGATCAAATCAAAGAGGGAAGCTCTCTAATTTGGGGAAGAACACTTTATGAAGGAAAAGAGGCCAGATGGAATAAAATGAAAGGAAGGGAGGCTAACCAACCTATAGTGGCTGCCATTAAACCCTATTTGGGCCTTGGGGGAAAGCCCAATAAGGCCTCAACTAGTTCTCTTGGTTAATTTTAAGTTAGGTTCAAGTTTGGGATCAAAAGGATTAAATTTAAGCATCTAACTTAACTAATCTAACAAGTAGGATTAGTATAAACTTACTAACTTAATTAGTAGGGCTTGTGGGCTATGACTAACTAATCTTGGGGTCCCGTCTAGAGTCTAAGCTACCCAGGTCACTAACACAAGTCGGAACGAAACGAAACTCAAACCCGACTAAACAAATCCCGTAAAATCAATATTAAAATATAAAAATTCTCAAAATATTAAAATATAAAAAATGACCAAAATTACAATACATCAATTTAAATATTATTAAAATAATCTAAAATTCACCAATTAATCAAAATTTTAAATAATTCAAAAGTCACAAAATAACCAAAATACCCTTAGCCTAAAAAGTGATAATTAGCTAATCTAATCACATGGGTTAGGCCTCCATGGCCATGGTTAGTCTGTAGGCTAAGCAGCTCTAAGATTACACTAGCCAAAGAACAAAATCACAAAACACTAATTTAATGATATTATAATAATCAAAATTCACCAATAAATCAATAACATAATTTAAACCTATTATTAAATAATTAATTTTATAAAAGTTCAAAATTACCCTCATTTTAAAAAAGTGGTGGTTACAAATCTGCCCTACTTTGAAAATTTTGTCCTCAAAATTAAGATGGTCGTACTCCTTGTCACGACCCGCATCCATTTTTTTCGGATACGAAACGTGTCCAAGCCAGCCTACGCCGCAGTATCGACGGTAGAATGCTGTATAGCTACAATGCTCAAATCACAAATAATGCTCATTCACAAAAACTAATTTAATTTAGAATATTCACAAGTTTTACATTTGCAGAAAAATATAAACTCGTACAATATTGAAATGGTTACAACTCATCTATCTAGCTAATCTCTAGGTCTCCGTCTGCAAGTACACCTGTAACTCCCCATGCTAAGTGAATTCACAGCTAAACTGAAAAATATTGGTTTCCAGTCTGGAATGGAATGAGTACAATTCACTGAATGCAATTTCAAATAATTGAAAATAACTATACAACAAAGATTAGCCTTTAGACATGATTTAAAAAATAAACACAGAAAGACAAATAAAACTAAATAATAAAATAATAAATAAATATAAAGACAACACTCACCGACTGACTGAAGTACCTTTGATATATGATCGATCTCGGGACAATTACACGATACTGTCTACATTGTATAAAGTTACACTGTCTACACTATATAAAGTTATACTGTCTATACTGTATAAAGCTACACTGTATAAAGTTATACTGTCTATACTGTATAAAGCTACACTGTATAAAGCTACACTGTCTACACTGAATAATGCAATATAAATCACTGTCTATACTGTCTACACTTTATAAGGTCAAATCCCACATCGTTGGTACTTCACCTTCTCGACACCACAAAGAATAAAATCAATATAAAGACTGAAATCACATATCTATCGACTAACAATGATGTATAGTAAAGATCAATACTGAAAACAAACAATAAACTGTACTCGCTTGTTGTCCTTTGCTGGTAAAACCGATAATCCAACCCACTCAGTGTGCCACAATAGTCAAACTCGTACAAAAGTCTCTAGATGCTGAAATAGACAGTGCCAACGTTCTCAGAATAGTCAAATTAGCTAGAATTGCCTGTCCTTAAGTCCAATTTTGGACACAAGAGTAAAACGGTAATTTTGGGTCAGTATCCGTCGTTGGACCCGCTTTGCACCGAAAAGCGTGCCAGAGTCAACGATCTCTAAATTCATCAAATTATATGTCTACGGATTCGTTTTGATATTATGAACCCAACCGTATGTCCAGAGTTGGATTCCGACGGGCCGTGCACAAAATAATTAGAAAATTTGTACAAAGGCCGATACGATAAATTTCGACGGATACGTATCAAATTCGTCGTGGACACGCAACCAATTTGAATTTCGTCAAAACCCACACGTCCATAATATCTGTACGCACCTTTCGATGCTTATGGTGCGCGACCACGTCGCCCGGATTGGCAGGACGCACGTCGTATCGAAGAGATTTTCATAATTTTTAATATTTTAAAACAGATTTTTCGTAATCTTTGGGGATTGTATATTAGGCACACCTTGCATGAACATAGAAACAAAAAGAAGGGTTTCCATCTCCTATATTTTGTCTATAAGTGTCTTCAAATATAATTTCGAAATCGTGCATGGGTTGGGAGAAAACTGACCGCGAACTAGAGTAGTTGGACTGATTTAGGTGTCCTGTTTCGACAGTTTTTAATCGAACTTGGGTTCAATTTTTCGAGCAATAGAGGTTATCTAAAATCAACCTAACTGATGGGAATTACAGTTGTATAGGTTGGTGACGTACCGGTGAAGACGATTTGAAAAACCATGTCTCGGAGACAGAGAAATCTTCTCGTGAAATCGGATGTTGCAACTGTTGTTGCTGTCGTTTCTACTGCTGCTGTCACCGTTGTTGGCCGTCCTCTGCAGCTCTTCGGCCAGCGACGGTGCGGTGGTGGCGCGCAGGGGTGCGCCCAGGTGCTAGGGGTCGGCGGGGCGTAGGTTAGGGATTAGGTTTTTGTAAAAAAAACCTCTCGATCCCTCTCTATGTATACGCGGGTTGCTGGAAAAATCGAGCAGTTTCGTTCGGGTTTGAGGGGAGCAGGGCTCGGCCTGGGAATTCTTATGCGTGGGTTAGGACCTGCTCGGCCTAGGGCTTGTTTGTTGTTACTTTGCTGAGATGGGTTCGATCCACTGTAGCAGCTGCTACGGTCGGGAACAGTGTGATTTCCTTTTTTTCTTCTTTTATTCAATAAATGCCTATACATATGTATACATATATATACATATATACATATCTATATACGCATATACATACTTAGATAGCACCCTCCATAAAATCTAAATAAAACCCCAATAATATTATTAATAAATAATTTAAAACTTCAGTAAGGGTTAAGTCGCAACTTGGCCTGGTTTTCCTAGTTAGGACATCACTATGGCTCGGTCTTCCCTACCAGGGCTAATACACTAGTCAAATCACGCCACTGCACTATCCGTACCATGATTCCTAGCCGTCTTGCACTCCAAAACTCTATCATGGCTAAAATTATCTACCGTAATAATTAACTAAGTAATTATTTATAAAATTTCTAAAAGTTACCATTTAATTCAAATAAATAAATAAAATATATTATAAAATTTTGGGAAGAGGGGTTACAAATCTACCCACCTTAAAATAATTTCGTTCTCGAAATTTAAGGAAGGAGTCCATCAGCTATGATAGAAGACGGTTTCCATTAGTTATCATCTATTCTCATGGTCATTTCATACTACGAATCCTTGAGAGTTTCTACCCACCTTTGGTCACACTACTCCCTCAAATTTTATATCGTTAAAACTTTATAACTTCCAACTAATTGCTAAAATTTCTACCCCTAGATATCTACTGCTTATGGCATCTATAATCTGCTCCTATCTATCAAACAATCCAAAATTTAATAAGCAACAATTTACACAAGTAGCTGAGGAATATTGGTAAATTCTAATAAGCATGACCTTCGTCGCTCCGAAATAGGAAGGACAGGAAGATAAGGAAGAACAATCGAGAGTAAAAATGAAGTTTCAAGAGCGGTAGAGAGTATCCAATGATGCAGATAAAAGAAAGTCTATGAACCATTGACTTATTTGCTAGAGGGGCTACTCTATAGTCCAGTCACTTGCAAAATCGAAGAACTCTTCGTTTCTTAGAGGGGCTTGCAATCCGTGCAATACAGAAGTTTCTTTCTCGAAATTCTAAACAGGTTCCATAATAGAACGGAATTTGAGAAATCAAGATTGTGATTTTTCGTGGTTATTTAAACACACAAGCAAGGAATATAAATGCAATACAAAATCGTATCGCGATCTCCAGGTAGATGGAATAAGGGTTACGAATGACTTCACATTCTAAGAGGTGGAGACTACATAGTAGGTGTAGGGACCTATTTCAAAAAGTTTGATTTTATAGTCTAAATATGGTGGTATGAATGGATGGGTTTTTATGGGTTCCCTATTTGGACATCACTCATTGGTTGGATGAACCTTGGATTTCAATCTATATGGATTGGACAAGATCCCAAAACTATTTCTACTAGGTTAAGGTAACCTAGAATAGGTTTTCACCCAAGTGATTGAGCTAGTTGCCAGTCAGATTGGTTGGCTAGGTCCCTAAAGCCCAAAATGCGTCTTCTGTGACTTTTGTGTTTAAGTGGCACGAGAAGGCACAATTGAGTGGCACACTGGTGACATGTGCGTAGTGGCTTCGAGTCGAACACAACCATATATTGGGTCAAAAGATTCGAGTCGAAGTAGAGTCTCTAATTATAGTCGGAAAGTTTACCGGTATTATGGTAAGGATTATAGCTAGTCCTTTTTACCTGAAAGTCGTTCCATAAAAATAGAGTACAAGGGGACGTGTTTGAGTGGGACATGATATACCTATATGAAGGTGGACTCGTCTAGATCTTACATATGAAATTTGTTGGAAGGTAACAGCTGGTCTCGCGCTCCGATTGTTAATGACACGGCCGGGGACGCAAAATGATCTAAATGAAAAGTGGGAGTCCATGGGGCACTAATTATCATCCTAATGGAAATTATTCTAATCGATCGGTATTCCTCGTATATCTCCAAATTTTTAGAAGGCTTACAGCCTATCCACCTTAGAAGCTAGGACATGGTTTTAGGAATGATGAGGTTAGAAGAATTTCAAAGTCCGGGTATTATACCTCGACTCTAAAGAATAAGGCACGGCGTAATGGGGTACGGTAGATATAATTCAAGTCAAGGATCGTTCCTCAATAAAGGAAAAACGAGTGTGTACAATGACACATGGTCGATAAAATAGAATGACCTACTCGTCCACAGTATACTAGAGTTATCGACGGGATAACCAACTCTAAGGCACATCTTATGAAAAGATTTCTAACCACTGAGTCATGAATTTCTATTGTTGTCAAGCTGCCGAACTATTGTCAAAAGGGTTCTAGTGGTATGGGCTGTAGTGATCATGTATTGCTGTTGATAACTGGTATATCATAATATGACAGGATATTTAAGCTATGGCATTGGCTAAGCTAGTGACTGTGGTGTTCCAATACTAGTTAGGTCTTAATAATAAATTTACATAACTAGGGCAATATTTGTTGGAAACCAATCTCAGGATGAGTGTCTACCATAGTTACGGTAAATGATTGTCCTTACCTTTGTCTATCCATCTCATGTCTAAACTGTGGCTTTGGTCGAGGAAAGGTTGGGTTAAGGCTTAAGGGTTGCTAGTTAAATCAAGCTTCAAGCAATTAATTTGAGGCTCACAACAATTGGTTTCTTGAGAATAGATAGTCTCCTAGGTTAGCATTTTGACTAAGGGTAAAATCCTACTCATTCTCAAATTCAGATAGCTAAAAGGTCCCAATAGTAGTTTGAGGGTCGAGAGGAGAACGAGTAACTCAAAGCAAGGTTCTAGTCACCTGGCTGGTCGATGGTATCTACACTTGTGTCTACAACTATCATAGCCATGGGGATACTCGGTATCTATCTACCAATTATGAGCTTTCGTCTTTCCAAAAAAAATAATAAAGAGTTCAAGGGAGATGTCACTGAATACAATTTCGTGATTCAAAGGCAAACGTATAATTCAAGAGGAATTATCAATGCAGTCGCGGATGAGATCATAGATACCCCGATATCTCAATCCACGTGGGGTAATCAAAGAGAGAGCGAACCGAGTGCACTACGGTTGATCAGACCGTAATACATCGATTCTGATTAGACAATATGTTAGTGGGCATCCCCAATAAACATATGTCTTGAATCAAGCTCGATAAAAGAGTAAGCTTGCCAAACTAGGCTGTAATAGCAGCATTGGTCAAAATAGTCAAAAATACAAGTATGCGAGATTTTTAAAAGAAGGCACAAGTAGTTCGAGTTTTGTGAGAATCAAAACTCACCTGGTGTTCTTGCTTATACGACCATCCTACTATCTTTTTATTCATAAGACCTTGGTCAAGCAATGGGTTATGGACCTCTAAATTCCATATTTTAGGTAAACTTATTAGTGTCAGTCAATTACCTCGTCAATAGGTCACAAGGACCGCAGAATGCTAGGTTGGGAGACATGCTACCCGACCTACAGAACTTCCACTAGTATTGGCTTTGGATCTTATGGGACATACAAGATATTTTCCTATCCTCTATAGTATCCTAAACTTGTAATCACGTCTGAAGTCATTTTACCGAGAATTATGCCTCGCCTGTATACTCGGGCGGTGGTAAACCCTTGGTTCCATGATTCAGATGTGATATGCTATCAGATACTCTGCCGTATATTGACATAAGGGTAACTACGATAAAAAAGACCACTAGCCATAGTTTTAGCAATATTCTATAACCTATATTTTCTTAAACTAATTCCAACTCTAGGGGTCGTGCCTCGCCAGTGCGATGCTGGCTGTAGTGAATCCATAGTCTCCGTAATTCAAATAAATGGCGACAGTGCGCTGCTGTCCTGCCATTATGAGTTAACCAACATTTCTTTAACTATATCTGTAAAAATTCATGAGCTTCTAGAGATTCAAACATTTTGACTATGAAATAAAACGTAAGTATTTGTCCTATCAGTCACAACCCCTACAATAAAAGATTGAACAGGGAGAAAATAATTGAAGACAAAGAAACATGAACACTCTAGTATCTATTTTATGTGTATTCAAACCATTGAGGAAAAAAAACTTTGGATCGAAACTAACTGAGGTCCGTATATGGATAACCTAATTAGAAATTATATAAAAATAATAATTCTTAGGGAAAAATAGGAATTAAATAGGCAATTTGGGCTAAGATATGAGAACGATATCTAAGGAGGCAAGAGAAGGAATTAAATAATTTATCAAGGTTAGATCATTACTTTTATGAAGCCCTCTCTCACCAAGTGAATAATCGATCCACATTGGATCATATCATCATATCAAGAGGTAATAGTGTACCTATGGGGATCTGACAAACTATCAGAATTAATAACCCTCATCTAAATTGCATGGCCTAGACTACCCATCGGTAAATTGGTATAAGGGACTCCTATTCCTAGTCATTCTCTTAAATTAAATTAATCCCTAACTCGTGAATGAGCATTTCCTAGTCACAGGCTCGCAATAGTACGACTAACTTAAGTACTATCACGAGTTCGCATGATTTGCGAAAATCGACCTGCATGGCCACCACAAAAACTTGTCACGACCCGCACCCTTTTTTTTCCGGATACGAGACGTGTCCAAGCCAGCCTACGCCACAGTGTCGGCGGTAGAACGCTGTATAGCCACAAGGCTCCAATCATAAATAATGCTCATTCACAAAAACTAATTTAATTTACAATATTCACAAGTTTTATATTTACAAAAAAATATAAACTCGTACAATATTGAAATGGTTACAACTCATCTATCTAGCTAATCTCTAGGTCTCCGTCTGCAAGTACACCCGTAACTCCCCATGCTAAGTGAATCCATAGCTAACCTAAAAAATATTGGTTTCCAGTCAGGAATGGAACGAGTACAATTCACTGAATGCAGTTTCAAATAATTAAAAATGACAATACAACAGAGATTAGCCTTTAGACATGATTTGAAAAATAAACAAAGAAAGATAAATAAAACTAAAGAAAGAAACAATAAATAAATATAAAGACAACACTCACCGACTGACTGAAGTACCTTTGATATGTGATCGGTCTCGGGACAATTACACGACACTGTCTACACTGTATAAAGTTACACTGTATAAAGCTACACTGTCTATACTGTATAAAGTTATACTGTCTACATTATATAAAGCTACACTGTCTACACTGTATAAAGCTGCACTGTCTATACTGAATAATGCAATAGAACTCACTATCTACACTGTATAAGGTCAAATCATACATCGTTGGTACTTCACCTTCCCGACACCACAAAGAATAAAATCAACATAAAGACTAAAATCATATATCTGTCGACTAACAATGATGTATAGTAAAGATCAATACTGAAAACAAACAATAAACTGTACTCGCCTGTGGTCCTTTGCTGGTGAAACCGATAATCCAACCCACTCAGTGTGCCACAATAATCAAACTCATACAACAGTCTCCAGATGCTGAAATAGACAGTGTCAACGTTCTCAGAATAGTCAAATTAGCTAGAATTGTCTGTTCTTAAGTCCAATTCTGGACACAGGAGCAAAACGGTAATTTCGGGTCAAAATTGTATCCGTCGTTGGACCCGCTTTGCACCATAAAGCGTGCCAGAGTCAACGGTCTGTAAAGTCATCAAACTACATGTCTAAGAATTTATTTTGATGATACGAACCCAACCATATGTCCAGAGTTGGATTCCGGCGGGCCGTGCACAAAATAATTAGAAATTTTGCACAGAGGACGATACGGTGAATTTCGACGGATACGTATCAAATTCGTCGCACGCACGCAACCAATTTGAATTCCGTCAAAGCCCACACGTCCACAATATCCGTACGCACCTTTCGATGCTTACAGTGCGCGACCACGTCGCCCGGATTGGCGGGACGCACATCGTATCGAAGAGATTTTCATAATTTTTAATATTTTAAAACAGATTTTTTGTAATCTTTGGGGATTGTTTATTCGACACACCTTGCATGAACATAGAAATGAAAAGAAGGGTTTCCATCTCCTATATATTGTCTATAATTGTCTTGAAATAGAATTTCGAAATCGTGCATGGGTTGGGAGAAAACTGACCGCGAACTTGAGTAGTTGGACTGATTTAGGTGTCCTATTTCGACAGTTTTTAATCGAACTTGGGTTCGATTTTCCGAGCAATAGAGGTTATCTAAAATCAACCTAACTGATGGGAATTACAGTTGTATAGGTTGGTGACGTACCGGTGAAGACGATTTGAAAAACCATGTCTCGGAGACGGAGAAATCTTCTTGTGAAATCGGATGTTGCAACTGTTGTTGATGCCGTTTCTACTGCTGCTGTCACCATTGTCGGTCATCCTCCGGCGGCTCTCCGGCCAGCGGTGGCACGGTGGTGGTGCGCGGGGTGCGCCCAGGTGCTAGGGGTCGGCGGGGCGTAGGTTAGGGATTAGGTTTTTGTAAAAAACCTCTCGATCCCTCTCTATGTATATACGGGTTGCTGGGAAAATCGAGCGGTTTCACTCGGGTTTGAGGGGAGCAGGGCTCGGCCTGGGAAGTCTTACGCATAGGTTGGGGCCTGCTCGGCCTAGGCCTTGTTTGCTGTTGCTTTGCTGAGATGGGTTCGATCCACTGTAGCAGCTTCTAGGGTCGGGAACAGTGTGATTTCCTTTTTTTTCTTTTATTCAATAAATGCCTATACATATGTATACATATATATACATATCTATATACGTATATACATACTTAGATAGCACCCTCCACAAAATCTAAATAAAACCCCAATAATATTATTAATAAATAATTTAAAACTTCCGTAAGGGTTAAGTCGTAACTTGGCCTAGTTTTCCTAGTTAGGACATCACTATGGCTCGGCCTTCCCTACCAGGGCTAATACACTAGTCAAATCATGCCACTGCACTATCCGTACCTTGATTCCTAGCCGTCTTGTACTCCAAAACTCTATCATGGCTAAAATCATCTACCGTAATAATTAACTAAGTAATTATTTATAAAAATTCTAAAAATCACCATTTAATTCAAATGAATAAATAAAATATATTATAAAATTTTTGGGAAGAGGGGTTACACTCCTTCTAGGTTAAACCCCAAACAATCAAGGTCAAAAAAATTATATCTAAAACATGCAAATTGTGGTCCTACTGGTCGTGATATCACGGTCCTGATCAGGGTCACTATACTATCTATCACAGCACAAAATATCCTGACATGTACTAATGGAATCACACAACAAGATGGAAAGAAGAACAGGAAAGACAGACCTACTAACCCGTCACCCGTAGCGTCGGTCTACTCGACTGTCAGCGCAAAAGCCCTGCCCCTCTGGGGTATATCCCTCTGATGGTGCGGGGCACGGTGTTGCGCTACAGGTGGCCTAGCCCCCTCTATCTAATAAATGATACTCAAGTAACATCCACACTGATATTCCATTATATCATACTAGGGCACCATCTATATGGTATCTATTCTGAAATCTGATAATCATACCCGTCTATCCAGAACCATGTTACCAGAATTCTTGTTAAGCCAGTAAGTACAACAGCGATAATCCATAGAGTCTGCAACTAAGGTACATACCTCTAGAATCATGGTATTTAAAATTTTTGTATTGCCGCTAGCTTGGCTGCAAAAACTTTAATTCTGACACCCGAGAAATACATCAAAAATCAGACTCTATCTCATCGCCAAACCAGCTAATTTGGCTGTAGAAGACTCTAGATTCCATGACTGAGGCAACCTAGCACATAATGTTATCTTGGTAGAAAATCAAGTTAATAATGAATACCAAGAATCAAATTCAACGATGAACAAGGAAGTAGACAGAAACTGTCGGAATCGAATTTCGAGATAGTTTATAATGAGATTCTCATTGGTCATCCCAGGAATCATCTCAAGTAGTCCTAACTGTGATTGAGTAACCTCTCTGCTAAAGCCTACACCACAAAAACTACGTAGAATGCTGTCTAGGTATACTATCTAAACAACAGTTATAATATCAAAAGTTGTTGAGAACGGTCAACTCCGAATGGAGGACAAGCAATGATAATATAATATACTCAATCACAAACTCTAAGAAAGATAGATGATACCGAAAGATAAACGAAACAAGATATGAAATTATTAACTAGAATATCTGACACAGAAATAATACAAGTCTAGAGTCAACAATCTCTAATACAAATACTAAAATAATAGCAAGCCAAAATGTAATCTGGAGACAAAGTCCAGTACCAAACCAATCTAGCTAAGCTACACTAATGCCTCATCGACGGGAGCTAACCCCTGTTGAACTAGGGTCTCCAAGTCTAGGCCAACTACGTCATGAGGACCGTAGTAGGTAGGACACTCGTCCTCGCTATAATCTGTAAAATTTTGTCAACATATCCAGTCAGGATGGAACGAGCACAAATTTTCAATAACAGTTCTAGTTAGACGATATTGAAAATATAGCAGTAAATAGAGAGAATATACAACGTAAAGTGGAAAGTACATGAAAGTAGCATGGCAAGGTTAAAGCTGTAAACTATAGCTAGATCAATAGCAAGAAAATCGATCATATCATGTACAAGAGTCGAGAATCATACCATGTACATGAGTGAATAATAGCTACGACATGTGGCCGGCTTGGGAACTTGCACAAGGTCTACTGGCCTGGTTAATCATACGTGGAGTGTATAATTAACACTCATAAGATCTAGAATACTTGCACAAGGTCTACAATACTTGCACAAGAAGGGTAATGACCACACATCTACACTAATACTCCTCGTCCCCGACTAATATAGTGGATCCAACCATGACACGTGATTCTCTGAAAAGGTAGCTAGCCTTCGCAGGAATCGTGTCTATAAAATGCACAAGGAACAAGAAAGATTTGCACAAGATATACCAAAGAATACAAGGAATAACATCTCATGACGGGATCCAGACAAATACCAATCCGTGTGAACAATATGTCAAGAGAACAAGGATATCTATACTAAATACAAGAAACATAGACGATATCATAAAACAGAAATATTATCCGAGAATGTACTCGCCTGAGATCCGATGGAAATATGTCAACTGTGTAATCTGGCTCAGAGTGAAATCATAGACCTAAAGATGAGATATCATGAGTTAATTAGGGTTTAACAAAGTATGGCATAATTTCTAGTATATGTTATGCAATCTAGGTCAAACTCAGTCATACTATGTCACACGAAGCCAAACTAAGTCACACTAGGTCAATCTAAGTAAAACACGATCAAACTAAGTCAATCTAAGTCAACTCTGGTCAACACTCTAGTCAAACTATGTCAACTCTAGTCAAACTACAAGTCTAACCAACAAGTCATATAGGGTAAACCAATATAGGCCTATATACAATATAGGTACAATACATACATGCATATTCATTACATTTATTATTGCAAATATAGATACTTGCATATCATTCATTCATATCCCATATACATGCATACTTCAGTTCATGCATTATATTCATTCATATATCATTAAGTTGTATACATATACTTATTTTTATTACATACATGTCATTCATGCATATTACATACATACATGCATCTATACATTATATACATTGTATACAACATGTAAAAATAGAAGAGGGAAAAAAGAAGAAAAACTGAAATAGAAAGGGAAGGAAAAGGGAAAACAGTGAACATATACAGATTTGTATCATATATTCTACAATACCATACATGCTATCATTATATATTGCATTACATTATGTATACATTATGCATTCATATATATCATTACATGTATACCTTGCATTCATATCTAGCATTCAATATATACTTTTATTCATACATTGTATATCATTCTTTCATTCATGAATTGCTTACATATATTACATTGATTGCATTCGTACATGCTTGTATTCAACCATATATATAAATTAATATAAAGAGGATACATATCATATATATATATATATATATATGTGTGTGTGTGTGTGTGTGTGTGTGTATATATATATATATATATATATATATATATATATATATATATCATTTCATTCATCTGACATATCATGCTTTACATACTCTACATTCATTTAATATCCATACTACATAGGCTCATAGGTTACACAAAATGCCTATGTCGTATAGTCACTCTTCTACTTAAAATCAATACTGTACCAATTGGGCCTTTACTAAATTCTAGAATTAAATTATGTCGTATTCCTTTATGTTAGCTTTTCAAAACTTCAAACGGATCACATTTTCGTGTCCGGAAGCTCCCGGAATCGCGAAAATACTGAAACGCGTTCGTCTTTCGGACAGCTGACACTCAAACAGTTTTACAGAAAGTTCTAAAATATATTTTACCTATTAACATATATATTTAGAAAGCTAACTTCGATACGGTTCTTTAAAAAATGGAAGATTAATCGGAGTTCTAAGCTAAAAGTTATGACATTTCTAAGTTGCTATGGCTACTAAAAACGTGGATGAATATTATGACAAATTTAGATTGTTTGGACAAAAGAAATACATCTCACTCTCCACACCACTCAAGACACACATCAAACCATACTCCCCTCTCCTCTAACACAAGCACACCACTAACAACATATCCACACACATCTAAATATATGAAATATATCTAACATACATATTATATATATACAAAACAGTTCATTATATAAAGAGACACTAAAATGACAAGTTGAGGCTAAAAATATGACATGTAGACTAAACCACTTAGATCTAGCCCTGGGTATCCAAATGAAACTCATTCTAACCATCCTAGCTAACATCAATCCATCATCTAACATGTCTAAAACTGAAATTAAAACACAATTAAACCTAGTAGACATTAAACCAAACACATGAGGTGTCCTAATTTGAGATCTAATAAGTAGGACACAAGACACAATTCTAACTTGCTTTAGAGAGCTCCAAATGGCCTCAAACTTGAATCTAAAGGGGGGTACATGCATGGGGGTGGATCCTATGGATTCAAAACTAACTAATATGCATAGAAAATTAATTTAGAGGATTGGTTTTATCTATTGGGAGTGGGATCCCAATGATATTCTCAAGGACACGGCTCCGATACGAAGATCCTTCCAAAATGGACACTCCTCCTTGCACTTTGATCCAAATCTTTGCTAACACTCTCCCTTGATAGTATGAGAAGGTTGGATAAAAGTTTTGGTGGAGGAATGAAGAGATTTGGAGATCAAATCAAAGAGGGAAGCTCTCTAATTTGGGAAAGAACACTTTGTGAAGGAAAAGAGGCAAGATGGAATGAAATAAAAGGAAGGGAGGCCAACCTACCTATAGTGGCTGCTAATAAACCCTATTTGGGCCTTGGAGGAAAGCCCAATAAGGCCTCAACTAGTTCTCTTGGTTAATTTTAAGTTAGGTTCAAGTTTGGGATCAAAATGGTTAAATTTAAGCCTCTAACTTAACCAATCTAACAAGTGGGATTAGTCAAAACTTACTAACTTAATTAGTATGATTTGTGGGCCATGACTAACTAATCTTGGGATCCGGTCTAGAGTCTAAGCTACCCAAATCACTAACACAAGTCAGAACGAAACGAAACTCAAACCCGACTAAACAAATCCCGTAAAATCAATATTAAAATATAAAAATTTCAAAAATATTAAAATATAAAAAATGACCAAAATCACAATACATTAAGGTCCTGATGAGACCTACCAAGGTGCCATCGTCAGGCTCTGCAGGCTGGACGGGCCGAACTGGAGGTTCTCCTCTAGGAGGTACAACTCTGGAGGCTACTACGGAGTGCTGGGCTTGATCTCCGGGCTGCTGGTCCGCGGGAAGTGCTCCACCTTGCTGATCGGCGGGGTCAGGTGCAGTGCCGCTGAAGAAGACGACACAGGGAAAACAATAAGGAAGGACCGGGACAGATCAACGATACAAGCACTGATCAGGGCAAGAAGCCAGCGATGCAGAGGATATGAATGGAGATCAAGGACGAGTACTGATTGAGACATCTATTCGGTAAACCCTCACATTTCTTGAAGACCAAGACCTGCATGGGCCACCACTTAAACCATATCACGCCCCAGAACCAGAATACTGGAGAGCGGGGGCGAACATAGCCAGCTACGTATATTGAAATGAAGACCATCTCGCTATACGGTCACGGCTGTCTAGATATGAGGGTTTACTATAAGCCAACAGTCTCTTAAGGTTAAGCCTACTGTCTCAATCTTAAGCAAGTAATACAATTACAAGATGTTTGATCACCAAATATACAATAAAAGACATCCTAAATATTACATATCAGCTGATCATGAAGCTAGTCGTACAAAATACAAGGACTAGCAAGAGTTAAGTCATACATGATCAACCCTAGGATTTGTTAATCATGTTTACAGCCCGTAGGCAGACAGTAAGTAAATATGCATCGAGCTAACAGGTGCTCGTCGGCTAAACGCCTCAAAAGAATAATTTACAATAGAGTGAGCGAAATAAAATAGAAAACCCACTCGTAGCCCGGGTTCCTTCTAGTCGCCACCATCGGGCTGGAGGTTCGGTAGATCCTCGGGTGCTGCTCCGAAATCTGGCCACACAAAACCAGCTGGGTCAAACCCCAGAAAAAGCAAGTGCCACAAAGGAGGCCACGAAATAAGAACAAAATCCAGCATATCAGAACATAAGAAAATGGAAGAAATGTACAAGTAATAAAAGCACATCAGGACAATAAACGACTAGGGACGTGGAACCATTCTGGGAGCCAGGTTACAACCCGTAACCCAAACAAGGACCGGGATTGTAACCCTTCGCCTGAATAGCACTCTGTCTCTACCCATTTATTGTTAAGATAAGTAAAACAATCATGTACAGGAGTGCCAAGTACAGGGACTAGACCAGACTTAGACAAGGCTAGACAACATCCATTTACAAGCGGCCAAGCAATTACTACGGCTTACTACTTTAACTAACTAGGGTTATCACAAGCCTATTTACTAACAAGATGCAAGTGAGAATTTCTCAGTCCCAATCCCTGCAGACTATCCAGTTATCCTTCCGCGGGTTGAGAGTATGGTTGGGTACATCGCCCAGGAGACGATATACCCTTAGGTGACTTAGAGGGTGCAACACATGACAGTGTGCTGGAAATGTGCTCTACTCGTCGGCAAGCTACAATTCCAATTAAAGCGCCCAGATAACGAGACTGCCTGTGACTGGAAATTCTCCATGAACTATAGTTAGATCTAGTCATTAGCCTAATTCCATATTCAGTGTAAATCCCTGACCGTGGGAACCAGAGAGTCACGTCCTAGACATGATGCAAGACAAGACAAGTGGATTTTACAAGCAAGCAAGCAGGAACACCCACGGTGTCAGAGTCAAGTTACAAGAGTCAAGTCACAAGTTACGAGTCAAGAGTGTGCCGCCACGGGCCACTATCAAGTTATCAGGTTACAAGTCAAGAATGCACCTCATCGGGTCACTATCATAAAGATCAGAGAGTACTAGGATCATAAATCATTGAAATCATGAAGATCGTACTAGTCGTAGCAATTACTGAAAATCGTGTCAGGTCGTGTTGGGTCAAGATAGTCGTGCTGTGTGGAACAAGATCTCAAAATCCAATCCACAAAAGAGAAGCCAAGCTTAAAGAAATAAAACCAAAACTCCAAGAGCCAATGGGTTGCGCAAGGGGTCAGGGGGTTGGAATGCACAGGGTGTCAGCTGCGCAGGGTGCTAAGTGCGCAGGGGTACAGGGCGTAGGGTTGGGTGGCGCATAGGGCCAAGTGCGCAGGGGTCAAGTGCGCATGGATGGGTGGTGCATGAGCAGACTGCGCATGAGCAGACTGCGCATGGATAGATGCGCGCTGGGGTTGAGCACAGTTTGCCAAGGGGCAAGCAGCGCGGTCGGCGCTACGCTAAAAAGTGCAGGCCGAGAGGGGGATGCGCAGTCCAGCACTGCGCTAAAGAGCGCAGGCTGCAGTCTTCGTCTCCAGGCCGAGAGCAAGCATCAAGAACACAAAAAATTTTATTCTTCATCTTGGTCAAATCAAAGCCAAATCTAGATTTTCAAAGTTCTAACTTGAGTAAAATTGAGTTCTCTTCCACATGGAAGCATCAAAACCCACAAAAACCCAAAAAACATAGATCAAAACCATGTAAACCGAAAATAGAGAAAACTTAGATCTAGAACAAAGGAGACACCAAATCACAAAATGTCAAGTTCTAATGTTGATCTCCATGGCCTAATCTAGCTAATGGACAAATAAAAAGTGGTTCTCATGTGGTGGCAAGGTGCACTTGCCTATGGGTGGAGGTGTTGTGTAAAGGAAGGAAGAAGAAGGAGATGGAGAAAATAAATGAAAGAGTTATGAGGAAAGAGAAAAGGTTGGTGGAGATTTAAATGGTGGATGATATGTTGTGTTGAGGGTGGAGCATAGGCTAAGGTGTTCCAAATGCATGTTAAACCAAACCAAATCAAACCAAACCAATCCTACTCCACAAAATAAAACCAAGCCATGTCAAAACCTATTTTACAAGAAAACCCAAAATTCTACAAGTCCAGAAAAATAAAAATACGTGCCAAAATTCGATTACGAGTATTAATACGAAATTCGGTAAACGGGGGTGACAACTCTACCCACCTTAAAAGAATTTCGTCCTCGAAATTTAATCAAGGAGCTAGAGACTGCTACGACAAGTTACGCTAAGCACCAACAACTACACTAAGCAGTTCAATCATACAATCATACATGCAAGCAAGGAATGGAAATCATAAGGCATAAGGAAGACATTATACCTTAAGAGTCAAACAAGTCGGGATATCGCGATCGGATGTCGTCCTCACGCTCCCACGTTGACTCACCTAAAGAGTGATGACCCCAAGCAACACGGACTAAACTAATAGTCTTGTTCTTGAGTATCTTCTCTCTCCGGTCGAATATAGACACGGGCCTCTTCTCATACGAAAGGTTGGTACCAACAACCAGTTATGAATGATCTAGGATATGGCTCGGGTCTAGGATATATCGTCATAATTGGGACACATGGAATACATCATGCACCTCACTTAGCGACGGCGGAAGAGCAAGACGATAGGATACATCTCCTACTCGCTCCAGGATATCGAACTTCCCTATATACCTAGGACTAAGCTTTCCCCGCACGCCAAAGCGAATGACGTCGCGGTTAGGCGAGATCCTAAGGAATACATGGTCTCCGATAGCAAATTCTAAGGGACGCCGATGAGCATCGGCCCAATGGCGCTGGCGATCTTGGGCAACTCAAAGATGGTCGCTGACTCTTCTGACTACTTCAACTGTCTGGGCAATTATTTCTGGATCGAGCATCTGCCTCTCTCCGACATCGTCCCATGCTAGCGGGGACCTGCACTTCCTGCGATACAGTACCTCGAACGGTGCCATCTGGATGCTGGCCTGGAAACTATTATTGTACGAGAACTCCACCAGGTGAAGGTGATCTTCCCACGAACTACCGAAGTCAAGTGTACAAGATCTCAACATGTCTTCAAGAGTCTGAATTGTGCGCTCTGACTGGCCATCTGTCTGCGGATGATATGCTAAACTGAACTGGAGACGAGTCCCCAAACTCTCTTGCAGGCTACGCCAAAAGTGTGATGTAAACCTTGAATCTCGGTTCGAGGTAATGCTGACTAGCACACCGTAAAGCCTGACAATCTGTCTGAGGTACATCTCTGCTAACTGAGCCGTTGACTGCCCAACTCTGAAAGGAAGAAAATGAGCCACCTTCGTGAGCCTGTCAACTATAACCCAAATAGCATCTCGACCAGCAGGAGATCTAGGCAATCCAGTCACAAAATCCATGGTCACATGCTTCCACTTCCATTCTAGAATCGGCAAGGGCTGAAGAAGTCCAGCGGGCCTTTGATGTTCAGCTTTAACCTGTTGGCAAACCAAATACCGAGAGACATACCGGGCTATCTCCCTCTTCATGTCATTCCACCAGAAATGCTGACAAATATTACGGTACATCTTCGTTCTACCGGGATGAATTGAATACTGTGAACTGTGAGCTTCTGCCATGACCTCTTGTTTGATATCTCCACTGGGTACACAAAGACGAGTACCGTGCCGAAGTGTACCGTCTTCATGAATGCACAATTCTGGTCTTCTTCCTGCCTCACACTCTGCTCTGAGCCGCTGAATCTTGGAATCTGTAGATTGTGCCATCCGGATCCTCTCAACTATGCTGGACTGAACCTATAGACTGGCCATCAACGCCACGTTGGTAGGAAGAACCACTTCAATTCCCATCTTCTGAAGATCTGCCAATAACTCTGGTTGCGCTGTTAGGAAGTAAACTCCGGCTCTCCTGCTCAACGCATCTGCTACAACGTTGGCCTTTCCTGGGTGATACTGCAAGTCCACACCGTAGTCCACCAATAGCTCAAGCCATCTTCTCTGCCGCATATTAAGGTCCTTCTGGGTGAAAACATACTTCAGGCTCTTGTGATCAGTAAATATCTCCACTCTGTCTCCGTACAAGTAGTGCCGCCAAAGCTTAAGTGCAAACACTATAGCTGCCAGTTCCAAGTCGTGGGTCGGGTAATTCTTCTCATGATCACGAAGTTGGCGTGATGTATAAGATATTACCTTCACATACTGTATCAAGACACATCCCAATCCTCTGCCTGAAGCGTCATAATAAACTGTGAATCCTTCGGTCCCATTTGGAAGTGTGAGAATGGGAGCCGTTATCAAACCTCGCTTCAACTTCTCAAATGATTCCTGACACTCCGCTGTCCAAGCAAACTGTACATCCTTGCGGGTCAACTGGGTCATCGGCGCTGAAATCCTAGCAAAATCTGATACAAACCACCGGTAGTAGCCGGCCAATCCAAGAAAGCTGCGAACCTCTGCCGCTGAACTAGGTACTGGCCATGACTCGATAGCCACAATCTTCTGGGGATCTACTTCCACTCCTCCTCGAGTAATGATGTGACCCAAGTACGAAATACGATCGAGCCAGAACTCATATTTGCTAAACTTGGCGTATAACTGATGCTCTCTAAGCGTCTGAAGGACGATTCTGAGATGCTGCTCGTGCTCTGCTTCGCTCTTGCTGTAGACTAGGATATTATCTAGGAACACGATCACGAACTGATCCAAGTAAGGCATAAAAATGCGATTCATGAGGTCCATGAATACGGCTGGCGTATTGGTCGCTCCAAATGGCATAACAAGGAACTCCTAATGTCCATACCTCGATCTAAATGCTATCTTCGGGATGTCCTGCTCTCTGACTCTGATCTGGTGGTATCCTGACCGCAAGTCTATCTTCGAGAATACTGAAGCCCCTCTGAGTTTATCAAACAAGTCATCTATCCTCGGGAGAGGGTATCTGTTCTTGATTGTCACTGAGTTCAAGGTACGATAATCTACATATAGCCTGGACGTACCATCCTTCTTTTTCACAAGAAGCATCGGGGCTCCCCAAGGCAATCCACTTGCATGAATGAATCCCTTGGTCCATAATTCTTCAATCATCTTGTACAAAATGTCCAACTCTGAAGGAGCCATTCTGTAGACTCGCTCTGATACTGGTGCTGTCCCGGGAATCAAGTCGATAGTGAACTCGATCTCTCGTTCTGGCGGCATTCCTGGGAGTTCCTCTGGGAAGACACCTGGAAACTCTTTAACTATCCTGGGCAGCTGCTCTGTTGCTACTGCCATCCGCAACACTGGGGAAGATGGCTCCACCGCGCCTCTGGAAAATGAAAACTCTGGCTCGCCTGGAATGCTGAAAACAACCCTGCCAACATGGCAGTCTATCCTAGCATACTGGTTCCTCAACTAATCCATGCCTAGGACTACATAGTCTGCCATAGGGAATTCTATAAATCTAGCGAGGAACTCTCTACCGCTAACTACGATCCGACACGAAGGAAACACTCGATCTACTCCCACAAGACCATTACCAGTAAGTATATTAAGCCTCACTGCTAATGACTCGGGCTCCAATCCTATCCGTGTCACGAATCGTGCATACATGAATGAATGCGATGCACCAGAATCAAATAATACCAATGCTGGGGAGGAGTTGACGAGAATAGTACCTGCCACTACCTCACCTGGTGCAACTTCTTCTTCCATAGTCATCATCATGGACTGACCTCTAGCTGCGGGTCCCCTCTGTTGGAAACCTCTCTGCCTGCTCTGCACTTGGGCTTGGGTGTACTACTGCTGGTTCTGCTGATGAAATGCCTGGGCCTGAGGCAACAATGGCCTCTGGTACTACTGCTGCTGCACAGGTGCTAGTCCCCAAACCGATGGACTGGTTAGGTTGGAGGAGGATGAACTACCCCTATTCGGGCAGGTTCCTATCTTGTGATCCGTCGCTCCACAAGCTAGGCACAATCCTTGTGCCCTACGACAATCTGCCACTACATGGCCTGGCTTCCCACAATGAGAACATCCCATCGCGGAAGTCTGCTTCTGCTTCTGCTGCTGCAGGTATGTCAGGGTCGAATGCTGAACCGACGTTACTGAGGCCGCCCGCCTCGGAGTTCCAATAGTCAAACTCCTGGTTGTCGGAGCTGGAGCTGATGATTGGTGCATCTGACTGTGGGACCGCTTCCTACCTCCGATCCTATCCACGATCCTCTGGGAGGTGTACTCATGCCTCCTAACTGCCCTCAATACCGCATCGAACGTCTGGTGCTCAAACTGCTCAACTGCCAACAAGATCTTCAAATGCAATCCTTGCTGGAACTGCTGGGCCATATCAAACTCGGTCGCCACCAAGGTGGGGGCAAACCTACTGAGTCTAGAAAACTCAGATGCATAACTGTCGACCGATCTGCCTCCTTGCTTCAAGTTGGTAAATCTCGTCTGTAGGTCGTACCGAGCTACAGCATCAAAAGACTTCGTCTGGAATCTTTCTCTAAATACAGCCCAAGCAATGGGTGCCACTAATCCCATGGCTTGCGCTGTCCACCAACTGCGAGCCAAGTCTAGCAACTGTAGACGTACCACCGCCACCTTCTCATTTTCAGGTGTCCTGGCTGCTTCCAGAACCACCTCGGTATACTGAAGCCAAGCGTCCGCGGCAATCACATCTTTGCTGCCGTCGAAGAATGGAGGGTTCAAGCGCTTGAAGCTGTTGGCCGCGCTGTTCCCTGGATGACCGCCTCTGGTCAATGCATCTGCCACTACCTGGTGCAAGGCGTCTCCGCGACGATCCTGGGAAGCTATCAAGGACCTGATGAGACCTACCAAGGTGCCATCGTCAGGCTCTGCAGGCTGGACGGGCCGAACTGGGGTTCTCCTCCAGGAGGTACAACTCTGGAGGCTACTCCGGAGTGCTGGGCTTGATCTCCGGGCTGCTGGTCTGCGGGAAGTGCTCCACCTTGCTGATCGGCGGAGTCAGGTGCAGTGCCGCTGAAGAAGACGATACAGGGAAAACAATAAGGAAGGACCGGAACAGATCAACGATACAAGCACTGATCAGGGCAAGAAGCCAGAGGTGTAGAGGATATAAATGGAGATCAAGGACGAGTACTGATTGAGACATCTATTCGGTAAACCCTCACATTTCTTGAATACCAAGACCTGCATGGGCCACCACTTAAACCATGTCACGCCCCAGAACCAGAATACTGGAGAGCGGGGGCGAACATAGCCAGCTACGTATATTGAAATGAAGACCATCTCGCTATACGGTCACGGCTGTCTGGATATGAGGGTTTACTACAAGCCAACAGTCTCTTAAGCTCAAGCCTACTGTCTCAATCTCAAGCAAGTAATACAATTACAAGATGTTTGATCACCAAATATATAATAAAAGGTGTCCCAAATATTACATATCAGCTGATCATGAAGCTAGTCGTACAAAATGCAAGGACTAGCAAGAGTTAAGTCATACATGATCAACCCTAGAATTTGTTAATCATGTTTACAGCCCGTAGGCAGACAGTAAGTAAATATGCATCGAGCTAACAGGTGCTCGTCGGCTAAACACCTCAAAAGAATAATTTACAATAGAGTGAGCGAAACAAAATAGAAAACCCACTCGTAGCCCGGGTTCCTTCTAGTCGTCACCATCGGGCTGGAGGTTCGGTAGATCCTCGGGTGCTGCTCCAAAATCTGGCTACACAAAACCAGCTGGGTCAAATTCCAGAAAGAGCAAGTGCCACAAAGGAGGCCACGAAATAAGAACAAAATCCAGCATATCAGAACATAAGAAAATGGAAGAAATGTACAAGTAATAAAAGCACATCAGGACAATAAACGACTAGGGACGTGGAACCATTCTGGGAGCCAGGTTACAACCCGTAAACCAAACAAGGACCGGGGTTGTAACCCTTCGCCTGAATAGCACTCTGTCTCTACCCATTTATTGTTAAGATAAGTAAAACAATCATGTACATGAGTGCCAAGTACAGGGACTAGACCAGACTTAGACAGGGCTAGACAACATCCATTTACAAGCGGCCAAGCAATTATTACGGCTTACTACTTTAACTAGGGTTATCACAAGCCTATTTACTAACAAGATGAAAGTGAGAATTTCCCAGTCCCAAGCCCTGCAGACTATCCAGTTATCCTTTCGTGTGTTGAGGGTATGGTTGGGTACATCGCCCAGGAGACGATATACCCTTAGGTGACTTAGAGGGTGCAACACATGACAGTGTACTGGAAATGTGCTCTACTCGTCGGCAAGCTACAAGTCCAATTAAAGCGCCCAGATAACGAGACTGCCTGTGACTGGAAATTCTCCATGAACTATAGTTAGATCTAGTCATTAGCCTAATTCCATATTCAGTGTAAATCCCTGACCGTGGGAACCAGGGAGTCACGTCCTAGACATGATGCAAGACAAGATAAGTGGATTTCACAAGCAAGCAAGCAGGAACACCCATGGTGTCAGAATCAAGTTACAAGAGTCAAGTTACAAGTTACAAGTCAAGAGTGCGCCGCCACGGGCCACTATCAAGTTATCAGGTTATAAGTCAAGAATGCACCCCATCGGGTCACTATCATGAAGATTAGAGAGTACTAGGATCATAAATCACAAAAATCATGAAGACCGTACTAGTCGTAGCAATTATTGAAAATCGTGTCAGGTCGTGTTGGGTCAAGATAGTCGTGCTGTGTGGAACAAGATCTCAAAATCTAATCCACAAAAGAGAAGCCAAGCTTAAAGAAATAAAACCAAAACTCCAAGAGCCAATGGGTTGCGCAAGGGGTCAGGGGGTTAGATTGCGCAGGGTGTCAGCTGCGCAGGGTGCCAAGTGCACAGGGGCACAGGGCGCAGGATTGGGTGGCGCATAGGGCCAAGTGCGCAGGGGTCAAGTGCGCAGGGGTCAAGTGCGCATGGATGGGTGGCGCATGAGCAGACTGCGCATAAGCAGACTGCGCATGGATGGATGCGCGCTGGGGTTGAGCGCAGTTCGCCAAGGGGCAAGCAGCGCGGTCGGCGTTGTGCTAAAAAGCGCAGACCGAGAGGGGGATGCGCAGTCCAGCACTGCGCTAAAGAGCGCAGGCTGCAGTCTTCGTCTCCTGGCCGAGAGCAAGCATCAAGAACACCAAAAATTTTATTCTTCATATCTTGGTCAAATCAAAGCCAAATCTAGATTTTCAAAGTTCTAACTTGAGTAAAATTGAGTTCTCTTCCACATGGAAGCATCAAAACCCACAAAAAACCCAACAAAAATAGATCAAAACCATGTAAACCGAAAATGGAGAAAACTTAGATCTAGAACAAAGGAGACTCCAAATCACAAAATATCAAGTTCTAATGTTGATCTCCATGGCCTAATCTAGCTAATGGACAAATAAAAAGTGGTTCTCATGTGGTGGCAAGGTGCACTTGCCTATGGGTGGAGGTGTTGTGTAGAGGAAGGAAGAAGAAGGAGATGGAGAAAATAAATGAAAGAGTTATGAGGAGAGAGAAAAGGTTGGTGGGGATTTAAATGGTGGAGGATATGTTGTGTTGAAGGTGGAGCATAGGCTAAGGTGTTCCAAATGCATGTTAAACCAAACCAAATCAAACCAAACCAATCCTACTCCACAAAATAAAACCAAGCCATGTCAAAACCCATTTTACAAGAAAACCCAAAATTCTACAAGTCAAGAAAAATAAAAATACGTGCCAAAATCCGATTACGAGTATTAATACGAAATACGGGAAACGGGGGTGACACCCGTTTGGTAAACCATATTTGGAGGTGGATTTTAGGATTTTATGGATTTGAAGTTAAATCCTTGGAATCTTATATTTGGTTGGAGGTGGATTTAGATATGGAAAGTATAACAAAATCCAAAATTTGGATTTGGAAGAAAGAAAGTTGGATTTTGGAGAAAAAATACTTATTTTTTAATAGTTTCATTGTTATATTAAATATTAAGTTAAAACTAATTAATAATTAATAAATTAATAATTTGTTATATTTTATATATTAATTTTTTACAATTATTATTTTAAGAAATTATTTAATTTATAATTAATTAAAATTAGTCATTATTATTGTTTTACAAATTAATTTTTTTTAAATAATAGTTATTTATCATATATATAATATAAATTTATAATATATTAATTAATACTTTATCATTTAATATTTTATAATAATCTTAATTAATAATTAATAATTTAATTAATTATAACTATAATCATAATTA
Organism: Iris pallida; assembly: GCA_029216955.1. Lineage (NCBI taxonomy): Eukaryota > Viridiplantae > Streptophyta > Magnoliopsida > Asparagales > Iridaceae > Iris > Iris pallida. The sequence continues at coordinate 4,826,229 of JANAVB010041220.1, read as the reverse complement.
AAGTCATTTACTAATCATAACTATAATTCTATTTAATAATTTCATTTATAATCATAATTAAAAATTTATTAGTCTTATTATAATCTTAATTAATAGTTCATTAATTAATATTTTATAATAATCTTAATTATTAATATTTTAATCACAATTATAATCATAGTTAATAATTTATAATTTAATAATCTTTCATTATGATCTTAGTATTATTATAATCTTAATTAATAATTGAGTAATTTATTAATCATTATTAAAATCTTAATTAATAACTTATTAATTTAATAATTATAATTATAAGCTTAATTAATAATTTAGTAATTTATAATTTTTATTTTAATATTTTATAATAATCTTATTTAGTAATTTATACCTTTAGTAGTCATAATTATAATATTTATTAATCATAATTATTATAATCTTTAATTATAATCATAGTCTTTTTATAATCTTAATTAATAATTTATTAATTATATTTATAATCTTGATTATAATTATTTATTTATCATAACTATAATAATTTATTTATCATAACTATAATTTTAATTAATAATTAATAACTAGCTATAATATTAACTAATAATTTATTTGTCTTAATTATATTCTTAATTATAAATTATTAGTTACTATTTTTTATAATCTTAATTAATAATATATTAATCATAATTTTTATAGGTATTATTAATTTATTATTTAGTAAATAATAATTAATATATTATTAAAATTTTAATTAGTAATTTGTTAATCATAACAATTTTTATAATTATAATAATAATTTAATTATTAACCACAACTATAATTATAATAATAATTAATTAATTAATTAATATTTTATTAAATATATTTTATTGTCATAATTGTTAATCATAATTGTAGTTTACCAAATTCTATGTTTGGTTGGTGTTGGAGTTGGATTTTGATTTGGATTTGGATTTGAAAATTCATAATTTGGATTTGGATTTAAATTTTGGATTTCCAAATCCAAATCCAAAACCAAATCCATTTTATCAAACAATGGAGGGAGCCGAAATATTCTTCCGAGAAAATGGTTGTTTCTTCATCAAGTTCACTGAAGAGGTTGAAATTGGGGTGGTTTTGAAGGGAGGACGATGGATATATTATGGTCGTTTGGTCATTCTGAAGAGATGGGAGCCCTCGTTCTCTTTGGAACTAGATACAATGCCAGTGTGGGTTCAACTGTCAACGAAGCAAAGTGATTATTGTCTAAAGATCCATTCGTAATACACTCAGTGTAAGCTATAAAGAAGTTCTTTTTCTACGATATGAACAAGTTTTTTCTTGTCAGAAGCCCTTATTTTTCTTATAAAATTATGGAAAATAGTGGTGGGAGACGGTGGTGACCGTTGTAGTGAGAGCAGTTCCACTCCAGAGTCAGGAACTGGAGAAGGGCTGAAAGAAAGTCCTAGTTCCGCTCACATGAGTCACATCCGCTCAAGAAACAAAGAATGTGAAAAGTGAGCAAATATGGGAGACATGATGAGGTGCTCTATTAGTCTCATCTAGTAGTCTTATCACTCAACTCCACTGCCAACATACAAATGCAACCAAACATCATAAGGGGCTGTTTGGAAGCCTGAGAGTGGAGGAAAGTGGAATGCAATTTTCAGTTTTAGCTGAAAGTGCAATTGGTTTCAGCGTTTGGATAACAATGCAACTGTGAAGTAAGTGTATACTCCCAGAGGTGTCGAGGTGTCAGAGTTGCTGACCTGAATTTCGAACATCAAATTTCGTTACATCAAAAAATTGATGCAAGTGGAGGAAAGTGGAGTGAAAGTTTGGTATCTCTCGTTAACTTCTTCATTTTTTCTGATGAAACTGCGAGAGAAGGACTGAAGGAGGCTGTCCTCGTTAGCGCCAACTCGGCCGTCCTCGTTGACTCCTAACGAGGCTGCAAGCACCGTCCGTGCCGCGCGACAACCGGTGCAGCCACTCTGGCCGTCCTCGTCGACTTCCAACGCGGCTGTCAGCACCGCCTGCGCCGCGCGAGCACCAGCACACCAGAGGCGGTGGCGCTGTCGACTCCCTGCGCCTCATAGTCGAGCGCGTCGTTGTCATCGCCTACGCCTCGAAGTCGCGTCCTGGGCGGAGCAGCGCCACCGCCTCTGGTGGGTTACTCCTCCTTCCTCGTCGACTCCCAACGTGTCCGGGACCTTTTGAAGGCTCGCAACACTTCTTCACCTTTGAGAAAAAAAAAGCAGCAAAAATGAATAGAGTTTCGATGACTCAAAAGAAATGTTTTCTAGATTTAAGTATTTGTTTAGGTCCGGAGCCTTCTTGTGACCATATTTCTTTAAATATCTGTTGTTAGTTTAATTTTGACAATTAATTGATTTAATTATGATAATTATTTTTTTGTTCATTCAATTATATTAATTAATTTAATTAATATAGTAATAGTAATAACAATAAAAATGATGATAATAATGATAATGATAATAACAATAATAATTATCAATAGTAATAATATAATATACAATAACCGAACTAATTATTAATGATAATAATGGTAATTAATTTAATTGTTTCTGAATTATGTGTGAATTATAATAGTCAATAATAATACATTTAATTATGATAGCTAATTATACTAATTAATTTAATTATGATAGTTAATATTTTTTTACCATTAATTTATAGTAATTAATTTAATTATGGATTACCAACATCCATTTTCAACAACCATCCAAACAACCAGACTCATTTTCTCTCCACTTTCAACAACTATTCAAACACCAAACTCATTTTTCTTCCATTTGCAGCAGACAAAAAATACTTTATCCAAACATACTTTGGAAAGTGCCACTTGCTGCAAGTCAACGGAAACTCAACTTGCTGCAAGTGTCACTTTCACACTTTCAAAGAGTTACATCTATCCAAACAGTAAGTGTAAAAGTGGACCATACATATGCATTGAAAGTCCAAGTTTCGCTTCACTTTCATGAAAATATACAAGATCTACGAACCAACAAAGAAGTCCAGATGGAAAGTCCAATAAGTGATGTTAGTCATTAATCCATGGCAAAATTTATAATTATTGTAGCTTGTTTTCTAAGAACCCATCTATTAGTACATGTTAGAAATAGTTTCATTTTTGGCTTAATTGCAATTTAATACCCGCAACTACTCCAAAGTTTTTAATTTGATACCCTAAAATTTTTTTGGGTACAATTTAATACCCTAAAATAAATTGGACAAAAATATCTATATTCCAAACTCGAAACTACCCACTACCGTCCCTCCCCTCCCCTCCCATCCTCTCTTTGTGGTGTCGCCGTCGGTTGTGCGCACACCTGGAGAGAGGGACGGTGGTGCAGCCGGGGTAGGGGAGCAGGGATGGGGGCATTGCAGCGAGGGGTATGGTGGGTCAGGGGTAGCTGGAGGAGGCGGGGGTGACCGGAGAAAGAGAGGGGACGGGGGTGGGGGGGGGGGGGGTGGGGGGGGTGGCGGGGGTGGGGGCGAGGGTGGAGGCAACATGGGGTGGGCGGGGATTGGGCGGAGTGGTGAGTTGGCGGGACCGGGAGGGTTGGGATGGAAAAGGAGGGATAATTTTATCTTTTTCTAAAATTTTGGGTATCAATTAAAAATATATAATAGTTGATGATGTCAAGTTGTCGAGTAAAAAAGTTTAGGATATCAAGTTAAAAAATTTAAATAGCTGAGGGTATTAAGTTGCAATTAAGCCTTTTTTCTGAAGAAAAAAACAAGCCGATCATTTTTTTTCATTGGATATTGGTCTAACTTACATAAATTCAAATCAGCCATGCCATCCCTGATGGTATTCATCAGCCACGCCATCCCTTCCCTTCCCTGATGGTTTTCATCAATTTTCTTAATCATCATCGATCCTCTGTTCTTCTTCCCTAATTGTCATCATCCCTACCACTCCCAAAAATTCTCCTCCCTTCTACTCCTCTTTGTCATGGATTCCTCATCAACATCTACATACGAAGATGTCATCACAAAGTTGTCCACTCTAGTACTTACATCCCACTCTGCTTCTGAAGATACTCGCAACACTTTGTCTTGCAATCCTCAAGCGGACTGGCATTTATATATTTTTTTCAAAATTCTTACCCATCGTTCATATCCCACTCATATTATCACTTCTACAATCCCACAGATCTGGAAAGTTAAAGGTTCAGTGAAGGTTTCTGAATACCATGGTAATTCTTACTCAGCAAAGTTCGAACGCAAGGAGGATCTAGAGTTTGTGATCAGCAACTGTCACGACCCGGTCCCAATTTCTTGGGTCGAATCGGATCATGCCCAGCCTGCACCGTTGTTGAGACGGCGTCAGTAAGCTGTATCACTCATGCAGGTAATCAACAACACAGACTAATTGCCACAACTTAATATTTCGATAAATAAAACTTGTCCAACAAAAGTTACAACTGATAATAAAAATAGTCTTTTCAAACAACAACAACTGGAAATAGAAAATGACAACAGCTAAAAGATAGGCTCGTCATCTCCAAGATCAGCATCATCTGGTAGCACAGCTGGATACAACTCAGGGTCCTAGTAGCTACTTATCAGTAACTCTGTCTCATCAGTGGAACCTATTGGGGGTGGGGGATCCAGTCAGGAAAAGGAGGAAAGTACAATTATGAAAATTAACAATTTCACTAATGATTAGCAATTTGCAATATTAAACAGTTTTGAAATAATGATTTTCAACTAAACTACATGATAGTAAACAATGTGATTCGAGTATGTAATGACTATTACCGGTTTGGGATGATTCAATTGTATCCTAATGATACGGCCTGGCCTATCCTCGTGAAAAAGGAATAAGCTCTCACAATCAATTATCTATTTGGGCTTTGGTCATAGAACACTACGCTACTCCCCCAATATCTCGAGTCAATCAGATTCAATCATTACTCTAGGAGAGAGTTACGTGTAATACAGTGGTTTAAACATGCAAGATTACTAACATTAATTAAACTGCGGATTAACATAACCGTACTTGCCTTGATTATAACTGGATTCGATGTTGGTTCCGGGATGATGCTAGTACAGTCCTCGAAACCCTACAATTGAGAATTTCTGACTTAGCACCAATATTCAATCCATATCTAGGTGTGCAAGTTACAATCTCTAGAATTTGTCCTAGTCCGATTTTAGATTATTTACAAACTCTACCAGAACACGCTTATCGATGTGAGTTGCTAACTAAGAAAAGTCGATTTAACTTTTTATTGGAAAAAATTATATTTTTTAATTATTTGGCAAAACTTTGTATTTCATTATATTATATTTAAAAATAATATTTTTCTTTAAATGAGAAAAACGTGAAATTTGTTTAAATAATAAACTTATAATTTTTCTAATTTATTTAATGTGAGAAAATAATATTGATTTTCTATAAAATAATTATTTTACTATTTTTACGTGTTTACGCCAACCACAAACCAGAAAAGAATAAAACTACACTAACTTATTACAAAACCACAGAAAGTAATAAAAGCTCGGCTTATGCCCTTTACAGACTTTTAACATGAATTTAAATAAGAAGAAAAATATTTGTTAGTCAGTAAAAATTATCCTACAAATTAATCACAAAATAAAACTAGTAATTAAATTAATTTCGAGTCTCAGACTTTGGTCCAATCGTCAAAATAGCTAATGCCTCAACGTCCGGAACAATGCCGATTTCGTTTGCATTTCGCTAAGAGCCCATTGACCAATAAGGTCATCGCTCGGAAAAGTAATCAACAAAACTGGTTTTGAATTTATATAGAAACTCTTTTTAAAATTTTCTGAAAATTCGGGCAGCATTCCCTCTGTATCTGGGACAACCCAAATACTGGGAAAATGTCAAACAAAAACACCGATAACTGTCCCAAACCAGGGACTCCAAATATCCCACCAAAAGTGAATATCCAAATCGAAATGAATAGCAAACTCAAAAACTGAAATCAAAACCACAACACCAACATATAGCCATTCCAACTACAGAACTTATAATTAGCTATGGCTAAGAAAATCCACAGAGCGAAATTCTCAACCCAAGCTAATATTAGCTTGGTCACAAAACCAAAACTAACAGAGTTCGAAAAATCCGAACATAACTCGGAAATTCCGAGAAACCACCATAACAAACAAAAGCTACAGAAACAACCAAAATGGAGTTCGGAAAATGTCCGAAACCGATCGAACCTATCCGAAAGGATTTTGAAAAGTCTGAAAATGTCTCGTTTACCGAATTCCCGGGGAAATTCGTGAACCAAAATTCATCATAGACTACAGAATGGAAACGGGGACAACGAAAATATACCTTGGGTTGCTCGGCTAGAGCTCTCAGGTGAAATTATAGAGAAAAAGAATTACGTGGACTCGGAACGATCCAGGAACACGCGGACAGCGGAATCGTGCCTCGAAAAATCGGATCGGAACAGCAAGCTGGGGCACATAAAAGCACTAGACTGGAAACGGCGCGCAAAGGGCGACCGGATCGGGGCTTGGGGTGCTGCGGCTCGGAGAGGAGTGGCGACGGAGCCGCTGAAAGGGAAACATGCAAGAGGGGTCGCGGGGACCGACGGCGAGGGGGTCTCCGGCGTCGGGGTTGGCGCCGAAAGGATACGGCCGGTGGCCGTGGGTGGCGCGCCGGACAGAGGAGGCGGCGGCGGTAGATTCGGCCTGGGGACGGCCTGGAGGGCAGCGCTCGGGACCGCGACGGTGGAGCTCGGGTCGCCGGGAAAAACTAGGGCTGGAAAGTTGGGGTAAAGAGGGTTTGGGGGAGGATGGATGATGATGGAGGATGGAGAATGGGGTTTAAATAGAGAGAGATCGGGGGTTTCGGAAGAGAAATAGTCACCGGACGTTTGGGAGCCGAAGGGTTGCTGGTTGCAGGTGGCCGAGCGGTTTCGAAAGAGAAAGGGAAGGGGCTCAGCCAAAAGGAATAAATTCCTTTCCTTTGCTGTTGGTGAGAATTAAGAGTGAGAGAAAGAAAGTTTTAATAGTAAATGAGAGAAGTTTTAAATGAAAGTTTTGCTTTAAAAATTTTCTTTTTCTTTAAATCAGAAAAATGGTAAATATATATAAATACTAAGAGATTCACAATTAGTTTCGGGAAAAATTGTAATTGGGTTCAAGATGGTTTCGGAACGAGTTAGGTCCAGCTTAAAAATTCCAGAATTAATAAATTTTTCTAAAATACAATTTCCTAAATTAACAACTAATAATGATTTATATTAATAATAATTAGCTAATTAAATTATTTAATTATTCAACTAAAATTTTACGGGTTTGACCAAACACTAAAATTTTCAGAAAAATAACACTGAATTTGATTAAAATTTGCGGGTTTCATAACCTTCCCTCCTTAGAAAATTTTGTCCTCGAAATTAAAGGATAGGTTTAGAAATTACCTCAGGTCTCAAATAGATACGGATACTGCTCCCGCATCTCATCTTCTCGCTCCCAGGTAGACTCGCCTGGGGAATTGTACCTCCACATAACTCTGACTATATGAGTCACCGAAGTTCTGGTCCTCTTCTCGCCTCTGTCTAAAATTGCCACTGGCTTCTCTGGCATGGTGAGGCTGGATCCAATCTCTAGCTCTGAATGGTCCAAGATGTGACTCGGATCCGGGATGTAGCGTCTGAGCTGCGAAATGTGGAAGACGTTGTGCACGCCCTCAAGATTAGCTGGTAGAGCAAACCGATACGCTACTTCTCCAACTCGACTCAAAACTTCAAATGGTCCGATATATTTGGGACTCAACTTCCCAGCTCTGCCAAATTGAATAGTTCCTCTGGTAGGAGAAATCTTCACAAAGACACTATCTCCTTCTTCAAATTCCAGTAGTCGACAACTGCTATCTGCCTAATGCTTCTGTCTGTCTTGGGCGATCCTGAGTTTGTCTCTAATTACCTTCACCTTCTCTGCTGCGTCAGTCACTATCTCTGGTCCCAACAGTACTCTTTCTCCTACGTCGTTCCATGCAAGTGGAGTGCGACAACGACGTCCATAGATTGCCTCGAACGGTGTTATACCGATGCTGGCTTGGTAGCTGTTGTTGTAGGAGAACTCTACTAAGTGCAAGTGGTCTTCCTAAGACCCTCCAAATTCCAAGACGCAAGATCTTAGCATATCTTTTAGCGTCCGGATGGTCTTCTCCGATTGTCCGTCAGTTTGGGGATGATAGGCGGTGCTGAACTTCAGTTGTGTTCCCAAACTGTCATGCAAACTCTTCCAAAAGTGTGAGGTAAATCTAGTATCTCGGTCAGATACAATACTTATCGGAACTCCATGAATCCGGTAGATGTGCCGCATGTACAGTGCCGCCAACTTTTCGGTGGATAAACCAACCTTGAAGGGGATAAAGTGGGTTGACTTAGTCAGTCGGTCCATAATAACCCAAATGGCATCCTTCCCTCCTTGGGATCGAGGCAATCCTGACACAAAGTCCATCGTTATATGCTCCCACTTCCACTCTGGAATGTCCAGCGGCTGTAGAAGTCCTGCGGGTCTCTGTCTGCTAGCCTTCACTTGTTGAAAAATTAAGCATCTAGCCACAAATCTGGATACATCCTTCTTCATTCTATACCACCAAACAATGGTACGCATATTCCGATACATCTTGTTAGCTCCAGGATGTATGGAATACTGCAACTGGTGCGCTTCTTGCATCAGCTCATTCCTTAAATTGCCAGATGGTACACACAACCTCGTACCATTCTTCAATGCTCCGTCACTGGTGATAGATAATCTTTCAAGTATTCCTGCCAACAGTTGATCTCTGAGTTTGCAAAGTGCTTCGTCTTAAAATTGTGCCTCATTGACTTTGTCCATCAGACTTGAACGCACTTGCAACTGCATTATGGTTGAGTCAGCTCCAGGTAAAATAGCTTCTCGCTCCAGTTCCTTCATCTTTTCCTCAGGCAGTACAATCTCTAGACCAAGCTTCTCTATGTCCTCCAGCAAGTACCGCTCCTTAGTTAAGAACATCGCCACTGGGTATCGACTAAGTGCATCTACAACCACATTAGCCTTACCCGGATGGTACTGCAAGTCGATGTCAAAATCCTTCATCAGCTCCAGCCATCTTCTTTGTCTCATGTTCAACTCCTTCTGAGTGAAAACATATTTCAGACTTTTGTGGTCTGTAAATATTTCCACTCTCTCTCCATAGAGATAATGCTTCCATAACTTTAAAGCAAAGATGACTGCAGCAAGCTCCAGATCATGTGTAGGATAGTTCTTCTCATGAGTCCATAATTGCCTAGATGCGTAAGCAATCACTTTTCCATGTTGTTGAAGAACGCAACCCAGTCCTTTTCCAGAGGCATCACTGTATATTGAGAAACCTCCGATACCTGCGGGAAGTACAAGTATCGGTGCTGTTGTAAGTCTCTTCTTCAGTTCCTCAAATGATGCCTGGCAAGCTTCCATCCAGATGAACTCTTCATTCTTCCGAGTGAGCTTCGTCATTGGTTCAGCAATCCTGGCAAAATCCTTCACAAACTTTCGGTAGTAGTCAGTCAAGCCCAAGAAACTTCTGATTTCAGCAACTGAGCTTGGGGTAGACCACTTCTCAACAGCAGCTATCTTCTTAGGATCCACTAAAATTCCTTCTCCTGTGACAACATGGCCAAGAAAATCCACCTTGTCTAGAAAGAATTCACATTTGGATAGCTTACCATATAGCTTCTCTTTCCTCAAAGTTCCCAGAACTTTCTTGAGGTGCTCTTCATGCTCTTTTTCAGTCTTCGAGTAGATCAGAATGTCATCGATGAAGACAACAACAAACTGATCCAGGTATTCATGGAAAACCTTGTTCATAAGGTTCATGAATACAACAGGAGCATTTGTCAGTCCAAATGGCATGACCAAGAATTCAAACTGCCCATACTTGGTGTTGAACGCCATCTTGGGAATGTCCTCCTTCCTGACCTTGATCTGATGGTAGCCAGATCTTAGGTCAATCTTCGAAAACACCTTAGCTCCACTCAATTGATCAAACAGGTCATCGATCTGGGGCAGAAGGTACTTATTCTTGATGGTGATATTGTTCAACGCCCGGTAGTCGATGCACATCTGTACTGTTCCATCCTTCTTGGGCACAAATAAGACAGGTGCTCCCCAGGGTGAGGCTCCATCTCGGATAAATCCCAAAGCCTTCAGTTTATTGATCTGATCCTTCATCTCCTTTGCCTCCTTCGGATTGACTCTGTAGCATCCCTTAGAAATAGGGAAAGAGCCGGGGACTAGGTCAATGGTGAACTTTATGTCTAGATCTGGGGGTAACCCGGGAAGACTATCAGGGAAGACGTCCATAAATTCTGCTATGATAGGATGGGGAGGTCCGGGTTCTTCTGTGATAGAGGTGTAAGTAACACACTCCATATCCTCCGGAGTTCGAAAGATTTCAAACTTCGGCTCTCCAGGTGGGCTGAAGACTACACATCCTCTGTGATAATCTATCAGCACATGCTGCTTACTCAACCAGTCCATCCCTAGGACTACATCATAGTTGGGTAAGGGCATCACAAGCAAAGGTGTTATGAACTGGTGGCCTGATATAGTTATGGGACAGTTATAGGTCTCAGTGATGGATAGGGGTCCTCCACAGGTCATGACTCTACATATCTTCTTGCTAAAGCCCGTAACTATGTGGTGTGTAGAGATGAATTTTGTTGCTATGAAACTGTTTGATGCACCCGAATCAAATGAAGCTAAGACAGGATAGGAATGCACATAAATAAAACCTGCGATGATATCAGCGGTGGGTTCCTGCTCTGGCTCTTGCTCATCTGCTGTTAGGGCAAAAGCTCGCCCAGTCTTCTATTGATGCTGCCCAAATTGTTGTTGCTGAGTGGGCAGAAGACCTTTCTGATGAGTTGTTCCAGTCCGGTTGACCGTCGAGGGGCAGTCCTTCACTTGGTGAGTGGCAGACCCACAGACTAGACAGTGTCCTAGTCTTTTCCTGCAGATGTTCACCTGATGACCTGGCCTCTTGCAGTAACTATAGACAGGGATCTGCCTCTGGGTGTTATGTTATTGTTCCTCGCCTGTTGGTGGTGGTGGTGGTGGTGAGGAGGCCGGTTGTTGTTGTTGTTGGGCTTCTTCTGATTACCATGGAAGTTGTTAGTTCCAGGATAATCCCTCTTTGAGCGAGCAGGTTGAATCTTCTCTATATCTTGAGCTGGCTCCAGGATCTTTTCATAAGTCTTAGCACCACCTGAGATCACATGGGTGCGGATCTCTTCTCTCAGCCCATATCTGAACCTTTCAGCACGATCATCAGGATCAGCTACCAAGTTCTTGGCAAAACGGCTGAGTTGACCGAATTCTATCGCATATTCTCCAATAGTCATATTTTCTTGCTTCAGGTTCTGAAATTGCCTCTCCATCTTCCACAACTCTGATGTTGGGAAGAACTTCCTCTGGAACAACCTCTTGAAGGTGTCCCAGTCAAGCTGCTTGTCCTGGAGTCGGGGTTCATTCCGATACCAGGTGCTTGCTACATTTTACAGTTGAAGTCCCACTACTTCGGCCTTGAGGTCTTCTGGAAGTCGAGCGACGCTTAGAAGACGCTCCATGCTGTCGAGCCATTCGTCGGCATAAACGATTCCCTCGGTTCCCTTTAAGGGTCGAGGGTTTTGCTTCTTGAAACTCTCAATATCGCCCACTTTAGCAATATGATCCCCATTAATTTTTAATGGCCTTAATGTTACATAAATTAATCCATTAGATTTATGTTTACCTTGGCAGGTCTTGGTTCAAGTTGAGCTGCTTCTCCTCTCCCCAGAGCAGTCATAGCCACGTTATGAGCATTCTCCATGCTTTCCCTCATAATCGCGGTTTGCTCTTGATGAGCTTCCGTTTGAGCTCTCTGGGCTTCTAGCACTCCTCGTAGCAGACCTACGAGGTCGGTGGGGTCCACAGGCACCGGTGGGGCAGCTGGAGTGGGTACTTCCACAGGGGGCTGCAGCTCAGTCTGGGAAGATAATGGATCCACCATTGTAGCAGCATACATCCCACGGGGTGCATTATGGGGAAGGTCGGTCAGCTGATGGGGTGTAAAACCCGGACTTGGTTGAGGAGGTGGGGTATGATCGGGTGATGACATCCCATCGCCAGCAGGATTTGTGGCCATATTCTGGAAGATTAAGGATTGTAAAACATAAGCAAGGTAGCCTACCAGTCTATAACAAACAAAAATATTTATTTAATATATATATTTCGGTCCTATGTTGTGACAAATTAATGTTCTAGTGTTCTAAATATTTCTAGATATGTTTTCCTAAGTTGTTGATCTGACCTGCATGGGCCACCACTAAAAACATGTCACGACCCGGTCCCAATTTTATGGGTCGAATCGGATCATGCCCAGCCTGCACCGTTCTTGAGACGGCGGCAGTAAGCTGTATCACTCATGCAGGTAATCAACAACACAGACTAATTGCCACAACTTAATATTTCGATAAATAAAACTTGTCCAACAAAAGTTACAACTGATAATAGAAATAGTCTTTTCAAACAACAACAAATGGAAATAGAAAATGACAACAGCTAAAGGATAGGCTCATCATCTCCAAGATCAGCATCATCTGGTAGCACAGCTGGATACAACTCAGGGTCATAGTAGCTACTTATCAGTAACTCTGTCTCATCAGTGGAACCTATTGGGGGTGGAGGATCCAGTCAGGAAAAGAAGCAAAGTACAATTATAAAAATGAACAATTCCACTAATGATTAGCAATTTGCAATATTAAACAGTTTTAAAATAATGATTTTCAACTAAACTACATGATAGTAAACAATGTGATTTGAGTATGTAATGACTATGACCGGTTTGGGATGATTCAATTGTATCCTAATGATACGGTCCGGCCTATCCTCGTGAAAAAGGAATAAGCTCGCACAATCAATTATCTATTTGGGCTTTGGTCATAGAACACTACGCTACTCCCCTAATATCCCGAGTCAATCAGATTCAATCATTACTCTCGGAGAGAGTTACGTGTAATACAGTGGTTTAAACATGCAAGATTACTAACATTAATTAAACTGCGCATTAACATAACCATACTTGCCTTGATTATAACTGGATTCGATGTTGGTTCCGGGATGATGCTAGTACAGTCCTCGAAATCCTACAATTAGAAATTTCTGACTTAGCACCAATATTCAATCCATATCTAGGTGTGCTAGTTACAATCTCTAGAATTTGTCCTAGTCCGGTTTTAGATTATTTACAAACTCTACCAGAACACGCTTATCGATGTGAGTTGCTAACTGAAGAAAAGTCAATTTAACTTTTTATTGGGAAAAATCATATTTTTCAATTATTTGGCAAAACTTTATATTTCATTATATTATATTTAAAAATAATATTTTTCTTTAAATGAGAAAAACGTAAAATTTGTTTAAATAATAAACTTATAATTTTTCTAATTTATTTAATGTGAGAAAATAATATTAATTTTCTATAAAATAATTATTTTACTATTTTTACGTGTTTATGCCAACCACAAATCAGAAAAGAATAAAACTACACTAACTTATTACAAAACCACAGAAAGTAATAAAAGCTGGGCTTATGCCCTTTACAGACTTTTTACATGAATTTAAATAAGAAACAAATATTTGTTAGTCACTAAAAATTATCCTACAAATTAATCACAAAATAAAACTAGTAATTAAATTAAATTAAATTAATTTCGAGTCTCTGACTTTGGTCCAATCGTCAAAATAGCTAATGTCTCAACGTCCGGAGTAATGTCGGTTTCGTTTGCATTTCGCTAAGAGCCCATTGACCAATAAGGTCGTCGCTTGAAAAAGTAATCAACAAAACTGGTTTTGAATTTATATAGAAAATCTTTTTAAAATTTTCTGAAAATTCGGGCAGCATTCCCTCTGTATCTGGGACAACCCAAATACTGGGAAAATGTCAAACAAAAATACCGATAACTGTCCCAAACCAGGGACTCCAAATATCCCACCAAAAGTGAATATCCAAACCGAAATGAATAGCAAACTCAAAAACCGAAATCAAAACAACAGCACCAACATATAGCCATTCCAACTACAGAACTTATAATTAGCTATGGCTAAGAAAATCCACAGAACGAAATTCTCAACCCAAGCTAATATTAGCTTGGTCACAAAACCAAAACTAACAGAGTTCAAAAAATCCGAACATAACTCGAAAATTCCGAGAAACCACCATAACAAACCAAAGCTACAGAAACAACCAAAATGGAGTTTGGAAAATGTCCGAAACCAACCGAACCTATCCGAAAGGATTTCGGAAAGTCTGAAAATGTCTCGTTTACCGAATTCCCAGGGAAATTCGTGAACCAAAATTCATCATAGACTACAGAACGGAAACCGGGACAACAAAAATATACCTTGGGTTGCTCGGCTAGAGCTCTCAGGTGAAATTATAGAGAAAAAGAATTCCGCGGACTCGAAATGATCCAGGAACACGCTGACAGCAGAATCGGGCCTCGAGAAATTAGATCAGAACAGCAAGCCGGGGCACGTAAAAGCCCTTGACTGGAAACGGCGCGCAAAGGGCGACCGGATCGGGGCTTGGGGTGCTGCGGCTCGGAGAGGAGTGGCGACGGAGACGCTGAAAGGGAAACAGGCGAGAGGGGTCACGGGGATCGACGGCGAGGTGGTCGCCAGCGTCGGGGCTGGCGCCGGAAGGACGCGGCCGATGGTCGTGGGTGGCGTGCCGGACAGAGGAGGCGGCGGCGGTGGATTCGGCCTGGGGTCGGCCTGGAGGGCGACGCTCGGGACCGCGGCGGTGGAGCTCGGGTCGCAGGGAAAAACTAGGGCTGGAAAGTTGGGGTAAAGAGGGTTTGGGGGAGGATGGATGATGATGGAGGGTAGAGAATGGGGTTTAAATAGAGAGAGATCGGGGGTTTCGGAAGAGAAACAGTCACCGGACGTTTGGGAGCCGAAGGGTTGCTGGTTGCAGGTGGCCGAGCGGTTTCGGAAGGGAAAGGGAAGGGGCTCAGCCAAAAGGAATAAATTCCTTTCCTTTGCTGTTGGTGAGAATTAAGAGTGACAGAAAGAAAGTTTTAATAGTAAATGAGAGTTAAAGTTTTAAATGAAAGTTTTGCTTTAAAATTTTTCTTTTTCTTTAAATCAGAAAAATGGTAAATATATATAAATACTAAGAGATTCATAATTAGTTTCGGGAAAAATTGTAATTGGGTTCAAGATGGGTTCGGAACGAGTTAGGTCCAGTTTAGAAATTCCAGAATTAATAATTTTTTCTAAAATACAATTTCCTAAATTAACAACTAATAATGATTTATATTAATAATAATTAGCTAATTAAATTATTCAATTATTCAACTAAAATTTTACGGGTTTGACCAAACACTAAAATTTTCAGAAAAATAACACTGAATTTGATTAAAATTTACGGGTTTCACAGCAACGGTCCATGGAAGATCAATGATCATATGCTTATTCTTCCCAATAAATTTCCAAATGATTACAAATTCTCAGAAAGTGAATTTTGGATCCAACTTCATGGCCTCCCGGTTAATCTTCTTACCATCGACTTTGTGTCATCAGTTGCAGCAAGGATCGGGACAATTCATCCACCATCCACTCTAGATGCCTGCAAATGGACACTCTTTGCCAGAGTAAAGATTAAAATTGATATTACAAAACCTCTTCTTCGAAGTCTCAAAGTGCCTATGGGTAGCAGATTCTGTATCGTATTGCTCAAGTATGAACGACTTCCTAAGTTTTGCCTATTCTGTGGTTGTCTAGGCCATGGTATCAAGAAGTGTCGTACTCATAAAGACTATGAAGTCATGATGAATGAAAATTGGTCACCTGAGCAGAAGAAACAGTTCCAGAGTCTTCTTGATAGACGGATTGATCATTCAATTTGTGTGAATCACTCTGAGAAATTCAAATCTATTGCCAAAGCAAGAGGTAAATCAAAAATACCTCCCACCTTGACTTCTTCAAAATCAAGTGAAGAAGGTACTACAAATCCTCCCTCTCCCACCATTACCAATCCCACATCAACTGTTAACACCGACATGTCCATTGATCCTCCTCTAACAAACTCCATCACAACATCCACTCAGTCTATTCACTCTCTACAGCAATCAATTTTACCAGTCCACATTATCACCAACATCCCCTCCGTCCATCCTCCGGTGACGGTTACTGACATGGGCCATGACATCACTGGAACTTCTGAAAATCAGTTATCCCCCACAATCCGTTCAAATGTGGAAACTCCCATGATCTCTACAAAGGTGGGCCACCCTGACATAGTTCCAAACTTATCTAGTCAGCCCATTACCTGTCATCTAATTCCTACAAATCCCAATCAGGTCCCACAATCTCTTACCTTTACTGACACTAATATTTCAAATTCTGATCACAATCAAATAGATCTTGTTCATCCTGTTGATCCTGTTGATCCTGATCCACGTGGGGACTTAATAAACTATTTGGATTCCAATTTCAATCAACCTAATCAGGTTCACATTGATTATTCATCTCCTATTGATACTTCTGTATAACCAGTACTCCAGTTGTTCTAAATAGTAATACTTCAAATTATCCTCATTTTATTAATCCTACTCAGTATCCAGATCACAAACCTCAAAACCAAATAACAACTACCTATCCAGTGTCAACATTCACATCCTTATTGAATGCTCTATCTCCAATATCCCCCTCTCTGGATGCTGAAACATGTCTTGCTTCTGATACTCATCCACCCCACCTTCCAAAGAATCTTAAGAAAAGAATCCGCTCACCTAATGATGAGAATGACCCTGACATTGCCCATGATAGACCCCTCAAAAGAATTACAATATCCTCTGATGTAGATACAGGCACGGCTAGCCTCCAACAGCCTCTCCAAAAATGATTCTCTCTTGGAATTGTAGGGGTTTGAGGAATGACCCTACAATCAGAACTGTCAAGGCATTCATCCGTGCATCTAGACCTAAAATTCTTTTTCTATCAGAAACTAGATGTTCGTTAAATATTGCATCTACCAGAGCATCATCTTTGGGATATGTCAACTTCAATCCTGTTTCTTCACTTGGTCTTTCTGGTGGTTTACTGTTATGCTGGGATTCTGACATCACCCTTAACATTATCTCCTCGACCAACAATTGCATACATACCTGTCTTCAACTTCCAGGATATACTCAATGGTGGCATCTTCTATGCATATATGGCCCACCCTCATTACAAGACTGCAGACCTTTTTGGCAAGAACTTGAATCTACTATAGCATTAATTACTTTGCCATAGATCTGCATAGGTGATTGCGACAGCATATTACCTGCAGAAGAAAAATATGGAGGAAATAGTTTCAACTTCAATCATCACAAAGCCTTTATAAATTGGTACAACCAAACTGGAGCTATGGATGTTGGGTATCGAGGACCAGCCTATACCTGGAACAATCGTAGAAAAGCTCCTGATTATGTGGCAGAAAGACTGGACAGAGCTTTGTCAGATACTCAATGGCGTTCACTTCATCCCAGTGCTGGAATACTCCATCTCCTTTGTCACAACAGCGACCATAACCCAATCCTTCTTTTATTGAATACTGAAGCCAGGAAAAGAAGATTTCCACCGCGTTTTGAGGCAGCTTGGACTCTAGAACCTGACTTCACTAAAGTTCTCTCTGATTTCTGCCATAACATTCCTTCTACTGATGTTCAGACTAAGCTTAAGAGTACTCTTCCTAAACTAAGACATTGGGGGAAAATCAACATCAACAGTCTAGATAAAGATATCCAGTCTCTTGAAAGTAATCTTCTACATATCCAAAGTTTGCCTCCAACTGATAATACTTATGAAGAAGAGAGGAAAGTCCAAGTGTCCCTCAACAAACTTTATCTGCAGAAAGAATTGTACTGGAAACAGAGGTCCAACAAATCTTGGTTAAAGGAAGGAGACAGGAACTCTCATTTTTTTATCTAACAGCTACTATGAGGAAGCAAAGGAACTCAATCAACACCATCACCAAAGATAATGGAGAACAGACCACTGATCATCAAGCAATATCTGATGTCTTCATCAATCACTTCAGAAACATATTCCAAGCAGTGGATACCATCCCTGTTCCAGATCATATTCTTGCTGATCTTCCAAAAATCAGCAATTCTGATAATGAGGCTCTAAGCTCTGTCCCTCAAGAAGAAGAGATTAGAAATGTCATTAAGCATATGAATCCATATAAATCCCCTGGTCCAGATGGGTATTCTGCCCATTTTTCCAAAAATGTTGGGACCAAATTGGACATGAGGTATCTCTCAACATCCAAATTTTTTTCATATCTGGTATCATACCACACAATCTCAATCTCACCCACATAGCTCTTATCCCTAAAATCCGCAATCCTTCTAGACTAGTGGATTTTAGACCTATTGCTCTGTGCAATGTTTTATATAAAGTTATTTCTAAAATCATCACTAATAGACTTCGTATTCATCTCCACAGTTTGATAAATCCTTGTCAAAATGCTTTTGTACCTGGTCGTTCTATTGGGGACAATATAGTTGTGGCTCAAGAAATAATCCATTCCATTTCAAAATTTTCCTCAAACAATAGTGCATATGCCTTCAAAGTAGACATGTCCAAAGCCCATGATAGGTTATGCTGGGGTATTATCAGTCAAACACTCAATGGTTTTGGTATTTGTGGCAAGTCTCATGATCTTGTTATGCAATGTGTCACCACCTCCTCATTATCCATACTTATTAATGGAGAATCCTCCAAATCTTTTATTCCTGCTCGGGGGATTCGACAAGGTTGCCCATTATCTTCCAACTTATTCATACTTTGCATGGAAATATTATCTGTTCTCATTAATTCTATGGTCAGGAACTCCTTATATGAGGGTGTTACTTTAAACAATTCTTCCACAACATACTCACACCTAGCATTCACAGATGACCTCTTCATATTTGGAACATCCTCTTTTCATAACATCTACCAGGTCAAAGTCATCCTGAAAACCTTTGAAACTTGGTCGGGCCAAAGCATAAATTTCAAAAAAATCCTCCATATTTCTTTCCAAGAAAACAGATCCTATCATGAGAGTGTTATATACTCATATTTTGGGAGTTCAGTCTATGCAAAGTAAAGATAAATACCTTGGTCATCTCTTACTTCAGTCCAAAAATAGAGTTACTATATTCTCCAATCTTTTTTCCTCTAGCTCCTCTAAACTGCAAGGTTGGCATATAAAATGTTTATCATATGCTGGAAGAACAGTCCTTATCAAATCCTCTCTTGCCTCACTTCCCATTTACTACCTATCATCCTACCTTATCCCCAAGAAAGTAACAAAGACTCTGTCCAAACATCAGATGAATTTTTGGTGGAACTCTGTTGATAAAAAGAGGATTCATTTCACTGGTTGGAAACAGTTCACTAAATCAAAATTCCAAGGTGGACTTGGCATTAGAGACCCCTACATTTCAAATTTATCTTTAATTCTCAAACTCACTTGGAGATTTATTACTGAACCAAAAATACTCTGGGCATCTCTACTCTCCAATAAATATCTTCAATCAAACTCCTTCTGGACAGCAATTCCCTCGAGTGGATCTTCATGTATTTGGTCGAGTATCCTTTGCAGCAGAGAGTTCTTGAAAGATAATGTGATATGGTCTATTGGTGATGGGTCAAGTATTAATATCTGGTATGATCCTTGGGTCCCCTTCATACCTTTCCATCGAGTTCAAGGCTTTAACTTCAGTAGTAGATGGGCACTTTATGTCAGTGATTTGATTAACACTGAAACTCATTCCTGGAAACACAATCTGATACATTTGCTATTCCCACCATTGGAGGCTAATGCAATTCTAAAAATTCAGTTATCCACCAACTATTCCACTAATAAACTAATCTGGAAGCATACTGCTAATGGTATTTTCACTACAAAGTCTGCATACAGAACTATTCATGACAAGCTCTCACAGAACATGGAGGCTCCTGATGAAGAAAATTTCAAAGATTGGAAGAAACTATGGTCCCATACTCACATTAGTCCTAATGTGCTCCTCTTTGCATGGCGTGCTCTAACAAACTCACTGCCTACAAATGCCAATATCCATCACCGACTCAACCATATTGACGAAACATGTACTCTGTGCAAGGTACAACCAGAGACTACTAAAGATCTTTAATTACATTGTCCTGTAACAGGTACATCATGGCGAAACATTCCAGAGATTCATTCATTGATCCATAGTGACTCCACCATTTCCTCATTCATTTCATCTGTACTGAAAGAAGGTGATTCGCAGCAGCTTTCAAAGTGCATTTATCTTTTATGGAGCATATGGAAGGCCAAAAACAACTCAATTTTCAAGCAGCAACCCATCAATACGAGAAGAATATATGAAGATGCACTCAACTTCAAAGACAAATATGATACTTACAATAACAGCATCAACCCCAGCACTAGTATTTCACATGGGAAGCAAATATCAGAAGTCTGGATCCCTCCAAAACACAATTTCCTGAAGATCAATTATGACGGAGCTTATCTGGACGATAGAATGGGAGCATGAGCTGTTCTTCGCAATGCAGATGGGGATTTTATTCTTGCACAGTCCAAATCTGATGAAGGAGGATCACCATTAGAAGCTGAATCAATGGGTATTCGTCTAGCTTTAGATATCTGCTCCAAAGAACATCTGCATAATGTTATCATTGAAGGGGATTGCAAACCTCTGATTGATGCAATCAACATCACTGACACAATTCCGCTATGGCGTGCTCGACATACTATTGAAGATGCAAAGACAGTTCTGAAAACTGGAAGCAACGTTATGTTCTCTTACATTAATAGGAGAGCTAATGAATGTGCTCATTCATTGGCCTCCCATGCTCTACTCTTTAACCTCTCTTCTTCTACTGACGTTTATGAAGAGATACCTCTCTGTATTGAAGCTGCAGTCTATATAGACAAAAGCGATGTACCTTGTTAATTTTCTTAATGAAGGCTTTTATTCAAAAAAAAAAAACTTACATAAATTCAGCAAATGAATCCTCTACTTGGCGGTCTCCTTTTAGGTGGTCGACCTTTTTAGAACAGTATCCTCGAGTATAGTGTCAACTGACCACTCTCAAAGATATTTAGGGTCCGGTTTGGTTATATTTTTTAACGTCGTTTTCGGAATAGAAATGCTACAATAGAGTGGGAAGAGTGTTTGGCAACAGATGTTGGGGAAAAAATTAAAAAATAATTTCCTAAAGTTAAGTTTAAGCGCAACTTTGGGATAACTATTTTTTGCTTCTCTCTTGGGACCCGTACCCACTCTCTCCATAGATCACCCTCCCCCCCCAAAGTTTCTCTCTCCTCCATTGGAGCCTCCCCATTCCCCTCTCACATCTCCTTCTTTCTCTCCCGCCAGTCCTCCTCTCCCAATGCCTTCGACCTCCGGTCTTGGTGTCTTCATGGCTATCGTCTTCGCGATGTACACGTACGACATCATCACCACCAACCGGGTCAAGCTGGAGAACGATCGCAAGCTCGACATCTCCAGTCAGGGTTGTGGATGCGGGCCAGACGGCCCAGAACCGGGCCAAGGGCCGACCCGGTCAATGCCACTCTTGATCGGCCCAAACCCGGTCAATGGACCGGCTTGGCCCAGAACTCTAGCGGGTTCGCACTGGGTCAAATTTTTGACCCCCATCCCGGCCCGGCCCGGTTCGGCCTGTTTCTTCTTCGCGGGTGAGGTCCGGGTTAGCCCGGCAAAGTCCGGTCTGACCCAATTTTTTTTCTTCAAAATATCCGTTTGGTGGTATTTTGACCAAAATACCCTATTTTGGTGGCTATTTTTTGGCCATTTTAGGATATTTGGGTCATTTTCTAAAAAAAGACCAAAGTACCCTTATAACAATATTTTAGGGGTATTGGGGTAATTTTCCACCAATAAATTCCTATAAGTAGTCCATAAATCATGAAAATTAACCACAACCAAAAACTCTTTCCTCTTTTACAAAATTTAGAAGCAAAGTAATTTCTGAAGATTAAAGTAACAACTTTCTAGATATTGGAGTACAACTTTCCGTAGTCCAAAGTGTAGTGTTCTTGAGGCTTCAACTTGTGCAAATTTTTTTGGAGGCTTCAAGTTGACGTTTCAAGTAATTTTAATACAAAATATTTTTCTTTTCTATTTCTGATTCAGGGTTTTTCTTTTCTCTCATCTCGATCTCTATTTTTGAAAAACAAATTCTTGATATTACAAAATATGGATGCTACTGGTTCTAATCACCCTTATGGAGGTAATTTTGACCCAATTTTTACTTATTATGTTGATTAGTTTGAAAATGATCATATTCCTGATTCTTTACCACCGACACAATTAATAGCATCTCCTGAAGTTAGAAGTATGGCTACTAATGTTGTAAATAAATTAAGAAAAATCAAATTTATGGGATTATTATGAAAAAGTATATGTCATCGATAATGGGGGTGCACAAGTTTTAGATCCATAAGATCAAAAACCAATATCTAAAGATGCACAATGCAAGAACTGCATGCAAATTTATAAATGAAAAAAAATGATGGCACGGTCATTTTAAGAAGACAATGTGTGGTAAGGACACATTGCATGCTAGACAAAATCAGATAAACACCAGTCCTCAAGGATTTCTATAGGAAAATTTCTTTATTCGGATGCTCGTAACAAAATTGAGTTAACAAAATATATTATTTGTGATTAAGAACCTTTTACATTCGATGAGAGTGATCGGTAGTGTGATTATGCAAATATACTCTTAATCCTTGTTTTACTAAAGTTTCTAGATCTACTACTAGAGCAAATGTTATTAAAATATTTCAAAAAGAAAGGACAATTTTAAAAGAAAGTTTTGTAAATGTTAATAAATTTGATCTTTCTTCTGATAGATGGACTACTAAACAAAGTTATGCCTATATTTGTATCACGACACATTGTTTAGGTCCAAAAAGAATATTGCAAAAACGTATTATTTGTTTACGACCTTTAGAATTTTGACATACTCGCCCCGTAATCAAAGGCGCTACAATACAATCTTTACGTGAATATGATATTCACAATTTTTTTTTCAATTTCTTTTCATATTGCTAGTAATATCACTTCTTGTATTAGTATTTTAAAATTATATTTTTTGTCTATAGTAGAAAGACGAGTTTTTCATGTAAGATGTGCTTGCCATATTATTAATTTAAGAGAAACTTTGAGTTGTCTCCCACTTGTTTTTACCATAATTTAAGGTGTACCCCACCGAATTAACATAATGTATGAACAATGACTAACAATCAACTCCTTTAACCCTATCTAAGTGGGGTGCACCTTGAAATATGATCATATGTTCTCAAATTAGTGGGGTGCATCTTGAATTATGGTAAAATAAATGGGGTGCGACTCAAATTCTCTTTTTATTTACATAGGTCAAAGGAGTTGACTTCATTGACGGTCCCCGTTAAAAGTGAAAAGTTTCATGCATTCTGTTAATTGGCTGGGATGCACCTTCAATTATGGTAAAATAAGTAGGGGTAACTCAAAATTTCTCTTAGTTTTAATTTTTCCAAGAAAATTTAGAAAATGTTAAATTATGTTTACAATGTTTAAACACTTCTGCAAGTAGACAATAAGCTTTTAAAACTTTATCTGCACAATATAGTATAACTTTTAGGAGATTTGTTAATGATGCACCACATAGATGAAATTCTACTTATTTAATGTTAAAATTTTCTATTAAATTTAAAGATATTAGTACACATTGTTATAATATTAATCCAAGTTTTGATTATCAACTAACTGAAAATGATTGGTTAATTGCTAATTCAATTTATAAATTTTTAAAATTATTTTACAATGCTACATGTATTTTATTTGGAGTTTATTATCCAACTTCTCCTTTAGCTTTAATAAAGATTATTAACATGTCTCATTTATTTTTTAAATATAGAATGGTCCATGGTTTTGATTATGTTGTTTCCAAAATGGAAATAAAATTACTAAAATTGGGGTGATAACCTCTTCTATATCAATTTTTGACCTAAGATTAAATTAAATAGTATATTTATATTGTTAGACGATTTTAATGACAATATGAATGTTGAGGTAGATAGATTAAAAGTAGAAATTAAAGATGTTTTAGATACTTTAATTACTTTATATGAAGAAAAAGTTGTATCGATCGAGTCGACCCAGTACAACCGTTGAAGGTAGTAGTAGTAGCTCCGATTTTATGTATAAATTATCACATGCTAAAAGTATATTGCAAAGGAAGAAACAAAAGCAATCTTCCCTACCAACTCAAGAATTGTCCTCATATTTAAATTCTTATGAAGAAGATAAAAAAAAATATGCATCATATTTTTCAATTTAGAATGGTGGAAAGGACAAACGTATCATATACTTTCTTCTATAGCACGTGATATACTAATGGTTTCGGTATCCATGGTAGGGCATCTTGTTTTAGTGCAGATTCAAGGATGCTAAGCAAGAAGAGGAGCAATATGTTACTAGATATTTTGGAAGCATGCGTCTACGTTCAATATTGGGTTCGGACAGGAAAAATGAACTCAAAACTCAAGAGACAAAACTGTCGACATCAGTGAGTTGGAGTTTTAGTCTCTTACCTTGGACGACGCTACCGGAGTAGTTGAGGAATAAACTTGGTCGAAAGACGGACGACGGAAAAGAAAAAAATACTTGTACATTTTATTACATATTTTATGAAAATAAAATATTAACTTTCAAAATTTGTGTTAGTTAATGTTATAGCATATTTAAATTATAATGACATTAATAAAAAAATTCTAATTTTTCCTTCTCAAGTTTTAATGTTTTTCTTCGATTTTTTTTAAAAATAAACCGGGCCAGCCCGGACCCAACCCTGAATCGAGCCGGACCCAGCCCGGTTCGGCCAGGTCCGACCCACCAGTTCACGGGCTTGAGCTGGGTTTGCATTTTTTTTCTCGGGTCGGCCCGGCCCGGCCCACTACACACTTTGACATTAACTCCAGCGGTACTGTCCTCGCCCCAACATCGCCCTTGATCGACACGGCCTCGCCTCTGTCCCACATCCCTACCACTCCAATCGACCACGCATTGATGAGTAGCCTCTAAACTGACCCACCTCAGCCGTCCGGCGTCGGATCCCAGCCACATGACCCTCCTGGTTCTTGCACCTCCTCCGGGTCGCCTACTGTTGGTGACAAAAAATGAACACGGGTGGAATTTTTGTTGGGCACATGATGGATACGGACAAAACGAATGAAGACAGTTAAAAAAATTCTGGAAATATTTTACCAAACATAAATTTAATTTTTTTCTCTCAGAAAGCTACTTTTTAGATAAAAGTAACCAAACACAAGCTCGAAATCCCTATATCAAGAAAACAACTCTATAGCATCTTCTCGAAAACTATTTTCAGAAAGACATTTCAAAAAACATATCTAAATCCTTAGTCTCCACAGCCTCCATTATTATTGTAAGTTTTGCTATTGCAATCAAATATCAATAACTATCTCTTGCGAAAGTCACAACAATTTAGCTAAACCAGATGATGATTAGATGGTGCTTATGGTGCACATAAAATTAACAATCAACAACTATTTTTAAGTTGTAATGTGTGGCTAAGGATGCACTCTTCTAACTTCTTTAGGGCAACTTCTAAAGGCACTACACATTTTGTCACGCCCCGATCCGGGAAATCACTCGTCCTCGCTAGATTTCACCCGAATCATCGTCCTCGCTGGGGCGTGATGCCGTACGAGCCTGGAGTTGCACTCGTACAAGGCAAGATAACAGGTTCATATCGTGTTTATCTCAAATTGATAACATAAGCAGCGGAAGAAAACAGAGTATACAACAAGAATCTCTTTTATTCATACTGAACTGAAGGTTACAAAGGTTCTGAATAGCCCAACTCAACATGCCAATTGGCTACAACGCTCATGATCTCTCTAGCTCACAAAGGATTACATTGTTCCATACATTATGCCTCTTTATAGCCAACAAGTAGTCTTCGGCCGAACATCTCCATGTCGCAAGTTCGAAAGCCTATGCGGTAGCTCCTCTTGAAAACGCTAAGGACTCCATGCCTCGGCACGTCCAAGCCGAGCTCCACCCCGAGCCGATCATAACCTAAACCTGTAAGCAGACTAGTGGGAGATTAGTGCTTTCGTCCTCGCTGCACTGATCAAGACCCACTCGCACCCAAACCAAACGCTAAGTATATTTAGTGAGCATGTATCTTACTTGGTGATCTTTCTAATTAGCCTTAGGATCAGTTTCATGCATTATTCAACATAACGACTTAATATAAATGTGTCCCATATTGTGTTCCTGCGGCAGATACAGTTAGACATAATATGAACATAACATAGTGATCGTGCTCATTTTTGTCCCATTTGCCTAGCATGCAATTGTTAGAACTTTATATAAGAATTCATACAATTCATGCAACCAACCAGCCATAAACTTAGACATATGCATAAGGGTGGCAGGCCCTGCGCCTGCACCCAACTCTAATCTCAGCCTACCGGCCCTATCTATATGAAGGTCACGGTGTTTCGTACCGTAATGGACTTGGCATCCTTATGTGTAAGCCTATGATCGCTTCGATACGGGATGCTAGCCCAGTATCCGAAGGATCCCAAACTTACTGATATCATAGCTTATCACAGCACTGGACGGTCGCAACCCGTCCGAATGATGTGCACCATAAATACCATACATAATTCCCTCCTAGGCCGAACGGTCCCGGTGCTCCGGTCGTAACCGTCAGAGGGAAGCCGCACCCGTGGACGGGCCATCCGAGTCCATTGACCATGCAATACGTGCGATAGCATACAAGTCATACATTCCAACCCATCTCGTGTTCCATACGCAATCCCTCATCTCTATTTCAATTTCTGTCGGTATTATATCCCAATACATCCGTATTGATGTACGACGCCCAACGGCTTAGACTTTTCGTACTCATATTCAACGCGTTTCATTCATAAGTTATTCACATAGCCTAGTTCCGTAGTTACTTAGTCATTTTCTAGCTTCCGTGCACGAGGGAAAGCTCAGCGCCATAATCAATGTTCTAGTCCTAGTGTTCAATGTTCTCGGAGTCGTACACGTGATGCACATCTCAATATTGCCTTTTAATATTCTACCATCACCGCCCTACCGCGACCCGTACACTTGATGCACGTCGCTTCAATTGTTCAATGTTCTTTCTTAATGTTCAATACATACTAAGACCCTTAACCGTTCGAACCACGCTCGTTAACATGACAACAACTTACGCATACCAGGATATATTTTACTAGACGTAAAAGAATAGAGAGAAAGAGTCAAGAACCCGCCCACCTTAAGTCGATACACCTTGTCGTTTTGCCGATGATGCGGCTCGATTCCATAACTTGGTTGCACAGCTAACTCTTCTGACTTAGCTATTCCGTTGAACTATTCGACTTATTCGGCCTATCGTGCCCATGCCACGATCCGTAATTCAGCGTAAAAGCATAGCCTGCACACCAGATTAACCGAAGTCGATACTTTGCTCAAATCGAACTTATGCTTTGCATCGATTCGCATCGATACCTCATCGGATCAATGCAACTCTTCGAGTCAACGACTCATCATAATGCACCGTACGGAGCGAGGCATTACATAATATACCACTCAAAACAAGGTTCGTCCTCGAACCGAAACTAACACTTAATCCAAGTGTCTCGCTAGATCGTTTCACGATCTCCTGCTACTACCATTGGAATCATACAACTTAGTTTGGATCATACACATATTTTAGGTGTTCCACCAATATATGTGTCACTACCATATTTCTAGCTTGAGGGTATTTTTGTCATTTTGAAATTATTTGAAATTAATATATTTATTAGAATTGTGTGGTTTTAATATTGATTTAATTAGTTGCTATGTGTTGTGATTAGCCCTAACCTAGACTGGACCTAGCCCAGATTAGTCTTAGTTAGTCATGGTTAGTCTTAGCTAGCCATGGTTAGTTAGAGCTAACTAGGATGCATAAGTTAGACTAGTGTGTAAACCTAGAATTTATTTGGACCCTTGATTTGAATTGATGATAGAAGAACCATTGATGATCCCCAAAACCCTAGCCCTAGATTTTTGGGCCGGCCACCTAGGGATTCCCTCCTATTTAATGTCTCTTAAAGTTCTTTTGCCTTTTTTGCATATCCTTCCATTTTCAAAGAGCAAAGGTTTGGTTCTTCCCTCAACCCTTCCTATTTTGATCATTTCTTATCCTTTTTCATTCAAATCTTTTGCATTGCAACCTGATTATTGTCCTCTTACTGTTGGTGGAGGTGAATCTCAGTTTTGGCTTCCATAGGAGCATTGAGCTAGCAAGGAAGGATCCTCATTTTGGGTGTTTTCTTGAGGAAGAACAACCTATAGGTAACACTCTCTTAAACCATTAGATTTCTGATTTCTTTGCATATGTACATAGCCCTATGTGTCCCCTAGCTGTAGGTATTGGTTTCATGTTTAGTCGTGTCCATTTCGTGTCCGTATTCGACACGTATCTGTCTATGTTTAGATATGTTCGATGAAATACCACTGAGGGATTTTTATTACTGTTTTCAAAATGTATTTGAATAGAAATTCGTGTTTTGAGGTGGCTTATCACTTTCTTTTTGACTGAGCATGATTCGTGTCCTATTTAGTATCGTTTTGGGTTGTGGACACGGCCACGCGCGTGCGGTCAGCAGTGTCCTGCTGCTCATACGTTCGTGTGCCTTATTTAGGACACTTGGACACGTATGGTTGGACAAGGAGGTAGGAGCAGTATCTGATACGACATCCCAAAGCCTCGTGTCTAATAGTTTTATGTCGTGTGTGATATTTGGAGAGCACGGGTTCACTGCTGTCGAGCCCAGTGTGTTAGGATTGGTTCATGTGAGTTTTCTGGACACTTGTGTCCGGTTTTTGGACACATAAAGGTTTGCGAGACACGTGCACATATGTGTGGATGATTACCAACCCTAATTTGTGTGTTAATTGATTTATTTGGTATTCGAAATAGGGAATCCCTATTTTTCTGATACTTGTAGGCTGCCAGTTAGATTCTGAATATTAATGTATTATTAACCTGTGTTGTGATTAATATGTGTTAAATTAGACGTTAACATTACTATACATGTTAGCTATATGTAGGGTTCTTGATGAGGAGTTTCGATTTTGTTTGTTTCGAATCCACATTTTTCAGTAAACTGCAATGTATTGAACAGTACATATATGCACTGCTTATTATTCCTGCCATTTCGAATCCTGGGAATTATGATGTAGGTTAACTGTTGAATGATTTAATTTGTGTTGTAATCACATCTGGAATTAGCTAACATGTGAGGGTTTATGCTAGGCATGAGATTTTAGCTTCAATTTTGCTTTTGGCCTTCGAAATTTCAATGTGATGTTAGGACTGATACATAGTTCTTAAATCTAAATTCCTGAAAACATATAGGCACTGTTTGTGAACTGAAATTTAACAGGGAACTGGGATTGATATACACATGTATACACACACTGAATTGTTCCTCATACACACACTGTTAGACCTGGGATTAACCCACATTACCTACATGCCTATACACTTCTATACTTAAATCCTGAGACACATTGAACCATTACAAACACACACTGTCAACCTGAGATTTACACACATTGACACTCACCTACATCCCACTGATTTTTCTACTCTTGCACACACACACATAGTAACACATTGTTGTTTCCTAAATCTGAAATGGACACTTGAACCCCACATCTCACACTACCAATGTCACACCCCAGAACCAGAAGACTGGAGAGCAGGGGCGCACATACCCAGCTACGTATATTGAAGTGCAACCCTACCTCGCTATACAGTCACGGCTGTCTAGATACATGAGGGTTTAACTACAAGCCAACAGTCTCCTATGGTCATGAACAAGCCTAGTGTCTCAATCATAAGCAAGTGAGTAAATGTTACAAGAGGGAAGATCACCAAATATATAATAGTAAGGCATCCCAAACATTATATATTTAGCTGATAATAAAGCTAGTCGTTATAAAATGTCAGGACTAGCAAGAGTTTAGTCATACATGATCAACCCTAGAATTTGTTAATCATGTTACAGCCCGTAGGCAGACAGTAAGTAAAGTGCAATCGAGCTAAACAAGTGCTCGTCGGCTAAACGCCTCAAAAGAATATTTTTACAATAAAGTGGGAGAACAAAAAGAAACCCACTCGTTGCCTTGGTTACGCCTGGTGGTCACCATCAGGCTGGAAAGTCGGTGGAATCTCTGGAGCGGCTCTGAAATCTGGTCATACAAAACCAGCTGGATCTGATCCCAGAAAGAGCAAGTGCCACAAAGGAGGCTTCACTTAGGAACTAAAACCAGCAATTAGCACAGAATATAATAATAATATAGTAAAACTGGAGAGATAGAGCATCATGAGGATATACGGTAAGATAACCATGGAATCATTCAGATAACCAAGTTACAACCCTTAAACTAAACAAGGACCGGGGTTGTAACCCTTCATCTGAACAGAACTTGGTTTCTCCTATTTATCGCATAAAATAAAACACTAGTAGTCAAGCCAGGTTACAATCTTGTATAGGATCAGGATAAGACTAGACTGGCTAAACTTCATCTAAATAATCATGGCCAAGTAATAAGTACGGCTTGATACTTTAACTAACTAGGGTTATCACATGCCTAGTTACTAGCAAGATGCGGTGAGATTATTCCAACAGCCACAAGCCCTGCAGACCATCCAGGTTACCCAGGTCGAATATTTGTTCAAGAGAAGGGGTGCAACACATGACAGTGTGCTGGAAATGTGCCCTACTCGTCATCAGGCTACAAATCCACAAGCGCGCCCAGGTAACGGGATTGCCTGTAGCTGGAAAATCTCTTCATGACTAATGTGTTATTCTAGTTATTAGCCTTAGTCCATTTCAACAGGTACCCCTGACCGTGGTACTCAGGAGCCCTATCCTAAACATGAAGCAAGACAAGACTGGTTCATTTGTACAAGCACAATCGCCTACGGTGTCCATGTTATTTATACTTGTCATGTCATATCATGTCATGTTAGCCGTTGCAACAGCAATTCGAGATATATTATGTCAGGTTTACTTATCAAGAGTGCGCCACGGCGAGCCACTAGCATGTCATGTTACTTGTCAAGAGTGCACTACTACGGGTCACTATCGTGTTCAGGGAACATATGTAGGATAACATATTACAAGCATTCATCAAGAGATCCAAGTCACACTGAGGGTCACAAGACATGAGCCTAATAATAACCATTAAATCGTAAAGTACAAGGCTATGGAATGTGTTAGGGTTATGTACTAAAAGCATCACTTTTTAGTAACCTTATTTCCTTAAATTTTGAATGAGAATCATATGGGCAAATTTTTGCATATTGTATTTGTTGCAAGTGTTAATGCAAATGTCTGATATTTTATATTATAGATAATATGGTGTGTGGTGTCACACAGAAGATCATATTATCAGTTTCCTATGGAGTATATAAATAGTTCACAACCTAGATGGACTTGGACAATCTTTTAAAAAGGTTGTAGTGTAATCTGGTATTAGTCTATCTTGACTATAGGTTTACACTAGTACACTTTGTGTGTATTGAACAGGACCACTTGAGGTTGTTCTCTTTGTACTGACTACATAAGAGAACAAACACCTATGTTATTATGGATGCTTGTGCTCTTATCCCGGATATAATAACGGACATGTATATACAGTGTACATTATTTTGACTCATAAAAGAGTGAGATTCATTATGGATCAACAACCTCTATGAATTGGGTAATAACATTGTATGTATGATGAGCTGTTGATTATAAATGGAATCCATGTCTCGATACATCGGGTTGATGATGTCCCCTTAAGGAGCTCATAAGGATTGTCATGTAAACCCTGTAGGTGGATTATATCCGACATGACAAATAAAGTTGAGCGGTACTACTTAAGGATAAAAGATGTCGAATCAATATAGTTGTCAGTAACTTAATTTGATCGACAGACATACGATATCTTAACATGGGGAGCCAAACAAGCATATAATAAAAGGAGCCCACAAACATAATTTGGGATTAGGGAGGTAGTGCAACAATAGCTCATTAGTGGACCGAGCTATTGTTAATGGGCCTGGATTGTGTGTTCGGGCTGAACACGGGATATCCAGATCCGTTAGGAGGCCTAACCCTAATTTCTCCTCATGGTCCCTGCCGTAGCCTATATATATATCCTCTATTCTCTGGCCGCCAGATTACCGATCAGAAATATAAAACTTTCTCTAAATTTGTGATTCACATAAGGAGAGAAAGAGAGGACTGCTAAGGAGAAAAAAAGGTTGGGAGATCATCGCCCACACGACGTCCAACTCGGGGAAGGAATACGTGTAGAAGATCTTGGGGTCGTCTGCTCGAGATTGCCAGGAATTACTTGTCTTCTTTTCGCCGCAGGTATAATTCGTGAATCCTAGTTTCCGCCTATGAAGGGTTAGAACACGTATTAGATCTGTTTAACTTTCTATCGATCAATACGTACACTAAAGGAAGGGTCCTGGGAATCCCCAGTTCTATCAATTGGTATCAGAGCCACTTTGGATCTACGTATTGATTGATACGTCCATGTTGTCCAATAAAACCTGCGCTGTGTAATAGTCGGTAGATGTAGATCTGTTCTAACTTGGTTTTGCAGGCATCTTAGATCCAACTATTATGGTCCAATGCATGTTTTTGATTGTGTTGTTTAAACCACGGACATGTCGTGGATGTTGTTGTTGTTGTGGATGTAATTAAAATCATGAGGGTTGATCGTGCTTATTATTTTAATTTTTCAATCTAGATTATGTGTGAACTCCTTCGGAAGGCATAGGATTGATGTAATTTTAATTATTTTTGATCAATCGTGATGGCGGTGGTGGCTGTTTCTGACGCTGAACCCCGAATAGATCTGCGCAGCGCCAGATTTTAGATTCGGATAGTTGAGGACGGAGCAGCAAAGATGACCATAATAGTTGGATATTTTCTCTTATTTTTGTCATTTTGTTTTTTCTGATTATGCATGTTTATTATTGTGTGGTTATTTTTTTTGAAAAACCAAGCCTACATTAATAATGGACAACATGGACATAATATCAACTAGTAGAAAAATCCTCATTGTTAAATAACTAAGTGGGAGAGGATATTTATTTAGTTTAAATCCTATGGTCTCCATTACTGGTTTGTAGGTGATATAATTATACTTGCATGTTGGCTATAGTACTTTCCTCCATATCGGATGAGTATAATTATGGATCACCAGTACAAACTTCCTTAGGGATAATTGTAGAAAGTTACCTAGTATGTGTTCACTTCTCCATCTGAAGGAACTCACTACAAGGTAATGGACTTAGTATTAAGTAATGGTATACACTTAGATACAAATAATGGTATCCTTCCCATCGGAGTCACTGCTATTATTTGTATGACCAGAGCAAGACCAGCATATTAATTTTATTTGTCATAAAGTTATGTTGACATGATAGTAAAATTAATAAGAAAAACCTACTTGAACAAAGTTGAATTTGTATACGTCCACACTATCGTGGCATGCTGAATTCATGGTGTTCAAGGTGTTAGTGAATTTCTTATTATTGTTTTGAGGGAATCAATATTTAGTTAATTCAAAAAGTTTTTTTTGCCCTACATAATTTTATTTATGTGATTCTCAGGATTTCAAAAATGGGTTCTTTCAGTCCACTTATGGTGATTCTTAAAGAAAACAAACTTACTGGACCTAATTATATTGACTGGAAACGTAATTTGGATATTGTTCTGACTGCTGAGGAGTACAAATATGTACTTGTTGAGGAATGCCCACCTAAGCCTGATGCTAACTTTGATGAAGAGGTCAAAGAGGCTTATAAGAAGTGGAAAAGGCAGATGAGATGGCACGGTGTTACATTCTGGCATCTATGTCAAATGTACTGTAACATCAGCATCAGGCCATGGCTACTGCTTATGACATGATGTATAACCTCAAGGAACTCTTCGGACATCAGAGTAGAGCAGCTAGGCAGTTTGCTATGAAATGTTTGATGAATACAAAAATGGCTGAGGGTACACCAGTAAGGGATCATGTTCTCAAGATGATGGGTCATCTGAATGAGATGGAGATCCTTGGAGCTGAAATCGATAGGGAATCCCAGGTCGATATTATTCTCGGGACTCTACCTAAAAGTTTTGACAATTTCTGCCTTTATTACAACATGAACAAAATGTTGTATAGTTTGGCAGAACTTGCAAAAGAGCTACAGGATGCTGAATCTCTCTTTAGGCAGAGTGGTCATGTTTTTGTTTCTGAAAAGACTTCTACTTCTAAGCCAAAAGGCGGTAAGAAGAAGAATAACATTCAAAAATAGGCAAACTCAACAAAGAAGGGCATGGGACCTCAAGGCGCGGTGAAAAAGTCGAAAGGCAAATATTTCAACTGTAAAGGGTCAGGACATTGGAAGACTGATTGTCCACTTCTCAAACAAGGGAACAAAAAGGGTATATCTCATTTACTAGTAGTTGAAACATGTTTAGCGATGTTATCTACCGGCACCTGGTGTGTAGATATAGGAGCCACTAATCATGTCTGCAATACATTACAGGGGTTCCAAGAAACCAGACGGCTCAGTGATGGAGAGATATGCTTGTTCATGGGTGATGCTACAAAAGTATCGGTCGTTGCATTAGGAGATGTAACTTTATCTTTTGGTAGAAATAAGTCTTTGACATTGAGAGATTGTCTTTATGCACCTTCAATTAGAAGGAATTTAATTTCTGTTTCTATGTTAGTTAAGGATGGATATTCAGTTTATTTTAATGACAATATTGTTATTAGAAAGATTAAACATTTTATATGTTCTGGTGCATTGGTTGATAATTTGTATGTCATTAATCCTATTTCGCCCACAATACAACTTATGGAAATAAATAATATGTCATCTAACTTAAATAAGAGAAAAGAACCTTCTTGTATGAACCAAACATATTTTTGGCACTTGCGATTGGGGCATATTAACCTGAGAAGGATTCAAAGACTGGTTAAAGATGGACCTTTGAGTTCATTGGAAGTAGAAGCACTACCAGTCTGTGAATCCTGCTTGGAAGGTAAAATAACCAAAAGGCCTTTTACGACAAAGGGGTATAGGGCCAAAGATGTGTTGGAATTGGTTCATTCTGATTTGTGTGGACCCATGACTATCCAAGCTAGAGGTGGCTTTGAATATTTTGTCACATTTATTGACGATTATTCAAGGTATGGATACATTTATTTGATGCGCCGTAAGTCTGAGTGCTTTGAGAAATTCAAAGAGTACAAGGCTGAAACGGAGAAATGTCATGGAAAATGTATCAAGTTATTACGATCAGATCGTAGTGGCGAGTAACTCTTTGGAGAGTTTAGGGATTATTTATCAGAGGCTGGGATTGCATCCCAATTGACTGTACCTGGAACGCCCCAGCATAATGGTGTAGCCGAAAGGAGGAATAGAACTCTTATGAAGATGGTTAGATCAATGATGAGTTATTCGGATTTGCCAGATTCGTTTTGGAGATATGCCTTAGAGACTGCAGCTTATATTTTGAACTTGGTTCCTTCTAAGTCAGTACCTCTTACTCCTACAGAGCTGTGGATTGGGCGTAAGCCTAGTCTGAAACATGTTCGCATTTGGGGTAGTCAAGCACATGTACTGAATGGGAAAGCAGATAAGTTGGAATCTCGTACAGAAGTACGCTTGTTTGTTGGCTATCCAAGAGGAACAAAAGGAGGTTTATTTTATAGTCCTAAGGATCAGAAGGTCATTGTTAGCACCAATGCCCGATTCTTAGAGGAAGACTATGTGATGAACCATAAACCCACAAGTAGAGTTGTTCTAGAAGAACTGAGACGTGAGACACCAAGTACTTCAGTACCAACAGTACAAGAGGATGAACCACAAATAACTGCACAACGTGTCACAAATGTTACACCACAACCGATAGTTCCTCGTCGTAGTGGGAGGTTGTGATACAACCTGACAGATATATGTTCTTGGGAGAGTCGTCAGACTTCGTCCCTGAGGAACAAGATTATGTTCCCTGTACCTACAATGAAGCACTCCAAGATAAAGATGCAGAGTCTTGGCAAAAAATAATGATATCTGAAATAGAATCTATGGATTCTAATCCGGTCTGGGAGCTTGTAGAACCACCCGTTGGTGTAAAAGCCATTGGATGCAAGTGGGTCTATAAGAGAAAAAGAGGATCAGACGGTAAGGTTGAAGCCTTTAAAGCTCGGCTTGTAGCAAAAGGTTTTACTCAAAGAGAGGGTATCGATTATGAGAAAGCCTTTTCTCCTGTAGCCATGCTTAAGTCTATCCGGATTCTTTTATCTATTGCAGCTCATCTCAATTATGAGATTTGGCAAATGGATGTCAAGACAGCTTTCCTTAATGGAAGTCTTGAGGAAGACATCTATATGAAGCAACCAGACGGGTTCATTGAAAAGGGCCAGGAGCATCTTGTTTGTAAGCTCAAGAAGTCCATTTATGGACTTAAGCAAGCTTCCAGATCTTGGAACATATGTTTTGATCAGGTGATAAAATCCTATGGATTTGATCAATGTCAGGATGAATCATGTGTATACAGAAAGTGTGACGAAAACATGGTGGTGTTCCTAGTACTTTATATAGATGACATCTTGCTCATTGGAAACAATGTGAGGGTGTTATCTGATGTGAGGGTGTTATCTGATGTAAGGGCATGGTTATCCAAACAGTTTGATATGAAGGACTTGGGAGAATTAGGTCACATCCTTGGGGTCAAAGTTCTACGAGATCGCAAGAAAAGGATGTTGGGCTTATCCCAAGCTTCCTATATCGATACTGTACTAACTCGTTTTAGTATGCAAAATTCTAAGAAAGCTTTCTTACCTTTTAGACATGGAATTGCTCTATCAAAGGAGCAGTGTCCGAGGACACCTAAAGAGATAGAGAACATGAAGGCAGTTCCTTATGCTTCAGCAGTAGGAAACTTAATGTATGCAATGCTATATACGAGACCAGACATCTTCTTTGTCGTAGACATGGTCAGCAGATATCAGTCAAACCCAGGACAAGAGCACTGGACTGCCGCAAAGCATATTTTGAAGTACCTGAAAAGGACTAAAGAGTATATGCTAGTTGTAACGCCCCAGTCCCAAAATACGTAGGACTAGGAACGTAGACATGCCAGCTGTATTCATACGAAGTATACTCCAATATATGGAAGCATCGTATAAATACATAAGCTGTAAAATGCAGTAGAACCATAACTAATCTCATCCACAAGAATAAAAGATATCATATAATTAACTATGAATTTGTCTTGATACAATATATTGGACGGAGACAAATCCACTACCAACAAGTAAAAGAAAATACATGAGTAAAGAAATGAATTTGGCGAGCGAAGCAAAGACGATCCAAATATAATCATCCTCGAAGAAATAGCGAAGATCACGGCTAGAGCTAGAACACCTGCGAAAGACAATAGCACACACCTGGAGAGATAACCAGGTCCTCAGAGGGACGTAACAAGACACATAATAGCATGCCATATAAACTGAATAAATATTGCTCAAATAAATAAGTAAATCAAATTATAATATGGTCCAATACGCACCTACTGAACGAGCGTACCATCCCCCCAACCAAACAAGGACAGAAGATGGTAAACTAATTCACGACGACGTATCTTTCCATGCTAAGAATCCAATATGGTATCCGGACCCCAACAAGGTTCAATACATTCTCATCGAAGTAGTAAGTCACACCTACAACCAAACAAGGACAAGACGTGATGAACTAATTCGCGACAAGTTATTGTTCCAAGCCACGGTCAGATACAAGTACCCAAACCAAAAGTACTCGTACCTAACGGATAAAGGTAGCCTACCGTTCTAAGTGAAATGTAGTTAAGAACAATCCTTCCTACGCATGGACCCTGGCTGAACAGGATCGGCATAGTCCCTCCCTTGGGCACCAGAGGCCCCATCAGTAAGAGCATGACGTTCCGTAGAATCGTCAGTGGCCGTCAGTAATCATGGGTCATCAACCCCGTATCTCCAGCGGAGAGTCCGGGTCATAAGAAAAGTGCATCGAAGCCCATACGCTAAGGAATTGTCCTCTCCGCCCAATGCCTACTATATTGTATCCACAATAATAACCACTATAACCGCTAAGTCAAACTAGCATGCAACCTCTATTAGCGGTTATTCCTATCGCATGGCTTGTACGTACTGGTGGCCAGCCAATCACGCACTTCCGTGTTCTACATGCGACACACAACTTCGTGTTTACAACTTGTTAAGGCCAATGAATGCAACACACAAGGTGGTCCCTTAAATCTAGGTTTAATTTGTTAGAAAAATAATACACAGCAGAAAATATGAATGAACAGTAAGTTCTAACAGTTATGCTATGTATCACAGTTTATTTTGCATAAAGAAAATAAATAATGCATGAAATATGAGCTAAAATAAATAAACAACAAATGGCAAGGTGTCTTGCCTGGTAGGACGCCTGATGTGCTGTGATGATCAATGTGGCACGAACCGTGACTTCGGTGCAACAACTGTACATGGTGACCTCAGGTGGTGGCATGGACAGTTTCATTAGGTCCAGGACGGTTGAATTAGTTAGGGTGGACACATGGTAGTACGAAATTGGCGAAAGAATAGAAACAATGGGATTGGTTATGGAAAGGAGGAAATCAAAGAAAATAGGCAATAATAAATATACAATTTTTAGAAAACTATTTATAATATTCAAAAGTTTTATAATCTTTTTATTAGGACAATAATGTAGACAATATTTGAAAATAGCGAATAAATCCATCTAGATTGAATCCCAAAAATATGCTTATGGATAATAGTTACACTTATATACAAAAATATCTTAAATAATTATTATAAATTTTTATAACTCGTTTAGGTTAAGGCATATAAAATAACCTTGTAAAGGATTTCGTATATATAACAATACTTTTGAAACTAGTGTTAATTTTACTAATAATAATATCACCAAAAATGATAATAATCATCATTATTATCATATACCATGTGAATCCTAAAAAAACAACACTATAATAAAAAGGTAAACAATAAAAATTTCACAAAAATAACATTAATAATAATAATAATAATAATATTAAAATAACTCAATTAGGAAAAAATATAACGACAGAGTAAAAATGATAATAATAATAATAATAATAATAATAGGTGTTTAAAAGAGAAAATTAACAGGATTAATAAACAACTAAAAAAACAAAAACATAGATATATAAATAATAATAAAAAATAAAATGATAAAAAAAACCAACCCATGTGTGCTCTCGTTCCCGAGAGAAAAAGAGACTATTGAAGAAAAAAAGAAAAAAAATATCTGAAGGAGGAAGAGAGGGATAGATCGAGAGCTGAGAGAGAGAGAGAGAGAGAGCGAGGGGTCGACAGAGGGAGAGAGGAGAGGGAAGCGGTGGACGTCGTTCGGTGGTGGCGTGAGGCGGAGGGAGTGAGGCGCTGGCGCGGCGGTGATGCCGAGGTGGGCGCGGCGATCTAGTCGAGGGAAGCGGCGGAGAACGGCGAAGTTGGGGGTTTTGGCCAGGGCTCTGCGTGCGACGGTGGTCGGAGGCTAGGGCGGAGCTGCGGAGATGGTCGGAAAGAACGAGAGGGAGAGCGGTTGGTCTGGGAGGTCGCTTGCGGCGCACGGTGTTGGTGGGGTGGTGCAGCGTTGGACGGAGCTTGGGGATTTTGATGCCGCGGAGGGAGGCGGTTCACCGGAGCGGCGGTTAGGGCTGTGCGGGATCGGAGGGTTTCCGTCGGGTGGTTGGGTTCGGAATTAGGGCGGCGGATCAGAGGGTTTTGGCTGAGAGCGAGGAGGAAGAGATAGGGTGGAGTCGCTGGCGGCGGCTGGGTCGGCAAGGGGGCCGAGTGCGGCAGTTCCGAACTGGGAGATCGGCAGCGCTCTGCTCGGCAGGTGGTCGTGGGATTCGGCGTCGACGTCGAGGAGCGTCCTGACGCGGCGAGGTACGTGGTGGTGGTGGTGGTGATGTTTTTGTTTGGTTATTCTTGTTTGGGGTTTTGGTCGGGTCGGCCGGTGGTCCGGGTGGTGGTGGAGTTGCGGGGTTGGCGTGGGTCTGGCTGGTGGTCCGGATGGTGGTGTGGCTGTGGAGAGGGAGGACGTCCGGTATCTTGGTGGTGAGGGTGATGATGTTGGTCGTGGCAATGGTGACAGGGGCGTGATGATGATGACGGCGATGGTGGTGGCAGCGGGGAGATATGGATTGGCCGGGGTAGCGAGGAGGCGGTTCGGGACAGTTAGGGTTAGGAATTCGTTTAGGATTAGGTTTAGGAATCGTGTCCAAGTGTCGGACACGGAGATTAGGTTAGAAAGAATTTGGTGTACGTGTCCGGTATGTCGGGCACAAGGAATACGATGTATATGTAAAAAATAAGGATAGTGGAAGACACCCGGGGTCGGACCCGAGGCCGTCACGGCTGACACGAGGATGGATGGAACACCGACACGAGGCACGCCTATTTATGGTAGAATAGTTTGTGGAGAATAATGAATGATAGAAATTGGAGGAGTACCTGCCTATTTATAGGATGTAGGAATTCCCAATTGGATAAGAATTAGGATCCCTTAAAACCCAATTTAGATATTTTCTAATTTAATTTAAAGCAATCAAATCCAAATCCAATCCAAGTCCAAATCTAATTTCAAATTAAATATCCAATTTAAATCAAATTAAATTTCTAGTATAAAATCCATGAGATAAATCAATTTCAAATATTTAACTATTTAAATAAATCCAAAATTTTTAAATCAAGATTTAAATGTCCCAATAATTTCAAAATATATTTTCTAAAATACTATTAATATTAATTTCAAAAATTACATTATTATTTAGAAATAACTCAAATAAATATTTATGAAATATATATGTAAGCATAAATAATGCATACTTTTTCTAGTACACAATAAAATATTTGATTAATAACTCTAAAAAAACAAAAAGGATTTTTATAACAAGAATAATAATTATATATAATATTTTGAAAGTGTATAATAAAATAGAAAAATGCTTTTCTAAAATATGTACGCTCGCACATATTCGCACTCGTCGAGCAAAACGAAAAATAAAATTTCGTGCGCGACGTACAATACGACTACGCGACGTACAATACAAAATTTTAAATCGATACCATATTTAATAAAAAAATAGTAGAAAGTTTGGGGTTTTATACTAGTTTATCAGGCAGATAGTTTAGTTCCCTTGGGGTATACAGACTCAGATTTTCAGTCAGATAGGGATTCCAGGAAATCTACCTCAGGTTATGTGTTTACTTTGGGAGGTGGAGCCATTGTGTGGAGGAGTATCAAGCAAAAAAATATTGCTGATTCCACCATAGAAGCCGAGTATGTGACAGCCTCTGAGGCAGCCAAAGAAGCGGTTTGTCTCAGAAACTTTCTGTTGGACTTGGATGTGGTACGTAGTTTGCCTAAGTCTATTACACTTTATTGTGATAATAGTGGTGCAGTTGCAAACTCGATGGAACCACGAGCCCATAAGACTGGCAAACACATTGAGCGCAAGTACTACCTGATACGAGATTTCGTAAAGAAAGGAAAAGTTGCTGTGATCAAGATAGCATCAGTCGACAACCTAGCTGATCCCTTTACAACGAGCTTACCAGCTAAGGCTTTTGATAGTCATGTTGAGGGAATGGGAGTCAGATGTATAGCAGCATGGCTTTAAGTATAAGTGGGAGATTTGTAACAGTATACTGAAAAGCAATGTTTTGAGTATAAGTGGAAGATTGTTAGGGTTATATACTAAAAGCATCACTTTTTTAGTAACCTTATTTCCTTAAATTTTGAATGAGAATCATATGGACAAATGTTTGCATATTGTATTTGTTGCAAGTGTTAATGCAAATGTCTGATATTCTATATTATAGATAATATGGTGTGTGGTGTCACACAGAAGATCATATTATCAGTTCCCTATGGAGTATATAAATAGTTCACAACCTAGATGGACTTGGACAATCTATTGGAAAGGTTGTAGTGTAATCTGGTATTAGCCTATCTTGACTATAGGTTTACACTAGTACACTTTGTGTGTATTGAATAGGACCACTTGAGGTTGTTCTCTTTGTACTGACTACATAAGAGAACAAACACCTCTGTTATTATGGATGCTTGTGCTCTTAACCCGGATATAATAACGGACATGTATATACAGTGTGCATTATTTTGACTCATAAAAGAGTGAGATTCATTATGGATCAACAACCTCTATGAATTGGGTAATAACATTGTATGTATGATGAGCTGTTGATTATAAATAGAATCCATTTTCCGATACATCGGGTTGATGATGTCCCCTTGAGGAGCTCATAAGGATTGTCATGTAAACCCTGCAGGTGGATTATATTCGACATGACAAATAAAGTTGAGCGGTACTACTTAAGGATAAAAGATGTCGAATCAATATAGTTGTCAGTAACTTAATTTGATCGACGGACATACGATATCTTAACATGGGGAGCCAAACGAGCATATAATAAAAGGAGTCCACAAACATAATTTGGGATTAGGGAGGTAGTGCAACAAAAGCTCATTAGTGGACCGAGCTATTGTTAATGGGCCTGGATTGTGTGTTCGGGCTGAACACGGGATATCCAGATCCGTTAGGAGGCCAAACCCTAATTTTTTCTTATGGTCCCTGCCATAGCCTATATATATCCTCTATTCTCTGGCCGCCAGATTACCTATCAGAAATCTGAAACTTTTTCTAAATTTGTGATTCACGTAAGGAGAGAAAGAGAGGGCTGCCATGGAGAAGAAAAGGTTGGAAGATCATCGCCCACACGACGTCCAACTCGAGGAAGGAATACGTACAGAAGATCTTGGGATCGTCCGCTCGAGATTGCCTGGAATTACTTGTCTCCTTTTTCGCCGCAGGTATAATTCGTGAACCCTAGTTTCCGCCTATGAAGGGTTAGAACACGTATTAGATCTGTTTAACTTTCTATCGATCAATACGCACACCAAAGAAAGGGTCCTAGGAATTCCCAGTTCCATCAGAATGGGCCATGCGGCTCGGGCATATGCGACCTGGGAAATGGAGTGCATGCGGCTCAGGGGGAATAGGCATATGCGGCCAGGAAAAGGGAGTGCATGCGGCTCAGGGTGGTTCAGGGTGCATGCGGCTCAGGGAGAACATGCATATGCGGCTCAAAGATGACGGGCGCATATGCGGCTGCGGGAGAGCAACGCTATACGGCTGAAAAAGGGCAGGAGCTTATACGGTTGGAGGAAATGAGCCATATGTGGCTGCGGGAGAGCCGAGTCCCATGCGGCCAGGGAGAGAAGTCCATGCGGCTCGGAAGAGACTCGGTCTATGCGGCCAGGAAAAGTAGGCTTATGCGGCTGGGGAATTTCGAGTTCATGCGGCTCAATTAATCAGGGCATATGCGGCTCGGGTTACGCGGCGCATGCGGTTCAGCTCACATAAGGCCAAGCAGCTGAAGTTCATGCGGCTCAGGAGGTTAAGTCTTATGCGGCTGGAAAAAGAACGACACATGTGGCAGGGAATCATGTACGGCTGAGAAGTGATCTCATGCGACTGGAGAGACTAGCTCTCATGCGGCAGAAAAAAAGGTTCATGCGGCTCAATTTATGCAGCAAGGACTATACGGCCACGAAGAGAACTTGCCGCATAAAAGGCTATGCGGCTAAGTTCATGTGGATGAGAACGGTTCTTCTTCTCCATTCTTCCGAGAAGAAGAACCATGCAAGCCATAGCTTCCAAGCTTCATAAAACCTTCATCCAGAGTCCAAATCGGACCATGCATAGGTCAAAATAGGGCAGAATAAAATTCTCTACAACATGGAACCATCAGAACTTGATAATAACAAGATTAAATAGATCAAACCCAAGAAATCCAAAAATGAAATAAACTTAAATCTTCAAGCAATGAGCCATGAAAATTAAAAATACTAAGTACTAAAGTGTTTTAGAATACTATGAAGAAGAGAATGGAACAATAAAACTTGAGTTCCTCCATGAAGCAAGATGCACTTGACTAAGCTCTCTCTCAGGTAGGTGAGGAGTAATGGCGAGGAAGAAGAAGAGTAAATAAGGAGAGAGAAAGGAGTAGGGTTAATAAATAATGATGGTGGTGGTAGATAGGGGTTTTCCCTTTGGTCCATGATGAACCAAAAG
Source organism: Iris pallida (assembly GCA_029216955.1). Lineage (NCBI taxonomy): Eukaryota > Viridiplantae > Streptophyta > Magnoliopsida > Asparagales > Iridaceae > Iris > Iris pallida. Next base: position 4,781,906 of record JANAVB010041220.1, on the reverse strand, counting down.
CAACCCAAGCCGAACCAAGCCAAACCAAACAAGCCGAACCAAGCAAGGAGATATGCAATACAAGACAAAATACGTACAAGTATTCCATAATATGTAATACAAACCACAGGCATTACAACTCTACCCACCTTAAAATAATTTCGTCCTTAAAATTTAATTAAGAGTCTAGAGGGACAAGGACAAGCTATACTAATCACAAGCAAACTATAACTAGGCAATCAATCAAGCAATCACTCATTCAAGCAAGGAACTGAGAGCATAAGGCATAAGAAAGATATTATACCTTACGAGTTAAACAGGTCAGGATATCGCGATCGGATATCATCCTCACACTCCCACGTTGACTCACACAAAGAGTGATGACCCCAAGCAACACGGACTAACTTGATAGTCTTTTTCTTGAGCATCTTCTCTCTCCGGTCCAATATAGACCCGGGCCTATCCTTATTCGAAAGGTTGGTACCAATAACCAATTCTGAATGATCCAGGATATGGCTCGGGTCCAGGATATACCGTCGTAATTGGGATACATGGAACACGTCATGCACCTCACGTAACGATGGCGGGAGAGCGAGACGATAGGATACATCACCTACTCGCTCCAGAATATCGAACGGTCCTATATACCTAGGACTAAGCTTTCCCCGTACGCCGAAATGAATGACGCCACGGTTAGGCGAAATCCTCAGGAATACATGGTTGCCGATCGAGAACTCAAGAGGGCGCCGATGAGAATCGGTCCAATGACGCTGGCGATCTTGGACAACTCGAAGATGATCCCTAACTCTTCTGACTACCTCAACTGTCTAGGCAATCATTTTCGGACCGAGCATCTGCCTATCTCCAACATCATCCCAGGCTAGCGGGGATCTGCACTTTCTACCATACAGTACCTCGAACGGTGCCATCTGGATACTGGCCTGGAAACTGTTGTTGTACGAGAATTCTACCAGGTGTAGGTGATCTTTCTACGAACCGCCGAAGTCGAGTGTATAAGATCTCAATATATCTTCAAGAGTCTGGATCGTACGTTTCGACTGACCATCAGTCTGCGGATGATAAGTTGAGCTGAACTGGAGGTGAGTTTCCAAACTCTCCTACAGGCTACACAAAAAGTACGACGTAAATCATAAATCTCTGTCCGAGGTGATACTGACTGGTACATTGTGCAACCTGAGTATCTGCCTGAGGTACATCTCTGCTAGCTGAGCCGTCGACTGGCCGACTCTAAACGGGAGGAAGTGAGCCACCTTCGTGAGCCTGTCAACTATAACCCAAATAGCATCTCGACAGCTGGGGATCTAGGTAATCCAGTCACGAAATCCATAGTTACATGCTCCTACTTCTATTCTGGAATTGGCAAAGGCTGAAGAAGTCCAGCTGGCCTCTGATGTTCAGCTTTAACTTGTTGGCAAACCAAACACCGAGAGACAAACCGAGCTATCCCCCTCTTTATGCCATTCCACCAAAAGTGCTGATGAATATCGTGGTACATCTTCGTACCACCGGGATGAATGGAATAATGTGAACTGTGAGCCTCTACCATGATCTTCTATCTGATATCTCTACTGGGTACATAAAGACACTTACCATGTCGAAGTGTACCATCTTCATGAATGCATAACTCTGGTCTCCGTCCTGCCTCACACTTTGCTCTGAGCCGCTGTAGCTTGCAATCTGCTGACTGTGCTATCCGGATCCTCTCGACTATAGTGGACTGAACTTGCATGCTGGCCATCAATGCTACACTAGAAGGAAGAACAACTTCTATACCCATCCTCTGAAGATCTGCTAACAGCACTGGTTGCGCTGTTAGGAAATAAGCTCCGGCTCTCCTGCTTAATGCATCCGCGACAACGTTGGCCTTCCCAGGATGATACTGTAGGTTGACATCATAATCCATAAGAAGCTTCAACTATCTCCACTGACGCATGTTAAGATCCTTCTGGGTGAAAATATACTTCAGGCTCTTATGGTAGGTGAAAATCTTGACCCTATCTCCATACAAGTAGTGCCTGCACAACTTAAGTGCAAACACTACTGCTGCCAGCTCCAAGTCATGGGTTGGGTAATTCCTCTCATGATCACGAAGTTGTCATAACGCATAAGCTATTACCTTCCTATGCTGCATCAGAACACATCCTAAACCTCTGCCTGAAGCATCACAATACACTGAGAATCCTTCGGTCCCATCTAGAAGTTTGAGAATAGGTGCCGTCATCAAGCCACGCTTCAACTTCTTAAAAAAATCTTGGCACTCTGCTGTCCAAGCAAACTGCACATCCTTGTGGGTCATCTGGGTCAATGGCGCTGAGATCCGAGCAAAGTCTGAAATAAATTGCCGATATTAGCCGACCAAACCAAGAAAACTACGGACTTCTGCAACTGTACTGGATACTGGCCACGTCTCAATGGCTACGATCTTCTGGGGATCTACTTCTACTCCTCCTCTGGTAATGATATGACCCAAGTATGAAATACGTTCGAGCCAGAACTTGCATTTACTGAACTTGGCATATAACTGATGCTCTCGGAGAATCTGAAGAACCACACGGAGACGCTGCTCATGCTCCGTTACACTCTTGCTGTAGACCAGGATGTCGTCTAGGAACACAATCACAAACTGATCCAAGTAGGGCATAAAAATACGATTCATGAGGTCTATGAACACTGCCGGCGCATTGGTTGCTCCAAATGGCATAACAAGGAACTTCCAATGCCTATACCTCGATCTAAAAGCTGTCTTCGAAATGTCCTGCTCTCTGACTCTGATCTGATGGTATCCTGAGCGTAAGTCGATCTTCGAGAATACTGCTGCCCCCTTGAGTTGATCAAACAAGTCATCTATCATCGAAAAGGGTATCTATTCTTGATTGTCACTGAGTTTAAGGTACGATAATCTACACATAACCTGGACGTACCATCCTTCTTTTTCACAAGAAGTATCGGGGCTCCCCAAGGCGATCCACTAGCATGTCACGCCCCGCTCCCGGATAATCGGTATGGGTCGATGTTATGCCCGACCTACACTGTCGTTGACAGCGGTAGTAAGCCGTCTAGTCATATAAATACAAGAGTATCTCATCACAACATCTAATCACGGAATCTATACTAACCATCACAGCAATCACCTACACAATTATTACAACTTATACATGAATATCCGGGTACAAAGCCGGTGAAAGATAAATGATACAACAATGACATATAATCAGATGCACTCAATCAAACTATATACATGAAACTAGCTATCTCAGTATCAAGCGAGCTCCAATGCCAGTCATGACAATCTAAGAATCCATATCACCTGTAATCAACGATCCAGTCAGGAAAGGAGAAAAGTACAATGTAACTCAATAAAACTCACCATGAAGATCAATGGAACGGTATATCAAAATATAACTGAAAGACAGAAAACAAGATGAGCAATAAGCATGCACTAGCTACGTGTATAAGTACAATTGGACGTTATCATTATGTGGGGACTAATATATAATCAGGCATGTCTAATGACAATGCTATCAGTCACGCAATAATCAGGCATGTCTGACGATAATGCTATCAGTCACGCACGAAATGGACTCAGGCATACAGAGTATGCAATCTGGCAAGATTTGTCCAATATTAGTCCATCACATGTCTCTAGAACGTCCCCCACCCGACACGAGAAACAATGCAAGCAAGCAATCATTCGAGAACAAGTGAAATAAATGACACGATAACAAGAGTGAGTGCAATGCATGCAATGATGGTAATATTGAGTACATGTACTTGCCTGTTTTCTGGGGTTTTTTGTCCAAGTCTTCTAGATCACCTAGAATAAAGAATAATATTTTAGAAACTTCCTAATTTAAACCTCTAATCAAGCACTAATATTTTACTAAACTTCCTAATCTCCTAACTAAGTTCTAATCACTAGTAATAATTTCTTAACCAACTTAATTATCTCAACCAGCAAAAATATGAAACCAGCTAACTTAGTTTATCTCTAACTAATAAATTCTGCCCAACTCTAGTCGACTAACTTCAAGAGTAAAACATACCCATTATTATTAAGACCCAAAGTCATTTACACTAAATAATTGTTGTTCCTGACCAACTGGCCCAAGACTGCAACAACAATCCAAACCAAACTGGCCTACAGACTCGGCCCATGCCATGGCCAAACAATATTGGATTAATGAATACAATTATCAACTAAAACCCAAACTAATCCATATCAGTCATATTTGAACTTAACCAACAGGAACTACACAGTATACTTCTAACGGCTATATCAGTGTCAGCCATCCCTGTGTCCGACCTCTATCTGTGTCTGCTGGATACAATTCGTGTCCACAGCACTCATACGAATTGATTCGATACGTGGCAGCAAAATCTCAACGCAAGTTCGACATACTCGACTGATCCGAACAGCGCATCCTCCTAAAAATTAGTATAACAGTCAAGAACTGTTACCTGAGTCTTCGTGATGGTTCGACAGAGAGTGCAGTGTCCAATGACGGTGTCCCCGAGTCCGTAATTCACCAATACGTCCTTCTGGGCATTTCGTCGAACAGGTCATGCACGAGAATATAAAGAGTGATGGTGAGTTCGATTTGAACTGGCTCGACTCTAAATTTGGAGAATAACCCAAGAAATCAAAGTACAAATGAAAGAAAGAATTTGTTATTCAGATCAAGAACCCATACCAAGTCAAAATTCGAGTGTACTCCAGAATATACCGATCGATTGTGATCCACAATTTCATCGGTCTGACCCGATAGTTCATACAAGAACAGGGAACTAAGAGTGATCACTTACCAAACGAGAAGAGTGTCTAGTTCGATTCTCCACGGCAATCCTTCGTCTTCACCAGAGTCTTCTTCCAATACCAATAGCTGTGAGCTCGACTAGGAAGAAGGTTCTCCGCTCTTCACGATCGTCACTGCGAGAACTCATAGCCGAGCCGCGCCTTGGCCACGAGCTCGAAGAAGAAGAAGCATAGGAAGAAGAAGAAGAGCGAACGAGGAGGAATTTTTGCAGAGCTTCGCTGCAATGGTGTGTGATGGAGAAGGAGAACTCTGGGGGTCCTTAAATAGGCTCGGCGGTGACGGGCAGGCAGTTGGGAAAAATACTTTAATGATAAATAGTGATTAAAATATATAGGAATACCAAGAATTTATTACTCTGGAAAAGTGGAGTTACAAATCTTCCTCCCTTGAAAAATTTTGTCCTCGAAATTTCAGATGGCACGATTAAGAGCAATAAAATACAATTTTGAAATTGGCACGATTTAAGGTGATACAAAGTAATAGTCATGAAACATGATCAAGGATAGTAGTTTCAATAGTATCCGGCAATCATACATATCTGGAGTCACTTTCCCTACAGTTCCTACCCCGCTAGTATGCATCTGGCTGCAGTGAACCTTCGGTTTCGTGGTCCCGATAATAATGTATTACCAAATACTCTGTCAACTTTATCCGATACCAGAAACATTATGAATTTAGGACTTAGTCTCAATAATATCCGAGAGCCCATGATTACATATAATTACTTCAACTTAAAGTCCATGCCTCGCCAGTGTGCATCTGGCTGCAATGAACTTTCAGTTTCCATAATCCAGGTAATTGACTGCAGTGCACATCTGCCACGTCATAGTAGGTCATCGAATATATCTTAACCTTATCCAAAAATTTCCAAGGATTTATAAAGAATCAAATGAATTTTTTTTTTAACAATCAAAGTCATGACAGGAAGTGAACAAGTAGTTTTATTAGGTACTAAGAGACGACAACGGCCAATATGAAACAATACAGAGACTTTAGAAACAAGTCTTGAATATGAAACAACAAGAAAAATCAAGATGCTAGAAGAATCAAAAGAGATGATGCCCCACGATCTGCTCCAGCTATGCGAGAATGCCTCTGATCTCTAGTCCTCGTTAGGAATCGGAATAGCCTCTGCTCCCTCCTCTGCCATAAGGTAGACTCGTCCCTCTGGCTGTGGAAGTCTCGAAGATCCTGCTGCTGTACGAGCAATGGTGCACTCCCTAGCCTGATGATCAGCTGCACCACAGATGAGGCACTGTCCAAGTCTCTTCCTACACACTTGCCAGGTATGGCCCACTTTCTGACAAAATCCACAAGGCTGCTGAACTGGTCGTTGCTGCTGCTGCTGATGCTGCTGTGTCTCCTGAGAAGGCTGGGATGCGAAGGTCTTCATCTGATGGTTATTGGGACATTTGGGTGGTCTCGAGTGGCTACCTCCTTCACTAATGTCACGGTCTCTCTTGGGTCGAAGGCTCAGATCAATCTCTAATCTCTGAGCAACGGCGACCATCCTAGCATAAGTAGTTGCTCCGTTAGCCGTGACCAAGTAACGAAGCTCGTGGCTCAAACCCTGCCTGAATCTCGTGGCTCTTACGACTGGATCTCTGGCTCTACCCTCTGCAAATCGACTTAGTCGTCCGAACTCTGCTGCGTACTCATCAACCGAGCGAGTCCCCTGATCAAGAGTCTGAAACTGGCACTCCAAAGCCTCTCTCGCTACAGCCGGGAAAAACTTCTCCTTGAAGATTTCCACAAACTGCTCCCAAGTTAATCCAGGTGCCGCGAGCTGAAGCTCACTCCTAAACCAGGTACGTGCTAGATCATGCATCTGCACGCCGGCTGCCTCTACCTTAAGGTCTTCCGGGAGCCTAGATAGTCGCATCACCCTCTCCATATCCTCTAGCCACTCATCGGCGTAGAGTATACCCTCGGTTCGAAGGAACACTCTAGGTGCCATCCTTTTAAAGTCTAGGATAGAACCCTCTCTCTGGTGGGGAGTGCAGGTAGTAGGGGTATAAGTGGGGGAAGCATGAGTATGGATGGGAGGCAGAATGAAAGAAATAGGCTCAGGCTAAACAAAAGTGGTGGTAGTAGGCTGTACAGGAGCCTGGGTGGGTAGTGGTAGAACATGTGATTGATGTGGAGCATATGGCGGGTGTGGAATGTATGATGGGGTCGGTATAGTAGTCGGTGGAGATAGAATATGAGATGTCAGTGGAGCAGCAGTAGTAGTCTGGGGAAGTGGAGGTGGTGGTGGTAGGAATGGGCTAACTAGTCTCTCAATACCCTCCCATAATATAGTGGTCTGCTCCCTCTGAGCATCCAACAAACTCTGGGTCTGGGCTCTCTGGGCCTCCAATAGCCCATGGACTAGCTCATGCATCTGGGTGCCCCTCATAGAACTAATGGAATGTCGTAAAGAAGCTCTCGTGACAGGTGGCACGTGGGTACCAGAGTGCTCTGGGTCTACTATAGGTAGGGCAGATGATCCTCTCTGGGAATGGGCTACACTCGGAGTACGACCTCGCGGATGAGGTTCCTTCCTTCCTTTGGCCATCTCTGGAATTATAGACGGAGAACTATCAGTGATTCGTAGGTGTACTGTGTGTGTTAACAAAATATATAAAAGACATAAAAGTAAGCAATATGATAACGGTCCTATGCTGTGATGAGTTTCCTATTTCCGCAGGCTTCCAATGGCACTCTAATCCAAAGTACCATTAGATAGAGACCTGCATGGGCCACCACAAAAACATGTCACGCCCCGCTCCCGGATAATCAGGTACGGGTCGATGTCATGCCGGCCTACACTGTCGTTGACAGCGGTAGTAAGCCGTCTAGTCATATAAATACAAGAGTATCTCATCACAGCATCTAATCACGGAATCTATACTAACCATCAGAGCAATCCACTATACAATTATTACAACTTATACATGAATATTCGGGTACAAAGCCGGTGAAAGATAAATAATACAACAATGACATATAATCAGATACACTCAATCAAACTATATACATGAAACTAGCTATCTCAGTATCAAGCGAGCTCCAATGCCAGTCATGACAATCTAAGAATCCATATCACTTGTAATCAACGATCCAGCCAGGAAAGGAGTAAAGTACAATGTAACTCAATAAAAATCACCATGAAGATCAATGGAACGGTATATCAAAATATAACTGAAAGACATGAAACAAGATGAGCAATAAGCATGCACTAGCTACGTATATAAGTACAATTGGACGTTATCAACATGTGGGGACTAATATATAATCAGGCATGTAAAATATGCTATCAGTCACGAATAATCAGGCATGTCTAATGATAATGCTATCAGTCACGCAATAATCAGGCATGTCTGACGACAATGCTATCAGTCACGCACGAAATGGACTCAGGCATACAGAGTATGCTATCAGGCAAGATTTGTCCAATATTAGTCCATAACATGTCTTTAGAACGTCCCCCACCCGACACGAGAAACAATGCAAGCAAGCAATCAATCGAGAACAAGTGAAATAAATGACACGATAACAAGAGTGAGTACAATGCATGCAATGATGGTAATACTGAGTACATGTACTTGCCTGTTTTTCGGGGTTTTTTGTCCAAGTCTTCTAGATCACCTAGAATAAAGAATAATATTTTAGAAACTTCCTAATTTAAACCTCTAATCAAGCACTAATGTTTTACTAAACTTCCTAATCTCCTAACTAAGTTCTAATCACTAGTAATAATTTCTTAACCAACTTAATTATCTCAACCAGCAAAAATATGAAACCAGCTAACTTAGTTTATCTCTAACTAATAAATTCTGCCCAACTCTAGTCGACTAACTTCAAGAGTAAAACATACCTATTATTATTAAGACCCAAAGTCATTTACACTAAATAAATGCTGTTCCTGACCAACTGGCCCAAGACTGCAACAGCAATCCAAACCAAACTGGCCTACAGACTCAGCCCATGCCATGGCCAAACAATATTGGATTAATAAATACAATTATCAACTAAAACCCAAACTAATCCATATCAGTCATATTTGAACTTAACCTACAGGAACTACACAGTATACTTCTAACGGCTATATCAGTGTCAGCCATCCCTGTGTTCGACCTCCAGCTGTGTCTGCTGGATACAATTCGTGTCCACAGTACTCACACGAATTGATTCGACACGTGGCAGCAAAATCTCAACGCAAGTTCGACATACTCGACTAATCCGAATAGCGCATCCTCCTAAAAATTAGTAGAACAGTCAAGAACTGTTACCTGAGTCTTTGTGATGGTTCGACACAGTGCAGTGTCCAATGACGGTATCCCCGAGTCCGCAATTCACCAATACGTCCTTCTGGGCATTTCGTCGAACAGGTCATGCACGAGAATATAAAGAGTGATGGTGAGTTCGATTTGAACTGGCTCGACTCCAAATTTGGAGAATAACCCAGGAAATCAAAGTACAAACCAAAGAAAGGATTTGTTATTCAGATCAAGAACCCATACCAAGTCAAAATTTGAGTGTACTCCAGAATATACCGATCGATTGTGATCCATAATTTCATCGGTCTGACCCGATAGTTCATATACAAGAACAGGGAACTAAGAGTGATCACTTACCAAACGAGAAGAGTGTCTAGTTCGATTCTCCACGGCGATCCTTCATCTTCACCAGAGTCTTCTTCCAACACCAATGGCTGTGAGCTCGACTATGAAGAAGGTTCTCTACTCTTCACGATCGTCACTGTGAGAACTCATAGCCGAGCCGTGCCATGGCTACGAGCTCGAAGAAGAAGAAGCATAGGAAGAAGAAGAAGAACGGACGAAGAGGAATTTCTGCAGAGCTTCGCTGCAATGGTGTGTGATGGAGAAGGAGAACTCTGGGGGTCCTTAAATAGGCTCGGCGGTGACGGGCAGGTGGTTGCACGGGCAAGCAGGCAGCCTGGAGCGGTTGAGCGGACAGGTGGCCGGCGATCGACGGTTAGGCCGTTATAGATCAATGGCTAGGATGGAAGGGACGGTTAGCAATGGAGGGATGAGATCAATCGAGTGGTTTAGGCCGTTGGAGAAGAACCTTCTGGAGGGGGCTGGAGTATTCTCGGTGTCGACGTCACCGTCGTCGTCGTCGTCGTTTCTTCGCAGCAGAGGAGGAATAAATGGGTGAACGAAGGAATGAATGAATCAGTTTTGAATATAACGGCTACTGGTAATCGGGTCTGTGGGTTATCGGGTTAATGGATATTAGGTTTGGATCTAATATGGATCCGCAACCCAAAAACACTAATGAGAATGGGCTGGGCTGAAAATGAATGGCTGAAAGAATTCGGCTGTTGGGCTCAAAAAAATTAACACTAAAATTCAATAAGTTTAAATAAAGGATTAGGAAATATGGAAACATAAAATAATTAGAAAATATTTCTTGAAAAATCACTAATAAAATTAATCCTTAATTAGGATAATCTAATTTAAATCAGAAAATCAAAATAACAATTGAATATTTAATTAAAGGTTTTTATTAAGGACATATTTATTGAATAAGTTCAAAATAGTAGTCTATATTAAAAATTGGGAAAAATACTTTAATGATAAATAGTTATTAAAATATATAGGAATACCAAGAATTTATTACTCAGGAAAAGTGGAGTTACAACTAGCACGAATGAATCCCTTGGTTCTCAGTTCTTCAATCATCTTGTACAATATCTCTAACTCTGATGGCACCATCCTGTAGACTCTCTCTGATACTGGGGCTGTCCCGGGGATCAATTCGATAGTGAACTCGATCTTCCGCTCTGGCGGCATACCTGGAAGCTCTTCTGGGAAAACATCTGGAAATTCTTCAACTATCTGGGGTAACTGCACTGCTGCTACTGTCATCCGCAATGCTGGAGGAGAAGGTTCAACTTCGCCTCGGGAAAAGAAAAACTCTGGCTCGTCTGGAATGCTAAAAACAACCCTGCTAATGTGGCAGTCTATTCTAGCATACTGGTTCCTCAACCAATCCATCCCTAAGACCACATCATAATCGGCCATCGGAAACTCTATCAATCTAGCGGGGAACTCTCTACCGCTAACTACGATCTGACACGAGAAAAACAATCTATCTACTTCCACAAGTCCATTACCAGTAAGTATATTAAGCCTTACTGATAATGACTCGGGCTCCAGTCCTATCCATGTCGCGAATCGTGCAGACATAAATGAATACGATGCACCAGAATCAAATAAAGCTGAAGCTGGAAAGGAGTTGACGAGAATAGTACCTGCCACTACCTCTCCTGGTGCCAATCCTTCCTCTACGGTCATCACCATAGCCTGACCATGTCTTCAGGGTGCTGGTCCCCTCTGCTAAAAGTCTCGCTGCCGGCTCTGACTCAGGGCTTGGGCTTATGCATACTGCTGAGGGTGTTGTTACTGGAATGCCTGGGACTGAGGCGGCAAGGGCCTCTGAGGCTGATACTGCTGCTGCTGGATTGGTGCTGGTCCTCTCACCGAAGGACTAGAAAGGTTGGACGATGATGAACTACCCCTATTCAGATAGGATCCAATCTTATGATCTGTTGCTCCACAAGCCAGGCACAATCCTTGCGCCCTGCGACATTCTGCTACCACATGTCCTGGCTTCCGTAATGAGAACATCCCACTACGGAAGAGTGCTTCTGCTTCTGGTACTGAGGATACGTCGGGGCTGAATGCTGAATCGACGTTACAGAGGCTACCCTCCACGGAGCTCCAATGGTCAAAGCCCGAACTGCCGGGGCTGGTGCTGAAGACTGATTCATCTGGCCGTAGGATCTCTTCCGACCCCCGGTCCTATCCACAATCCTCTGGGAGGTATATTCATGCCTCCTAGCTGCTCTCAAGACTGCATCAAAAGTCTGATGCTCAAACTGCTCTACTGCCAATAAAATCTCTAAATGGAGCCCCTGCTGGAATCGTTGGGCCCTATCAAACTCGGTTGCCACCAAGGTGGGAGCAAACCGACTAAGCCTAGAAAACTCGGCCATATATCCGTCGACCGTCCTGTCCATTTGCTTCAGATTGGTAAACCTCGTCTGTAGATCGTATCGAGCTACAACATCAAAATACTTGGTCTGGAATCTCTTTCTGAATACTGTCCAAGCAATGGGTTCCACTAATCCAACAGCCTGCGTCGCCCACCAGCTGCGGACAAGATCCAATAACTGCAGGCGCACTACAGCCACCTTCTCATTCTCTGGAGTCCTGGCTGCTTCTAGAATCATCTCTGTTTTCTGAAGCCATGCATCAGCAGCAATAGCATCTTCGTAACCATCAAAGAATGGAGGGTTCAAGCGCTTGAAGCTGTTGGCTGCGCTGTTACCCTGATGACCTCCTCTGGTCATAGTATCTGTCATCGCCTGGTGTAAGGCATCTCCTCGACGATCTTGGAAAGCTAATAATAACCTGATGAGTCCTACCAAAGTTCCATCATCAGGCTCTACAGGCTGGACTGACTGAACTGGTGGCTCTCCTCCAGTAGGTACGACTCTGGAGGAGCTCCGCCTCATTGATCGGCAGGGCTAGGTACAATGCCGCTGAAGAAGACGACATAAGAAATAATAAGGAAGGACCAGGACAGATTAAAGATACAAGCATGTGATCAGGACAAATTTTTTAAGGATTTAGAGATACGAGCAGAGATCAAGGCGAGTACTGATTGAGACATCTATTCGGTAAACCCTCACATATCTTAATTTACAAGACCTGCATGGGCCACCACTTAAACCATGTCACGCCTCAGAACCAGAATACTGGAGAGCGGGGGAGCATATAGCCAGCTATGTATATTGAAGTGCAACCCCACCTTGCTATACGGTCATGGTTGTCTAGATACATGAGGGCTTAACTACAAGCCATCAGTCTCCTATGGTCATGAACAAGCCTAGTGTCTCATTCATAAGCAAGTGAGTAAATGTTATAAGAGGCAAGATCACCAAATATACAATAGTAAGGCATCCTAAACATTACATATTTAGCTGATCATGAAGCTAGTTGTTACAAAATGTCAGGACTAGCAAGAGTTTAGTCATACATGATCAACCCTAGCATTTGTTAATCATGTTCAGCCCGTAGGCAGATGTTTGCGAAAAACAAAAATAATTTTTTTATCCAAACTTGTAAAAGAGTACAAAGTACAATAAATTCTGGGGAAGTACAACTTTAGAAATCTGATCAAAAGACGATCACTTTATCCCTTGGACTATGTGAACTTGAAGACTGTAGCCTCTGGAGAATGCAGCAGCAATTTTTGCAAGAGTCCCCCTTTTGATGATGATTGAAAACTCTATTTATAGAGTTCAGGAAATAACTGTTTTAGCAGTTATTCTGATGTGCGCGAGGCTGGATTACGCCATACTGGATTGCGCTAACCTCCTGTTGCGCCAACTTCCATTCAGTTGTCAATCATGTACTAACTATATTTAAACACATGGCATCGTATAATTGAGATGTGCGTGGTCGTGTACAGGATAGTAGACACGTCTTGAGAGATTAGTGGCATGTGCGCCACGTCATCCTGCTTTAGAATATAAGTTGTCTCAACTTTATCAGGTTGTGCGAGCTTCAGTCAACAAGTCAACCTGTGCTTGATTTGAGCTGTACCTACACACGTGGCAGCTTCTGAGTAAAAGTCATTCAGATTACGTCCAGGCGCTGTTTGCCATTGATTGTAAAAGTATAGAACAGTTTTATGGAAGGACTGAACTCAGACTCACAATACAAACTCGCTTGTACGAAGAAAGTCTAGGGACGAAAACCTTGGTACAGCAGTCTAAGTAAAATTGTTTTACTCCTTGGACGATCGGTATGCAGTCTTGGCTCGGAGAAGATCTGCTTGGCGTGGACGAAGGAATGCTCTTCTTACTCTCCTCGTGTTGCTCTCCTGGCTTCTCTCTCTCTGTGGTTATCGAAAAGAGGGGAACTCTCTCTGTATATCTGTCTTTTTTTTTCCATTCTTTTGTTGCCTGTGGTTGTTGCAAAGGAATGATGCTGGCTATTTATAGGAGTGGGGTGTGATCATTAGGGTTTGCTAATGATCATTTGTTTAGAATGTCGGCGCTCCTTCAATCTATCTGAACCCTTGATCCAGATTACAATAAATCTTGGCCATTAATGCGGATAGCACCGTATCTTGTGAGCAATTAATGCTAACTGCTTTAAATCTTCATGATTGATTACGCCAATGTCCGATTGCTCGCCACGTGTCCCATTAGCTTGATAATAAATGATATGCCCCGATCTTAGTAATTATGACGATGATGTCAAATTTACTTGTTGGGATTCGGTTAAATCCTTGATTGATCCGATGCCACGTGTTTTGATTGTGGGTACTGCCGGAGCCGCATAGGATGGGCAACACTTGAACTGCAGGGAGATACTCTTCGTGAGCCGCATAGGATAATGCTTCATCGAGCCGCAGGGAACGAACTCTCAATGAGCCGTATATGCAGTCTTTGCGAGCCGCATGAGCTAGCGTTGTATTGAGCCGCAGGGACTGAGCTCTCAATGGGCCGCATATGGCTGATTTCTGCTAGTCATATAGAGTGACTTCTCAGTGAGCCGCATGGAGCTGTTCTCTATTTAAGCCGCATGAGATTTTGCCACGTGGCAACCTATGATTTCTGACGGATCGGGTCAGAGATCTTCTTCTTTTCCCGAAGAGTCTGTCATTATGGCAAAGCCATTATGACACTTTATGCCAGAGCCGCCACAGTCGTCAAATCGTGTCAGAGCATTAAATGAGGCCACTATTCAAAGGGCCAGCTGTAGGGAAGGATCATAAGGGGACACGTGGCATCGATCGAGCCGCATATTCCTGCTGAACCGCATATACTCTCGAGCCGCATGAGACTGAGAGTCTTCCTTTGAACCGTATAAGACAGCTCCCATATGAGCCGCATGGGTTTCGTATCCGGAGCCGCATAGACCATTATTCTGATATTTTCTATGCTTCAACAGGACCCCCTTCAAAGTTTTCAATTTGTAAAATTAAAATACTTTGAATAAGAAGCATGGTCCCGTTTATGTCGCATAAGTGTCCCAGCCGCATAGATTCATCTGTCCGCATAGGCTCTTTGCCACGTGTCCTGATCACGTGTGCAAATCTTCATTAAATACCCTTGATTCATTTTTTTTGAATTAACGCCGTCTTTTGGGGGAGGATCCCAAGGGTCGGTTTTGCCTTGACCGAAGCGTTTTGCCTTTATCTTTTGAGGCGGCGCGTAATTCGAGACGTCTGTTTGTTTTTATGGGTCTCTTTCGCCTATAAATAGGAGTCTTTTAGTCTCTTAGGGGTTTCTTTACCTTCTCTCTTTGCTGGAATTCCCTGTTGCCGTCTTTGCTCTTCGTCTTCTTCCTTCAACGATCGACAATGGCTCCCAAGAAGGCTGCTGCTGCAAAGGGCAAGAAGGCCGCGTCTTCATCAACTGCGGCGACGAACATGGCGGCTCCTCCGCCGGCTGGCGTGCCTACTTTTTACCCCGACGTCCACCCGCCTGTTGCTGGTAGGATTCCTTAATATGAACTTGCCATGGCTACGCCGCATATTTTATGTGCGAGCCTATATTCCAAAGCATGCTGTGTGTCCGACTCATGCTCGGGCCGCATGGGGTATGACCCAGGTTTGAGCCGCATGAAAGTGGTTACATAACTACTTCTTCATCAAGGCCGTATAAGCTCATCAGGATTTGGACCGTATGAGCTCTTTCAAACTGAACCGTTTAAGCATATTTCGAACTGAACCGCATAAGCTCATAAACTCATCTTCGCCGGGCCATATAAGCTTTTTCGAGCCGAATAAGCTTATTCAAATCGGACCATATTCGTCTACACTCCCTTCGAACCGCATAAATTCCTCCGTACTGAGCTGCATGAGTTCCTTTCAGGCGGAACCGTATAAGCTTATTCGCACTGGACAACATGGGCTCTTTCAAACTGAGCCGCATCAGCTCATTTGAGCTGATCTGTACAAACCTGTTTAAACCGAGCCGCATGAGGCTATACTGAGCCGCATAAACATCATGTAGTTTTGTGTTTCAGCTATCTTTTTGACTTATTTCTTTTGCCTTTTCTTCAGTAAATCTGCCCGTGAATCCTGCAGGGGAACTTATGGTAGGCTCGCGTCAGTTGGCATCGGGCGTACATCGGGATGACTTAGCTCGTCAAGTGTCCAAATAGCTACTTGTTGATGAACCTTTGGAGCGACTAAATGCTATCAGGGTTCAATTTTTTCAATTCCTTGGTGACATGATAAGCTCCGGGCAGTCTGATGGGAAGTATCTGAAACCGGTCTTCCTCTTTGGGGATGCGTTGGCCATAGAAAACTCCCGAGTGCTGGATGTTTCCGAGAGTTGGGATTTTGTCCTGGACGGGATGCCAGTTCACATCCCTATCATGAAGCGCCATTTCCCTTTTGAGTGGTTCAATATGATCGTTCTGGACAGGCAGATGCCAGACACCCTCACTCCAACCCGACCGGGGATGTTTGTCGGTAACATCCGTTATAACAGAGCCACTGGGTCAGTGCGCGCGGTCAAAGATCCGGCCAGTCGGTCCGTGACAGGGTTAGTCTCGGGTACCTTCATCAACACCCCCGGTCCTAACTTTTCATTCTCCCAGGCTGATACCTTCCTGAGTCAGCTTGCTCGCAAAGGGTCCTATCCTGTTGGCAGGTTGGTACTGCCGAGCTGGTTACACCCCATTCCCCCGTGGGCTAATCTGACCTCATGGATTCTACGGAAGTACGAAGAATTTTTGCGGGGAGTCAACCTTTATGACGCTATCCGGGGTACCAGCCACGGGTTGCCCGTTAGTAAGCCTCTGTTCATGGCCCTTCTGGAGATGTACAATCACCGGACGAGGACCTTTTTCACCCCTGTTGGAGAATTGGGGCTCACTCTTTACGAGATGTATGCTGTCTCCAAGCTCCCCTGGGGGGATGAACCCTTCGAAGTGTACACTCCAACGAATGAGGAGCTCCAAGATTTAGATCGACGATTCCCCGGTTTCGTCGCCGTGTATCAAGAACTATTATGCCATCATAGCACCTGTCACCGGACGACTATCCAGAAAAATGACAGCTCGGAAGGGGACTCTCCCCATACTAAATCTTGGATCGCGTACCTTTTCAAATTCAGCGCGGCTGGCCGGGTTACTTCCCGAGATCGTTTAACTCTTAGGGAAGTAGAGGCCTTGGTGTCGACCGCTAGGAGGTTGAAGTCTAAAAGTGACAGGTTCGGGAGCCAGATTGACTCCTTCAGCTACTTTTGTTATGGTACCCGGCGGTTGTCAGAGAAGGCACTCTTGGCCGGGTTTCTAATGGTATGGCTGCGCAACTGCGTGGTCTCAGGAGGGGCAGGTTCTATTGAGAGGATCAGTCGCCACTTCATTCTTCCTGCCGTGAAGTTGGCCATTGGGGTCAGGCTGGCTCTTCTTCCTGCCATGGTGTGCAGTATTCAGCATGGTCTCCGTGCCTTCTCGTCCAAGGTCATTGCTCGTGACGTGGTAATGGATTTCGAACGTGTAGAATTGCTTTATCATTACTTGCTGGGATGGCTATTGCTGCATTATCAGTCCTTGATGAGGCCTGGGATGGGAGATGGCGTTACAGATGACGACGCATTTCTTTTCAAGTATCACCACCAACCTTGGGAATGTAGTACCATGCCGGCGTGTCGGAGGATGCTGGCGAGGGTGGACGGGTACAATTTCTTCGTGTCCGTTCCTCGTTTCACTGATCAAGAGGTGAGGAGTGTTCATGTTGATGGGGTTGGACCTCCTCATTTCTTGCCTGAAAAGATGCGTTTCTGGCTGCGTAATATTCGCCCGGCGCATCTAGTTTACCGGAATCGCAACTTTGTGTACTTGGAGCCCTACTTGCCTAGTAGGTTTGCCCGTCAATTTAGGTATAGTCAGCTATTCCTCGGACGCCCCAGTTCTCACCTGGGATTTGAAGGTAGCATTCTTGACGGTATTAGGGCATGGAGCTACTATGACACCTGTCATACTCGGGCTAGCTTCTTGGTCCCTGCCGCAAACGTGATAGGGGAAATCCTGCATATGGCGGCCCTATATCATGTTATGGCGAACCCTCCTCCCCTCAATTTTGACTCGAGGATTAGCTTCATTGTGGGCACTCGCCTGGCGGAGAAGGCTACGACGTCGAGAGCGAAGAAGAAAGGGACGAATAGAGTTCCTTCGCCCGATTCCGAGTCCTTCGACACAATTGAGAAAGACAACGAGCGAGATGATGGGGACTCCCTTTCTTCGGATGACGAGACAATGGTGGGTCAGTCTCCCGTCATGGCAAGGTGACATGATGACGGATCAATCGTCGGCTGTATTTGATGAAGCAGTGGACCAGCTACCATCTGTGTCGGAGGTGGTACGGGTAGATCTACCTCCCGTCATGCCTGGTCCCTCACGTAAGCGAGGTAGGCGTGAGTCCACTGGCGGAGGGGTAACTTTTTTTGTAAAGAAAGCGGCGGTCGGTCCCCGTAGGCTGCTTATTACGGAGAAGGGTGAGGATGTAGACGGCATTCCAGAGGTAAGTCGGAG
This sequence comes from Iris pallida, assembly GCA_029216955.1. Lineage (NCBI taxonomy): Eukaryota > Viridiplantae > Streptophyta > Magnoliopsida > Asparagales > Iridaceae > Iris > Iris pallida. The sequence goes on along the minus strand of JANAVB010041220.1, from coordinate 4,763,518 downwards.
CCTTCTCTTTGTTGTAGTTTTCTTCTTCTCGGGGATATGACTTGATCATTTTTCTTTGTAGGCGTCTGACGAACCAGGCTCTCCTGAACCATCTACTGCCCCAGTAGTTAATCTGGCCCTTACTGCTTTGATTAGCGACATGTGTACCACGGTTATCTCTGCGGGGGCTCTCTCAGCGGCGGTCGAGGATTCCCAAGCCGCTGAGGCCCCAGCCCGGGGTGACAAAAGTCTCCTTGGGCCCGTCTTCGAGATTGCTGAACTTCAGCAAGATGACGCCATTCTCGGTGCATCTCCTCCCGAGGATGCAAGGGCGGATGAGTCTATTATTCCTGACTCGGAGGCTGTTGGTGAAGAGGTTGTGATAGCTGTAGGCGAACCCCAGCCTCCACAATCCTCCACTAGTAAGCTGAGCCACATATTGACCACCGAGGGGGCTTATTTGCTCTATCAACATATCCTTTGGGTCAAGTCGATTCATGGTTGCCTTGGCCCTGCAGGTCCTGACCCTTTACCTCCCGCCACGAATGTTCTCAGGTAAGGCCCGGTCTGTCGTGATCTGGGCGAAAGGAGCGTTTCCTCTCCTTCGTCATCGCATATTGAGGGATTTCCTTCCAGCTCTGGGCAGATGGGGATGGAGTTGGTGCTGGCCCCGGCCTCGTCTTCGGCTGCTTATACGGCTACCTATCGACCCTGCCGAGCATCCAAATTCTGCAGGCCGCTGAAGAGGATTTGGCCGATATTCAAGCGTCCTTCCGTGCAGAGTTGGTTTCTCTTTTGGCAGGAGCGGCAGATTCTGTCACGTCTTCTTCCGCGCTGCCAGCCACACTCCCGTTGACACCGGCTTCCTCGGAGGCTCTGAACGAGGTGACGCAGGATGTGGTTGACAGCTTCTATCGTCACTTAGGGAGGGATGTAAATGCTGCCGTAGAACGGAGGATCCGTTTTTCTCTGTCACTGTGGGGCGCTCGGGGTCAAATCGACACTCTGAAGGGTCTTCCTGGCGGGGTGGGGTTAGCCGCGCTCCTGGAACCTAAGTTGACAGAGGCTGACCAGCTTGTGACCCAACTGCTGGCAGTACGGCAGACTGGCTTGCCTGCTGCGATTGAACGGGAGCGGGGCTTCCTGGTTGCTGCTCGGAATAGGATCAAGCTCGCTCGAGAAACTGTCGGGCCGGCTGTGCAGGGCGACCTTGACAAGTTCACCGTCTCCTATGACCTACTGGGTCGTCGGAATCAGGCTTGTAGGGCCCGGGAAGAATCTGCCTCTCGTAGAATAGCTGACACGAAGGAGCGGATTCTCGCACTCCAGAAGGAGTTGGCCTTCTTAGAGTCAGAGCGGGAGGCTGCTCATGCAGAACAGGAGTCGATTGCTCGGAAGGCCGAGAGGGTTTCCCGATCTTCTGTCAACCTGGAGCGGGCCTTCAAAAAGTTTGAGGACAACTGGCAAGCCCATGCTCATCTGGAGGATACGGCGGTGCTGAACCAGGAGGCGGAGCGTCGAGCCAAACAGAGGCTTGAGCGGTCGGTTGCCTTGATAAAGGACCGTCTCACGGCGTTATGTGCTCCAGAGCAGTGATCCGCCCTCTGTCTTTTTTTTTCTCTTTTAATTTTTGTAAGGGATGTGATCCCCGCTGATGTAGCCCTTTGATTTTTGAATAAATGAGCATATTTCAACTCATCTTTTCTTTCTTGTACTTGCGGTATTTATGGAACCGGACTTGCTGGGGGATTATTTGTGGACCTGTTACCCTAGGTGTACCTTGGCTTTAGGTACGGATAACAAGTTTGGATGCTTGGAGCAGCCATGGCAAAGTGGTCATGGGTGTTCTTGGTGTTGGGGGAAGGAATGCCGTAGAGCAGCTGGGCTCCCGGGGCATGGTAAGATGGTGGATTTATGCTAAGAAGCTTAGCAAGGGATATTTGTGGACCTATTACCCTTGGCGTACCCTGGTTCAGGATACAGATAATGGGATGAAAGGAAACCAATCACATTTGCTCAGAGGTTATGATGACATGGCAAACGTGAAGGTTTTACCGTAAAATCTTCCTGCTCAGAGGTAATGAGAACATGGCAGGGGAGACTTCACGGAAGCTATTTGTAGTAAATAGCAGATATTTGTGGTCAACAGAGGATATTTGTGGTCAACAGAGGACATTTGTGGTCAACAGAGGACATTTGTGGACCTATCATCCTTGTCGTACTCCGGTTGTGGATACAGATAATAGGTTGAAAGAGGGCTGGCATACTTGCTCAGAGGTAATGTGGACATGGCAAATATGACGATTTCTTCGACGGAGCCTTCCCATTCAGAGGTAATGAGGACATGACAGGAGTGGGCTCAATGAAGAGTGGGTACATAGAACGACTCAGAGGTAGGAGAACGTGGAAGTTCTATGCAAGGGGGTGGTTTATTTTTGGTGGAAGTAAAGACGACTCAGAGGTAATGAGGACATGGTCGTTTCAGAAATTGGTGGATCGACTACCCTTTTTGTGCACTGGGAGTGCGGGTAGTGGATCATGAGGAAGGATCTCTTCCAGGAAGAAAGTTCAGAGGTACAATCATACGTGACTTACTATCTGAAAGAGTGACCGGGATGTAAGTTCAGAGGCACCAATCGGTACATAACTTGGTAATTTAGAATATTGAGGGAGTGAGAGTTCAGCGGCACCAGCGGGTGCATGGCTCGATAATCTGAAATATTGTGGGTTCAGTGGTACTAAAGGGTACATGACTCGATGATTTGAAATAGGGTGGATGAGAGTTCAGTGGTACTAAAGGGGTATATAACTCGATAATCTGGAGAATGATGTTTAAACATAGTATTTCTTCAGGAACTTGCCGTTGACGGGCAACATGAGCAAGTCTCCGTTCTGCTTGGCGAGGTGGTAAGCACCGTTGGAGAACACGGCCTCGATGATAAATGGACCTTCCTATTTTGGCTGAAACTTGCCGGCGGTCTTGTGAGTCATGACCATTGGCCTCCGGACTGCCAGCACAAGATCGCCCACTTGGAATGTTCTGATTTTAACCTTCTTGTTGAAGGCTCCTGAGATGCGTGCTTGGTATAGCTCGATCCTTTGCTGAGCTAGGAGGCGTTTTTCATCTAAGGCCTCCAACTCTTGTAGTCGACATCGGTAGTTATCATCCGTTGTCAATTGATAGGTGAGGGCGACGCGGAGTGAGGGGATTTGAGTCTCCAATGGGAGGACTGCCTAACTCCCGTACACCAGGGAGAATGGTATATTTCCGGTGGCTGTTCGAACTGTGGTACGATAAGCCCATAAGCATTCGCCGAGCTTTTCGTTCCAGTCACGTTTGTTGGAGGAGACAAACTTTTTGAGGAGTTTGATGATCGTTTTGTTGAATGCCTCTGCTAACCCGTTTGCTGCCGGGTTGTACGGTGTCGAAGCGACATTCTGAATGCGGTACTTATCGCAGAATCGATAGAATACGTGGCTTACAAACTGCGGACCATTGTCATGGATGATCCTTCGGGGTAATCCAAAGCGGTAGATGACGTGATGCTTAAAGAAGCTGATCACGTTTGGAGTCTTAACTTCTGCGAATGGGACAGCTTTCGCCCATTTGGAGAAGTAATCAGTGATAGCAAGTATGAAGCGATGTCCTCGAAAGGAAGGTAGGGTGATTGGGCCAATGATATCCATTCCCCATGCTTCGAATGGCCAGGATGCCACTGTCGGATGTAGAAACTCCGATGGTTGGTGGATGAAGTCTGCGTGGACTTGGCAAGCTTTGCATTTTCTGGCATAGTCTATCGCATCTGCCACCATCGTGGGCCAGTAGTAGCCCATTCGGCGAAGGCGATCTTGTAGTTTTGGGCTAGGCTGATGGGCCCTGCAGACACCGTCATGAGCTTCTCGTACGGCTTCTTTGGCTTCTGCGTTCGACAGGCACCGAAGTAATAATCCGTCATAGGAGCGGCGATACAGCATCTTCGTCTCCGTATCGTAGAAGAACCTGAGAGAACGCCGTCTGACAGAAGTAGCTTCCTTTGGGTTCTCAGGAAGGATGTCGTAGACGACGAAGTCGACGAATGGTTGTCTCCAGTCTGGGGCATCATCGATCGTCTGGGCGAAATAACTTGCCATGAATTGTACATTATTCTTGGGACAGACCAGTTCGTGGCCTATCACATCCACTGATTGGCGATCATAGTTTGGAACTGCTAGGGAAGCGGCAAGACCAGCTAGGGCATCAGCTTCGATGTTTCGGAGTCTGGGGATATGTTCGATGAAGAACCCCTCGAATGATGAGATGATGTCAATCGCTATTTGGTGATAAGGGATCATGTCTTCGTGGCGGACTTCGTACGAGCCCCGGATCTGATTAACGATTAGTTGAGAATCGCCGTATGCTTTAAGGTATTCTACCCCCAGTTCTCTTGTGAGTTGGAGGCCAATGACCAGAGCGTTATACTCGGCCACATTATTGGAGCAGGGTTCTGTGAGGGAGTAGGCACGATTGATCACCAGCCCAGTAGGAGAAATTAATACCACTCCGACCCCAACGACAATGTTTTCCTTGGGTCCGGTTCTTGAAGCGCCATCGAAGAACATCCGCCATATGTTATCGTGGGTGGCTGTATTCGAATCGGCGACCTCATCTGGGATCTCTTCATATATTCTGGATGACTCCGATCCTGGGTAGGCTGCCAAGAAGTCTGCTAGGGCTTGACCCTTGACAGCCTTCTGCGGGACGAAGATCATATGATAGGGGGACAACAATATTGCCCATGTAGCGAGGCGAGAACTGAGTGCCCCTGGTTTAGTCATGAGGACTCTAAGAGGGTTGACTCGAGAGATCACATGTATGGTTTGCCCTATGACGTAGTGCCACGTCTTTTGAATGGCGAACACCAGGGCGAGGCATTCCTTCTCCACAGTGGTGTATCAGTGTTCCGGCCCAATCATCATTCGACTGAGGTAATATATGGCCTGTTCGTGGCCTACGTCGTTGTTTTGTGCCAGCAGGGCACCAAGGGAGTGTTCCATTGCTCGTACGTAGAGCAGGAATGGTTTTCCGGGGACCGGGGCTACCAAAATTGGAGGATTTGATAAGTATTCCTTGATGCTGTCGAAAGCACGCTGGCATTCCTCATCCCATACGAATGAGACTCCTTTCTTCATGAGGTGTGTGAATGGTCGGCAGCGCCCGGAGAGGTTAGAAATGAACTTCCTGATGTAAGCTAGCCTTCCTTGGAGGCCTCTAAGTTCGCGGAGATTTTTCGGGGGAGCCATCTCCATGATCGCCTTTGTTTTCTCGGGGTCTACATGGATACCCTGTGCAGTGATGATGAAGCCCAAGAACTTTTCACTGGATACGCCCAAGAACGATTTCGTAGGGTTCATCTTCAGATTGTGGGCTCGCATCAGGTCGAATACCGTCCTCAGGTCCTGAAGATGGTCTTCCTTACGGCGACTCTTGACGGCGATGTCGTCGACATAGCATTCCACCGTCTTGTGCAATTGTTCTCTGAAAATGATACTCATGGCTCGCTGATATGCAGCGTCTGCATTCTTTAGACCGAATGGCATGACTGTGTAGCAGTACGTGCCAATCGGTGTTCGGAATGATGTGTGCTTTTCGTCATCGGGAGACATCTTGATTTGATTATACCCCGAGAATCCATCTATGAATGACATACGTTCAAAGCCGCATGTGTTATCGATCATGATGTCTGTAATGGGGAGGGAGAATTCATCTTTGGGGTACGCCTCATTCAGGTTGCAGAAGTCGATGCAGATTCGAATCTTCCCATTCTTTTTGAGGACGGGTACTATGTTGGCGACCCAGTCTGGATGTTGCTCTTCACGAATGAAGCCGCTAGCTATCAGTTTGTTGACCTCGGCTTCGATCGCATCCATGATGCTCGGGCTGAAGCATCGCTGTTGCTGCTTGACTGGCTTTGTATCCGACCGTATATTGAGTTTGTGGAGAGCGATGTCAGGATTTAACCCCGACATGTCTTCATAGCTCCAGGCGAACACATCAATGTACTCTCTGACAAGTTCTAGCAGCGACTCTCGTTCTTCGTCAGTTAGGCTCTTACTGATGAAAATCGGTTTTGGAGAAGATTTGCTGCCGAGATCCACCTGTACGACCTCATCTTCAGTAGAAGGTTCTCTCAGTTCGAACCGCTTTTTCTATTGTGCGTCCAATTGTTGGGCCCAAGGCTCAAGCTCGAGGATTTCGGGGATGTCTTCGTCTTCCTCGTAAGCGTCGATGAATGCCATATTGACTGACATGACTTGTCTGAATACATCTCCGATGCTGGTATCTGAGTCGAAAGTTGGTGATCCGGTTGAATGTGACTGCCAGTTGCATTCTTCATCTGAACTTTCAGGGGTCGTAGTAGGCGTTACATACCCTAAACCGCATCAAGTTTTGTTATAGTAATTCCGTGGTTTGCCCGCCGGGGCTGGCGACTTCAAAGGTAATCGTCGCCCAGTGCCGTAGTTCAATCCTGGCGTCGTCTCTCTAGATCATACCCCTGTTTCTGCATGAGACACTTGGATTGAGGGCTATAGAGATACAGAGGCAGTCTTCCAGCATCTGACCCGAGGTCGACTTCTTCTATGGCAAGGGGATGCGGGTTGTTTGTTCGGCCAAAGATGATTGGGTGATCCCCTCCCTCGATTATTCGGTAAGCGTCTTCTACTGGAGTAAGTTGGATAGCGGTGTACACATTTGTCACCTGTGTGTGTAGGTGAGTGCCTATACCGTGTTCCATAGCATACATTGTACATAGCTTATTGAGCTCGGTGTAGTTCAAAGATAACCTTTTATTGATAAAGTAAGGTATCTTTTCTAGAGGGATTACATCATCTGTGGAGGGAACATCATTGTGGGCAGCCACATACTTGGCTAGCTCTGGTTTTTCCTCGGCTACCCCCTCTGTGAATGAAGATTGAGAGGACGTCCTGGTCAGCTTGATCTTTAGAGGTTCAACTGACGGAGCAGAGCGTGGGGTTGTCGGTAGACTAGCAACCCCCAGTCTGGCACTCGATGTGGAGCGAGGGGTGGCTGGTTCGCTAGAAGTGTCAGACCTTGTATCGGGATGATGACCTTTCTTGGGAAGGCGTATTGTCAGTGGGCTATCGGAGGGATTGAGTTTCTCCGTTTGGGGTTGAACGACTCTTGGCAGTTTGATGGTAAGTGGCCCCGTTGTGGGTCTCGGCACCTGGCCGAACCTTGGCAGCCGGATTCTTAACTGCTCTTCCTGTGCCGAGAGGCTGATTGCGTCCTTACGCAGAGTGGCCGTGAGGGGTACAAAATTACCTGGTTTGCGAGCCTGGAGGTGGATCGTCAGAGGTTCTTCTGATCCTGTGGCCGTCTTGGTATGAGCTTGTGCATCTCCTTCGACCAGGTGCATCTTCGATTTTTTGTACAGACAGGAGTCTGAGTAATAAGATTCGACCCCCTTGAAGGGATCGATATCAGCAAAATCCGTCCTCACGAAGCCATGCTTATCGACATATTTGAAACATTGGTGCAGCATGGAGGGCACGATCATGTAATCGTGTATCCAAGGCTGCCCCAAAAGGATGTTGTAAGAAGTGTCGGCGTCTATGACGTAGCAGGTGACTTCTGATTAGAGATCGCCAATCTGGCATTTTAGATGGATCTTCCCGATTGGGTAGCTCCTGTCCGAATTGAAATTGCTAATGGCGGTGCTTGTAGGCGTCAGGCGATGCATCGGAATGTGAAGATGATGTAGCAGACCCTTCGGAATGATGCTTATGGAAGACCCAGGATTAATATGCATTCGGTCCACCTTTACGTCGCCAATGTATCCAGTGTAGTATAACGGGCGATCGTGCAGTTTAGTTTTGATGAGCATATCCTGCGGAGAGAAGACGATATTGGGCATCACTCCCGTACACGCACTATCTTGGAGATCTGCAGGTTGGTTATCTCCCGTAAGGTTGACCTGAGCCAAGTACGCGTCGGCATTTTGGAGTGCATCACTCAAAGCTGTGCGGATATCCTTTAAGAGCCTTAGGAGTTCGTATAAGGACAATTTGGCTGGTGTATTGGCCAATTGTGCCAAGATATCGAAGTTGTAGGGCCTCTCCAGCCCCTGAGGTGTCTCCTTTCGGAGGGATTTGTCGAAGCGAGTCTCCTTCGGCTTAGGCTTGTCGGTCGTCGAAGGCTGAGCCGGTCCCGGAGTATCAGTAGAAGTGGACGGATGATCATCAGTCGGATTCTCAGCCACGGGCTGAGATTATGCTCCAGATCGAGTAACAATGGCCGTGACTTCTTCTTCATTTGCCGAGACGGTGCGGCAGGATCTGACTTTTCCGCTTCTCTTCTTCGTTGTGGGCTGAGTCACCTCCTGGACCAAGTCCGGATGGACCCACATAATTTCTCCTCGCGATGTAGTGAGAGGTACAAGATTGGCAGCTTGATCTCGAGCAGGCGGAAGATTAGCAATTTCCATCGTTGCTAGAGGGATGGGTATAACACCGTCTTGAGTCTCTGTCGGCGGGAAGCTGCCGAATTGTACGGATACCATATTGGCTGCTACGGTTACCTCCTCGAAATCGATGGCTAGAGCGTTCGAATCGATGAGGTTTTGGATGTACTGTTTCAGTTGGTAGCAATCGTGTGTAGCATGGTGGACGTAACGGTAGTAATGGCAGAATTTTGGGTTTTCCAAGTCAGCCGGCCGAGGCTTCCGTCTTGGCGGAGGGAGCTAAATTCTATCTCCTTGTATGAGCATGTCCAAGATAGGCTTGACGTGGCCGTCTTCAAAAGAGTAAGTGATTTGAGGCCATTGTTTGTCTGTTGGTTGTGACTCGGGCTTCTGGGCCGTGTCGGCCACCATAGCCTGCTTGCCTCTGTTGTCCCAATTGTTAGAGGGGTTACCCCCATTGTCGGTATTGGTGCTGGGACGCTTGCCCTTGTTCTCTCCCTCTGAGATATGCAACCCCAGCTGACGGGCCTTCTTCAATCGTTCTTCGGCACTTGTAGCACTGATGATAAAAGCCTTCCAGTCCTTGAATTGTCTTTCGCCCATCCAGAGACTAATTGTTGGGAGTAGTCTCTTTTGGCAAATTTCAATTAGGGAAGAATCCGGATTGCCAGATGGTAACTTCATTGCGGTTTGACGAAACCGCTCAATGTAATTCCTCGTCAGCTCTTTCTCTCCTTGGATGATGTCCATGAGGGTAGACATTGTGACGTCCTGCCCTACCTCGTAGAACCTTTCCAAGAACAAGCGTTTAAAGCCAGCAAAAGAGTGGATGCAATTGTCCGGCAGGTTACGGTACTAGTCGAAGGCGACTCCTTCCAATGCCCCGATGAATAACCGCGTGAGGATAGCGTCATCATGGGGCAGATGGTCGGTGGTGACCTTGAAGTAAGTGATATACCGACTTGCTGAGGTCTTGCCATCATAGGGGTTGATATTGAACGGCTTATATCTTGGTAGGAATGGAACATCCCTCCATTCAGCAGGATATGGTTGCCGTATTCTGAAGTCTTGAGAGTTTTCTCGGGCGTGGAACATGGCTCGGAGCTCTTGAACTTCTCTTCTTACTTCTCGGGTCTCATCTGTCGCAGTCGGAGCCGTTACTTCGGGAGGATTATTGCCCGGGTTCGGTGCCACCGAATTTGAATCTACGTTGATTGGGGGACCCGCACTTGTCTGGCCAGGTGTCACTTCCTGCAGAGTAGGAAGCGCCGCTTTGATCTCGTCTACAGACTTGACCAAGGCGTACAGTATGGCCTCCAAAGTGTCGATGCGTTGGCGATTATTGGAGCCACCTTGATTGTTGTCTGTCATGAATACCGTCCTTACGTGAGGAGTGACGGAAGGGATGGTGGAGGGTGCGCCCTCGGAATCGTACCCATGCATCGAGAAATCATCGGGGTAGGTGAGAATATTCTCTTCAAGTTCGGATTCAGAAGGAACAGTACCCCCAGCTTCGGAGCTTGCTTCATCAGCATCTGTTGCACCTGATGGGAGAGTTGTTTTTCCGGGCTCGTCTCCTTGAAACATCGGATTGTTATGGATGTTCGGAGGAGTGCTACCCCCAGCTCCCTCGACCCTCATCGGTGCGGACGATGAATCTCCCATTGCAGCAGATTTTGTCTTCGAACGGGTGTGTTGGTATACTCCGGTGGAGGGCAACCGTTTAGCCGACAATTTCTTAGCAGTAGTGGTTGATATTTTTGGGCTGAAGATGCTTGTCTTCTTCCCTTTCCCCTCGGCGGAGACTTTCTGTACGGAATTGCAGGAGGCAATAGGAGGTGCTTCGTCCTCCGAGCTCGGATACTGTAATCTTTGGAAGACGGACGGCCGATCTTCCGTCACTGCCGTGTTGTTGCAACAGCAGTTGACGATGATCTGGGTGCAGTAACGTCCATGTGAGAACTCTTTGCATCCCGAGGCCCCTTCTCTTTCCTTGCGTTTGGGGAGGACAGCCTCACGCAGGTCAGAGAAACCACTTTGTCCGTTTGCCGCTGGGGACTGGACTTGAGCGGTTCTATATAACTTTCCATCAGAGGCCCGCATGATAATCAGCGGGACGCCCCGATAGTCAGAGGTTGGGGCAGCTGTCTGGGCTTGATGAGCCCGCGCTGTCCTGGACTTCTTCTTCTTAGCAGCTACGGGTGCATAATAAGAAGAGTCCAAGTTGAATACCACAGAGTCTGGAGAATCATCAGGGTTCGGACCGTATGAGAGACGGTCAAAAACCGATCGAGAGGAGCATGGAGCGGATACTATGCAGCTAGAATTGGAAACCGTGTAGGTTGTCTGCATGCGGTCGTCTTCTGTCGTCGGCTGAGTTCTTATGCGGCTAGAAGTCACGACCGTGCAGGCTGGCCGCATGCGGTTGGCATCTGTGGCCGCATGGGTTTTCTGCAAGCGATTGACTCTAATAGCCGCATGAGTTTCATCCATGCGGTTGGCAACTGTAGCCGCATAAGTTATGCGGCTGACAGATGTGGCCGTATGAGTTTTCTTCATGCGGTTGGCGGATGTAGTCGCATGGGATTTCTCCCTGCGGCTAATACCCTTCTGCGACTCGGATCGCATAGAGTTCCTCTTTGTCCCTGCAAGTCCAGCATCATAATGTTTTCTTCTGCCGGACTTGGGGACAGCAGAGTTGTCTACGGTCTGAAGTGGGGCCGCAGGAGAGTCCTTCTCGCCGTTTTGAGCAACAGAGGGTATCTCATCGAAGACTTGAGGAGGAGAAAATGATTTTGGCCTCCACTCTTTGCGAGCCTTCGTGGTGCGGGTGTGCTTCTGGATCGGGCCAGCGCTGCCCTCAGAGAGCATCTCTTCGAACGCCTGTTGGTCGAAGCGGACGACCATCTTCTGTTGTGTGGAGCCAAGTTTGGCTGCATCCGATTGTGTCACCAATTTCTCAGCCGTGGAGAAGTTAGTCCCCAGCAGAGTCGCCATCGTGTTTGCCATTGATTGTAAAAGTACAGAACAGTTTTATAGGAGGACTGAACTCAGACTCACAATACAAACTCGCTTGTACGAAGAAAGCCTAGGGACGAAAACCTAGGTACAGCAGTCTAAGTACAATTATTTATTTTAGATTCTGGGGGGTGACGATAGAGGCTCGGAAAAGCGATGGCCGCTCTGCCTTACTCTTTGGACGATCGGTATGCAGTCTTGGCTCGGAGAAGATCTGCTTGGCGTGGACGAAGGAATGCTCTTCTTGCTCTCCTCGTGTTGCTCTCCTGGCTTCTCTCTCTCTGTGGTTATCGAAAAGAGGGGAACTCTCTCTGTATATCTGTCTCTTTTTTTTAATTCTTTTGTTGCCCGTAGTTGTTGCAAGGGAATGATGCTGGCCATTTATAGGAGTGGGGTGTGATCATTAGGGTTTGCTAATGATCATTTTGAATGTCGGCGCTCCTTCAATCTATCTGAACCTTTGATCCTGATTACAATAAATCTAGGCCATTAATGCGGATAGCACCGTATCTTGTGAGCAATTAATGCTAACTGCTTTAAATCTTCATGATTGATTACGCCAATGTCCGATTGCTCGCCACGTGTCCCATTAGCTTGATAATAAATGATATGCCCCGATCTTAGTAATTATGACGATGATGTCAAATATACTTGTTGGGATTCGGTTAAATCCTTGATTGATCCGATGCCACGTATTTTGATTGTAGGTACTGCCAGAGCCGCATAGGATGGGCAACACTTGAACCGCAGGAAGATACTCTTCGTGAGCCGCATAGGACAATGCTTCATCGAGCCGCAGGAAACGAACTCTCAATGAGCCGCATATGCAGTCTTTGCGAGCCGCATGAGCTAGCGTTGTATTGAGCCGCAGGGACTGAGCTCTCAGTGGGCCGCATATGGCTGATTTCTACTAGTCATATAGAGTGACTTCTCAGTGAGCCGCATGGAGCTGTTCTCTATTTAAGCCGTATGAGATTTTGCCACGTGGCAACCTATGATTTCTGACGGATCGGGTCAGAGATCTTCTTCTTTTTCCGAAGAGTCTGTCATTATGGCAAAGCCATTATGACACTTTATGCCAGAGCCGCCACAGTCGTCAAATCGTGTCAGAGCATTAAATGAGGCCACTATTCAAAGGGCCAGCTGTAGGGAAGGATCACAAGGGGACACGTGGCATCGATCGAGCCGCATATTCCTGCTGAACCGCATACACTCTCGAGCCGCATGAGACTGAGAGTCTTCCTTTGAACCGTGTAAGACAGCTCCCATATGAGCCACATGGGCTTCGTATCCGGAGCCGCATGGACCATTATTCTGATATTTTCCATGCTTCTACAGGCGCAACTAAGGATTTTGTTTAGATTGCGCCTGTGCGCAACTCACGAAATGTACAGGACAGCTGTCCACCAACTTTTCCTTGAGCGGCACACTTCGCGGGATTCGACGAGATTTTCCTCATTCTCTGTTGTGTTAGTCGTCAGTATGGTCAGGTAATGATGACCATTAAGTGTCAGATGCCACATAGGCTTTGGCACAAAAAGATTGGGCACAGTCTGATATCAGGCGCAATCTGATCGATGGCACTGTCCACTTCATTTTAGTGGCACAAGTAGACTTTTAGGGTGCAACTTGATCAATGATCAGTATATTGAAGGTGCAACTTGATTTTTAGGCTCTACAAGACCCCCTTTAAAGTTTTCAAAACTTAAAGACATTGTTAAGTTTTGGAATACTTTAAATTTATAAAAGTTTGACTAAGCCAGGTTGCGCCGGTCTCATGCTCGATCATCATGATTAAATACCTTTCTCGAAAATATTCAATCTTCTCTTCGCCTTTCGGAGTTCTATTGATTTCTTTCAGTTTCCCATGAGGAATACGAAGAGTCAATTTATTGCTATATATGTAGTTGATCTTCGTACTTTGATCTTCACTTCTGTTCTTTAATGGCCCCCAAGAAAAAAGAGATAGAGACCAAGGCTGACACCACAACCAAGTCTCCTGAAGCGAGACAAGATATTGCGTCTAAAACCTTTTTGTTGGAGGCTGACCCAGCTTTGAAGGCAGTAAATTTTCTGGACTGTTCGGTTTAACTCCGTCAGTCTTTAATCATTCGAGTAGCGGATCATCCTCTGAGGAGATTGCCAATTCAGAAGGACTTCTCAACCTGATGCGTCGCTCGGGGATCTGCACCATACAAGAGTTGGCCGCCGCCCTTCGTTAGACTGATGAAGGCAAGGACAAAAAATAATGTTCTGGACAGAACCCTTTTTTTTCTGTCCAAAATGTCCTCCAAATATTTGCTCATCCCGAAGCTTGAAGGGAAGACTAAGACACCACCTGCTGAGTCTTCAGTACCTCCTCAAAATGATAGGGGTGAAGGCTCAACTGTTCCCGCACCAGGAGAGGGCTTGATTTCCAAGCTAGTAGAGCATGAGAAGACTGCCGAAGAAGAGGCATTGAGGATGGTTGCCTGCAAGTTCTTTGTGAGTTCAGACAATGAGATGTTTGAACTGTTGGCAAACTATGTATTTAATCATGAAGGATCAGGGCCTCCTCCCCATCCTTAATATTATGTAATTCAATCCTGCTTTTGAATAAAAAATAAACTTTTATTTACATCATGTTTCTGAAAATAAAGTAGATTTTGTCTTCATACATAATATTTCTTGAGAAATTTGCCATTGATGGGCATCATAGCAACTCTACCATCCATATCTGTCAATTGATAGGCTCCGTTAGAAAAGACTTTATTTATCACATATGGTCCTTTCTATTTTGCCTTGAACTTGCCTTTGCTCATATGTGTCATAGTCATAGGACGTCTGACTGTAAGAACCAACTCGCCTTTTTGAAATGTTTGCACTCTGACTTTACGATTGAAAGCTTTTGAAATTTGTGCCTGATAAAGTTCGATGTGCTGTTGAGCTAATAACCTTTTCTCATCAAGCACCTCCAATTCCTGAAGTCGAAGACGATCATTGTTGTCTGTAGTAAGCTCATTAGCAATGGCGATTCTTAATGATAGAATTTGAATCTGCAAAGGTAGTACCGCTTCACAACCATACACCAGCGATAAAGGTGTACAACCTGTGGGGTTACGGACAGTAGTACGATATGTCCATAAACATTCTCCAAGTTTATCACTCCAATTACGTTTGTTAATAGAGAAAAACTTTTTAAGGAGTTTGATAATGGTCTTGTTGAATTCCTCAGCCAACCCGTTAGCCGAAGGATTATAGGCTGTTGAGGCTGTTTGCCATAAAATATAAAAGAACAGAACAATTATCGGAGGACTGGACTTTTACTTCACAATACAAACTCGCTTGTACAAAGAAAGCCTAGGGACGAAAACCTAGGTACAGCAATCTAAGTACAATTATTTATTTTAGATTCTGGGAGGTGACGGTAGAGGCTCGGGAAAGCGACGATAGCTCTGCCTTACTCCTTGGATGATCGGGTGCAGCCTTGGCTCTGTAGAAGAAGTACTTGGCGTTGATGAAGAAATGCTCTCTCTATTCTCTCTGGATCCGAGGGGGGTGTGCTCTCTCTTTCTCTGCTCGTCTCTGTCTGTCTCTTCGTATGTGTCTCTCTGTATATCTGTCTGTGTTGCAAGGGAATGGCACCTTGCTATTTATAAGAGTGGGAGGCATCATTAGGGTTTGCAATGATTACCTATTCTTAAAAGTCGGTGGTTAAGGATCAATAAATCTGGGCCGTTCATAATAGATTTGAGCAATTAATATGATTACATCAAATCTCTGTGGGCAATTAATGATGATTGCCATAAATCCTCATGATTTGTTATGCCAAGCTCGGATCTTCTGCCACGTGTTCAATTTGATTGATTGTAAATGATCTGATTGGATCCCAATATTTTATTAGGATTTGCTGATAGATTTTGGACGATTTGATGCCACGTGTCCCATTATCATGCCACGTGTCTTAACCGTGAGCCACTTAGAAAATCTGAGCCGCATGAGGACTTCTCCCCATTGAGCCGCATAAGGCTGGCCACGTGTCAAGGCTGCTTGGGAGTGTCCCCTGAACATTTGAACCGCATGGTGGTGATCTGAGCCGCATGAGCGTTGGTGACCGCATGATGGGTGCTTTCTTCGTGACCCGTATGGGGATAGTCCTCATGAGCCGCATGGGATAGCCTCTGCTTGAGCCGCATGGGGTAGTTCTCGTGAACCGTATGGGATAGCTTCTGCCTGAGCCGCAAGGGTGGCCTCTATCTGAGCCGCATGCGACTGTACACGTGTCAAGGACGCATAACGATTTTTAGGTTTCGGGAGATTGTGTCAGAGATCTCCTTCGTTTCCCTAGGAGTCTGCCATTATGACAGAGTCATTATTGTATCTTTCTGTCATTGGTCAGAGCTGTCAGCCGTCAAGGCATTAAATACAGTAGAAAACAAAGGGACGAGCTGTTGAGGACCACGTGGCTCCTCTCTGGGCCGTATGGAACTATTCGAGCCGCATAGACGCTTGAGCCGCATGGATCCCTGAGCCGCATTAGCTCTCTGAGCCGCATAGGGATCCTTGGCCGCATAGATCTTTCTTTATTCTTTTCCATGCTTCTACAAGACCCCCTTCAAAGTTTTTAATTTGCAAAATTGAAATACTTTGAATAAGAAGCATGGCTATGTATAAACTCTTCTGGCCGCATATGATGTCCTTGCCGCATGGATGTCCCAACCGCATAGCCTCCTCAACCGCATTGGTCAATCAGCCGCATGGATCCTTTGGCCGCATGGGCTGTCTGGCCGCATTAAGCTCTTTTGCCATGTCATCCTGTCACATGTGCAAATCTTTTTGCATTAATTGCTGTTTGATTCTAAGGCCGCTTTTTGGGATAGGATCCCAAGAGTCTAGCCCTAAATAATCAGATCGCCTTGATAAACAAAGAGTCGGTTATACTGCTCGTGGACCGATGCGTCGGTTCATTGGGGTTCTGCCTATAAATAGCAGGGTGTTTGGGAAAGACTTTCTTTTACTTTCTGCTATTATCCTAACCCTCTTGTCTTCGTCTTCTTTCTTCGATCATAGTATTGGCTCCCAAGAAGACTGTCGCGGCAAAGAAGGCAATGTCTTCATCGGCGGTGAAGGGTAAGAAAGCTGCTTCTGTGGCGACGGATGTGGCAGCTCCTCCGCCAGCTGACGTACCCGTAGTTCACCCCGACATCCATCCCGCTATCGATGGTAAGGACCTTTTACGTGAGTTTGTAACCCTAACTATCATGGCTACGTCGCATATTTTACGTACGAGCCTCCACCTTCTTGTGTGTCGCATATACGTCTCGAGCCGTATGGGGTATGTTCCATGTCGGAGCCGCATGAGATCTGTTGTTGTGACCGCATAAGTACCTCTCTAGTGGGACTGCATAAGCTCAGCAAAAACTCACTTGATCTGGACCGCATAAGTCTATTCGAATCGGACTGTATGAACTTATCTGTATTTGAGCCGCATAAGCGTGTCTCTAACGGGGCCGCATAAGCTCACTTGATTTGGACCGCATATGCTTGCTTGGACCCGCCTTGTCGTATGAGCCTTTTAAACTTGTTCGAACTCTGTCTCATGAGGCCGTGTTTGAACAGAGCCGCATAACTATCCTTAGTCACTGTAGCATGAGTCTCCACTAGTCGGAGCCGCATAAGCTTTTTTCTGAGTTGGCCCGCCTGAGGCTTCTTTGAGTCCGAGCCGCATAGGCTTGAGGGCACTAATCAATCATCTTTTTAACTTATTGCTTTTGTCCTTGTCTCAGTGAATTTGCCGATTAATGCTGCTGGAGAACTCCTGGTAGGTCGTGCCCAAGCTGCTCTAGGCTATAGGTACGACCATATAGTTAGGCATATGGCAGACCAGTTTCCTAGTGACGAGCCTCCGGCGAGATCGAATGCCCTGAAGAACCAGCCTTTCTATTTTCTCAATGCTATGATGAACTCAGGGAAATTAGAAGGGTAATACTTGAAGCCTGCGTTCTTCTTCGGAGATGCCTTGACTGTAAAGAATAGTCAGGTTCTGGATGTGTCAGAGAACTGGAGTTTTGTTTCTAACGGGACGGCGATCCGCATCCCCCAAATGGAGTGTCACTTCCCACCATTCTGGTTCAATATGCTCCCACTGGACCGGAAGATGGAGGAGTCTTTAACTCCTACCCGAAGTGGGATGTTCGTGGGAGACATCCATTATAACAACAGTATGAAGTCAGTGTGTGCGGGCAAGGTGTATACCAGCCGTTCTGTAATGGGATTGGCCCCGGGTACTTTTTTGAATGTGTCGGGTCCCAATTTTACCTTTTCTGCAGCCGACACTTTTATGAACCAACTTACTCGGAAGGGCTCCTATCCTATTGGCCGGTTGGCGCTCCCGAGTTGGATACACCCCATTCCCTTATGGACCAATCTGTCTATGTTGATCTTGCGAAAGTATAAGGCCTTTCTGTGTGAGATTGGTCTTTATCATGCTATTCGGGGCACCAGCCATGGCTTGCCCATAAACAAGAGACTATTCATATCTCTACTGGAGATATATAACCGTCGTACGGCTTATATACACCCATAGGGGAAATGGGGCTTGCGCTCCATGAAATGCACGCGGTCTCCAAGCTTCCTTGGGGGGACGAAGCTTTTGAGGCGTACACTCCCACGAATGAGGAGTTCGAAGAGTTGGAGGGACGGTATCCAGGCTGCGTGGCTATTTATCAAGAGATATTGTGCCACTATAGCACATGTCAGCAGATAGCCAAAAAGGACAGCAGCTCAGAATGGAATGCTCCCCACACCAAGGACTGGGTGTGCTATCTCTTTACGATGGATGCCTCAGGTCGAGTTACTTCCCGACGTCCTCAATCCCGGGAGACGGTTCAAACTTTGGTGTCGTCGGCCAAGAGGGTGGCCACCACTAGTGACAAATTCGGGAGTAAAACCAATTCTTTTGGTTATTTTTATCAGGATACCCAAGAACTGTCAGAAAAGACACTCCTAGTGGGATTCTTGATGATATGGCTACGAAATTGTGTAGTCTCGGGAGGAGCTGGTTCCATTGAACGGATCAGTCGTAATTTCATCCTTCCGGCTGTGAAGTTAGTTTCGCGAGTCAAGCTAGCTCTTCTCCCGGCCATGGTGTGCAGCATTCAGCGTGGCCTTCGTTCTTTCACGTCCAAGGTCATCGCCCGCGATGTGACAAAAGATTTTGAACAGACTGAGCTGCCCTATCATTATCTGATGGGGTGGCTGCTGATGCATTACCCGTCTTTGATGAGACCAGGCTCTGAAGACGGCGTAACTGACGACGACGCTTTTATCTTCCGTTATCGTAATGAGTCTTGGGAGTGCGAGACCATGCGTGCTTGCCGAATGGCACTGGCGAGGGCAGATATGTACAACGTTTTCGTATCTATCCCTCGTTTTACTGCTGAGGAAATAGCGGCTGTATATCTCGATGGTATTGGCCCCCCTCAGCTTCTGGACGGCCAGATGCTCCTGTGGCTGCATAACATCCGCCCTGCTCATTTGGTGTATCGCAACCACAATACTGTCTTTCTGGAGCCTTATCTGCCCAGTAGGTTTGCCCGACAATTTGGATACAGCCAGCTTTTTCTAGACAGTCCCAGCTCTTGTTTGGGTTTTGAAGGTAGCTTTCTTGACGGCATCAGTGCATGGCACTACTATGATACATTCCATATATGTACCATTTTCTCGGTCCCTGATATTAAGGCGCCGGTAGAGATCTTGTATATGGCGGCTCTGTTCTATGTCATGGCGAACAAACCCCCTGTCGGTTTTAACCCGGGTGCCAGTTTTATTATCGGTACCGTCCTGGAGGAGAGGTCCCAGGGGGCCAAGATAAGGAAGATGAAGAATAGAGTCGAAGTGCCACATTCGGACTCCATTACTGCGGATGATGAGGGCGATGAGTAGGATGCAGATGATTCTTCCCTTCCATTGGAAGATTTTGGGGCGGATCAGCCGTCTGTTTTGCCAGATGAGATGGCGACAGATCAGCCACCCATTGCACCAGGCCCTGTACGAAAGCATAGCAGGCAAATTTCTTCTATTGGCGGTATTCTTCGCTCCCGAAAATTGGCTGTGACCAGACACCGCAAGTTAACTGTCAGGGAAAGAGGCGAGGAAGTTGACCCCGCATCAGAGGTAAATAAGTCGCTACTGGTTCTTTCTTTCTTCTAGCTTTGATTTTAATCATCTTTCTTCACTCTTGTAGATGTCAGAAGAAGAGGAATCTCAAGTTGCCGAGGTCGTGACTTGGGATGACGGGGGCTCCGATGAGCCTGCTCCTGAAATTGCTGAATTCCATCAAGATAATGATGATCGAGTTGCCTCTCCCTTCGAGGTGGCTGGGACAGGGGAGCCGGTCGAATTTAACTTGGAGATCGCGGGTGAGGAGACCATGTCAGCTGCAAGCGAGCTGCAACCTCCATGCTCCTCCCTTGGTAAGATAAGCCGAATCTTAACTTGCGAGGAGGCCTATCTGCTCTATCATCACATCCTTCGGGTCACGTCGATTGACTGTTGTCATGGACATGCAGGTCCCGCCTCTTCAGTGCCGATGATAGCCATTGTTGAGACAGACTCTGCCGAAGGGGCACTGGCAGAGAGTAGCGTACCCCCTCCCCTTCCGGCTCGTCTTGATGGGCCTCCCGCGGGCTCGAGTTCGGCAAGTTAGGTGATGGGACAGCCGGGGCAGGGGACGATGGTCCTTGCGTCTTCCTCTGCTCGGGCGGCTCCGAGAGTCGATCTCTCCGTCCTGCCAAGTGTCCAAGTTCTTCGGGTGGCAGAGGAAGAGTTCTCCGCTATCCGCATATCGTTCTCCTCGAAATTTGTTCCCTTGGTGACAACTTCTAGCACAACTCCTTCGATGTTGCCGGCCACGCTTCCTCTGACGCCGTCCTCTACAGAGGTCCTGGACGAAGCATTACAGGACGTGGTCGACAGATTTTATCGTCATTTGAAAAGGGGGATAGAGGCTGCTGTGGACAGAGGGACCTTTTTCGTCTTGGCCCGGCAATGCGCCCAGGGTCAAATTGATATCCTTAAGGCCCTTCCCGGTGGGGCAGAGGTGGCTGCACTTCTGGAGGCGAAATTACTGGAGACTGATCAGCTGGTGGCCCAGCTTCAGGCATTACGGCAGGCTGATCTGCCTACTGCTATAGATCAGGAGCGCGGATCCCTCAAAGCCGCTGTAGAGAAGGCAAGGGCCGTTCGAGATAAAACCAGGCCGGCCATACTGAAGGACCTCTGCGATCTGTCTAATCGATATGATCAATTGAGCCACGAGAGTGAAGATATTTCAGTTCGGAAAGCAACTGCCTCCTGCGGGATCACTGACACGCGGGAGCAGATCCTTGAGCTTCAGAGGAAGTTAGCTTTCTTTGAGTCTGAGCTCGAGGCTGCCCGTATCGACAGGGGGCTAATTATCCAGGAGGCTGACAGAGTGAATCGAGCTTCGACTGACCTGGAAATTGCCCTGAAGAAGTTGGAAGATGACTGACGGGCACTCATGGACTTGGATAATGGGGAGCGGTTGTCCCAGGAGGCTGAGCGTCGAGCTTGACAGCGACTTGAACGGGGGATCACCTTAGTGAGAAACCGCCTCCTGGAGTTGTGTAATGCCGAATCATAGTCGGCCTTTTCTTCCTGTTCTCCTTTTCTTTTCTTTTTTGAGAGGGACGTAGTCCCAAAACATGTAATGCTTCTTTTGGCTTTCAAATAAAAGAGTATGATCTATTCCATCATTTATTTGTACTGCCTGTTGTGCTTGTGGTGTTATGGTGGCGTTTGCCCCACATGGGGGACTTATTTATGGACCTGTTACCCTTGGCATACCTTGGTTTTAGGTACGAATAACAAGTTTGATTGGGGATACCTAGAACAATTCCACGACAAGGTGACCATGGACGTTCCGGGTATCGGAAGATAGAGTGCCATGGAGCAGCTGGGCTCCCGGGGCATGATAAAAAATGTTGGGCCTGTACTTACAGACTTAGCAAAGGACATTTGTGGGCATATTATCCTTGGCGTACTTTGTCTTAGGGTATGGATAACAGGATGAAAGGGGAACCAACATACTTACTCAGAGGTAATGAGGACATGGCAAGTATGAGAGTTTTACCGTGGAGTCTTCCTACTCAGAGGTAATTAGGACATGGTAGGAGTGGACTCAATGGAGAATTTTTTGTGGTCAACAGAGGACATTTGTGGACCTATTATCCTTGGCGTACCCTGGTTCAGGGTACGGATAATAAGACGAGAGAGAACCGACATACTTACTCAGAGGTAATGAGGACATGGCAAGTATGAAGGTTTTACCGTGGAGTCTTCCTACTCAGAGGTCATGAAGACATGACAGGAGTAGACTCAATGGAGGATATTTGTGGACCTATTATCCTTGGCGTACTCCGGTTGTGGGTATGAATAATAAGTCGAAAGGGAATCAACATACATACTCAGAGGTAATGAGGACATGGCAAGCATGAAGGTTTCTTCGACGGAGCCTTCCCACTCAGAGGTAATGAGGACATAGCAGGAGTGGGCTCAATGAAGGAGGGTACATAGAACGACTCAGAGGTAATGAGGACATGAAAGTTCTATGTAAAGGGGTGATTTGCTTTTGGCGCAAGTGAAACGACTCAGAGGTAATGAGGACATGGTCGTTTTGGAAATTTGTGGATCTGTTACCCTTTTTGTGCACTGGGAGTACGGGTAGTGGATCATGCGGGAGGATCTCTTTCAGGAAGAAAGTTCAGAGGTATGGTCATACATGACTTACTCTCTGAAAGAGTGACCGGAATGTGAGTTCAGAGGTACCTGCAGGTACATAACTCGATAATCTGGAAGATTGTGAGTTCAGCGGTACGGGAGGTTACATGACTCAATAATCTGGAATTTGGAAATGTGAGTTTAGCGGTATCAACGGGTACATGACTCGATAATCTGGAGTGGTATGGATATGAGTTCAGCGGCACCAGCGGGTACATAACTCAATAATCTGGAATGTTGTGGATGTGAGTTCAGCGACACCAGCGAGTACATAACTCAATAATCTGGAATTTTGGAATATGAGTTCAGCGGTACCAGCGGGTACGTTACTCAGCAATCTGAAATTTGGAATACGAGTTCAGCGGTACCAGCGGGTACATAACTCAATAGTCTGGAATATGTCATTTAGACATAATATTTCTTCAGGAACTTACCGTTGACGGGCAGCATGAGCAAGTCTCCGTTTTGTTTTGCGAGGCGGTAAGCACCGTTGGAGAATACGACCTCAATGATAAATGGACCTTTCCATTTTGACTGGAATTTGCCAGCAGTTTTGTGAGTCATGACCATCGGCCTCCGGACTGCCAGAACGAGATCGTCCACTTAGAATGTTCTAATTTTAACCTTCTTATTGAAGGCTCCGGAGATGCGTGCTTGGTATAGCTCGATCTGTTGCTGATCCAGGAGGTGCTTTTCATCTAAGGCCTCCAATTCTTGTAGTCGGCGACGGTAATTATCATCCGTCGTCAATTGATAAGTGAGAGCGACACGGAGCGAGGGTATTTGAGTCTCCAATAAGATAACTGCCTCACTCCCGTACACCAAGGAGAATGGTGTGTTGCATGTGGCTGTTCGGACTGTAGTACGGTACGCCTATAAGCATTCACCAAGTTTCTCGTTCCAGTCGCGTTTGTTGGACAATACGAACTTCTTGAGAAGTTTGATGATTGTTTTGTTGAATGCTTCTGCCAACCCATTCGCTGCCGGATTGTATGGTGTCGAAGCAATATTCTGGATGCGGTGCTTGTCACAGAAGCGATAGAAGGCGTGGCTTGCAAACTGCGGACTATTATCGTGGATGATCCTTCGGGGCAGTCCAAAGCGATAGATGACGTGATGCCTGAGGAAGCTGATCATGTTTGAAGTTTTTACTTCTGCAAGCGGAACAGCTTCCGGCTATTTAGAGAAGTAATCTGTGATTGCAAGTATGAAGCGATGTCCTTGGGAGGAGGGTGGAGTAATTGGACCAATGATATCCATTTCCTATGCTTTGAATGGCTAGGACGCCACTGTCGGATGTAGAAATTCGGATGGTTGGTGGATGAAGTTTGCGTGGACTTGGCAGGCTTTACACTTTTTTGCATAGTCTATCGCATCTTCTACCATCGTGGGCCAGTAGTAGCCCATTCGGCGAAGACGATTTTGTAATTTAGGGCCAGGCTGATGGGCCCCGCAAACATCGTCATGAGCTTCGCGTATGGCTTCTTTGGCTTCTGTGTTTGACAGACATCGAAGCAATAATCCATCGTAGGATCGGCGATACAGCATTTTCGTCTCTGTATCATAGAAGAATCAGAGAGAACGCCTTCTGATGGAAGTGGCTTCCTTTGGGTTCTCGGGCAGGATGTCGTAGACTACGAAATCTATAAATGGTTGTCTCCAGTCCGGGACTTTGTTAATCGTCTGGGCGAAATAACTCGCCACGAATAGAACATTATTCTTGGGACAGACCAGTTCATGGCCTATCACATCCACTGATTAGCGAGCATAGTTCGGAACTGCTAGGGAAGCGGCAAGGCCAGCTAGGGCATCGGCTTTGATATTTCGGAGTCTGGGAATGTGTTCGATGAAGAACCCCTCGAACGACAAGATAATGTTGATCGCTATTTGGTGATAGAGGATCATGTCTTCATGGCGGACTTCGTATGAACCCCGGATCTGATTGACGATTAACTGTGAATCGCCGTATGCTTCAAGATATTCTACCCCCAGCTCTCTTGCAAGTTGGAGGCCAATAACCAAAATGTTGTACTCGGCCACTTTGTTAGAGCAGGGCTCTGTGAGAGAGTAAGCGCGGTTGATCACCAATCCGGAAGGAGAAACCAGTACCACCCCAACTCCGACGACGATGTTGCCCTTAGTTTCGGTCCTTGAGGCGCCGTCGAAGAACATTCGCCATATATCATCGTGAGAGGTTGCATGCGAGTCGACGACCTCATCTGGGATTCCTTCATATATTTTGGACGACTCTGAGCCTGGGTGAGCTGCCAAAAAGTCTGCCAGGGATTGAACTTTAACAGCCTTTTGCGGGACGAAGATTATATGATATGGGGACAACAATATTGCCCATGTAGCGAGACGAGAGCTGAGTGCTCCTAGTTTGGTCATGAGGACCCTGAGAGGGTTGACTCGTGAGATCACATATTTGGTTTGTCCCGTGACATAGTGCCGCGTCTTTTGGATGGCAAACACCAGGACGAGGCATTCCTTTTCCACGGCGGTATATCGGTGCTCTGTCCCGATCATCATTCGACTGAGGTAGTATATGGCTTGTTCATGGCTTGCATCATTATTTTGTGCTAGCAGAGCGCCGAAGGAATGCTCCATTGCTCGTACATAGAGCAGGAATGGTTTTTTAGCAACCGGGGCCACCAGGACTGGGGGGTTCGATAAATATTCTTTGATGCTGTCGAAGGCACGTTGGCATTCTTCATCCTATACAAATGAGATGCCTTTCTTCATGAGATGGATGAATGGCCGACATCGCCCGGGGAGGTTAGAAATAAACCTCCTGATGTATGCTAGCCTCCCTTGGAGGCCTCGAAGTTCTCGAAGATTTCTCGGGGACCCATCTCCATGGTTGCCTTCGTCTTCTCAGGGTCTACATGGGTACCCCGGGCGGTGATGATGAAACCCAAGAACTTTTTGCTGGCCACGTCCAAGAAGGATTTTGTGGGATTCATCTTCAAGTTGTGTGCTCGCATTATATCGAATATCGTCCTCAGATCCTGGAGATGGCCTTCCTTACAGCGACTCTTGACGGCGATGTCATCAACATAGCACTCCACCGTCTTGCGTAAGTGGTCTCTGAAGATGATACTCATGGCTCTTTGATATGTGGTGCCAGTATTCTTTAAACCGAAAGGCATGACTGTGTAGCAGTATGTGCCAATCGGTGTTCAGAATGATGTATGCTTTTCATCGTCAGGAGACATCTTGATTTGGTTGTACCCTGAGAAACCATCCATGAATAACATGCGTTCAAAGCCGCATGTGTTGTCGATCATGATGTCTATGATAGGAGGGGGAATTCATCTTTGGGACATGCCTCGTTCAGATTGCGGAAGTCGATACAGATTTGAATCTTTTTATTCTTTTTGAGGACCGATACTATGTTGGTGACCCAGTCTGGATGTTGCTCCTCGTGTTTGAAGCTGCTGGCTATGAGTTTGTTGACTTCGGCTTCGATTGCATCCATGATGCCTGGGCGGAAGCGTCGTTGTTGTTGCTTGACTGGCTTTGCATTAGGCCGAATGTTGAGTTTATGAAGAGCAATATCGGGATTTAACCCTGGCATGTCTTCATAGCTCCAGGCGAACACATCAGTATATTCTTTGACGAGTTCCAGCAGCGATTCTCGCTCTTCGTCTGTTAGGCTCTTACTAACGAAGATTGGTTTTGGAGAAGATTCACTGCCGAGATCCACTTGTATTACCTCATCTTCAGCTGGAGGTTCTCTCTGTTCGAACCGCTTTTTCCATTGTGCATCCAACTGTTGGGCCGATGGCTCTAACTCGAGGATTTCAGGCATATCTTCATCTTCTTCGTAAGCATCGACGAATACCATATTGACTGACAGGACTTGTCTGAATAAGTCTCCGATGCTGGTGTCCGAATCAGAAGTCGGTGACTCGGTTGAATGTGAATGCCAGTCGCATTCCTCATCTAAACTTTCATGGGTCGTTGTGGGCGTAACATACCCTAATCCACATCGGGTCTTGCTGTAGTAGTCCTGTGGTTTGCCAGTCGGGACTGGTGGCTTCAAAGGTAATCGTCGCCCGGTGCCGTAGTTCAAGCCTGTCGTAGTCTCTAGATCATACCCCTGTTTTTGCATGAGGTATTTGGATTGGGGGCTATAAAGATACAGAGGTAGTCTCCCGGCGTCTGATTCAAGATCGACCTCTTCTATGGTGAAGGACTACGGGTCGTCCTTTCGGCAGAAGATGATTGGATGATCCCCTCCCTCGATTATGCGGTAAGCATCTTCCACTGGAGTAAGCTAGTTTGCGGTGTACACATTTGTCACCTGTGTGTGCAGGTGAGTACCTATACTGTGTTCCATAGCATACATTGTACAAAGCTTATTAAGTTCGAGGTAGTTCAAAGATAGCCCTTTATTGATGAAGTAAGGTATCTTTTTTAGGGGGATTACATCATCTGCGGAGGGAACATCAGTGTGGGCAGCTACATACTTGGCTAGCTCTGGTTCTTCTTCGGCCACCCCTGTATAAATGAAGACTGAGAGGACGACCTGGGCAGCCTGATCGTCAGGGGTTCAACAGGTGGAGCAGAACGTAGAGTTGTTGGCAAACTAGTGACCCCCAATTTGGTACTTGATGCTGAGCGGGGAGTTATTGGCTCGCTAGAAGCCCCAGACCTTGCATCGGGATGACGATTCTTCTTGGAAAGGCGTATCGTCATTGGCTTGTCGGAGGGGTTGAGCTTCTCCATTTATGGCTGGCCGACTCTAGGCAGTCTGATTGTCAGTGGCTCCGTTGTGGGTCCTGGCGCTTGGCCGAACCTTGGCAGCCGGATTATCATTTGCTCTTCTTGTGCCGTGAGGCTGATTGCGTCCTTACGCAGAGTGGCTGTAAGGGGTGCGGACTTGCCAGGCTTGCGAGCTTGGAGGTGGATCGTCAGGGGTTCTTCTGATCTTGTGGCCGTCTCAGTGCAAGCTTGCATATCTCTTTCACCAAGGTGCCTCTTCGACTTTTCGTATAAGCAGGAGTCTGAGTAGTAGAATTTGACCCCTTTGAAGGGATCGATGTCGGCAAATTTTGTCCTTACGAAGCCGTATTTATCGATATACTTGAAGCACTGGTGCAGGGTGGAAGGCACAATCATATAATCGTATATCCAAGGGTGCCCCAAGAGGATATTGTAAGAAGTGTCTGCATCTATGACGTAGCAGGTAACTTCCGACTAGAGATCGCCGATTTTGTACTTCAGACGAATCTTCCCAATTGGGTAGCTCCTGCCCGAATTGAAACCGCTTATGGCGGTGCTTATTGGCGTCAGGCGATGCATAGGGATGCGGAGATGATGTAACAGACCCTTCGAGATGATGCTTATGGAAGAACCATGATCAATGTGCATCCGATCCACCTTTACGTGGCCGATATATCCAGTGTAATATAACGGGCGATCGTGCAGGTTGGTTTTGATGAGCATATCCTGTGGAGTGAATACAATGTTGGACATCGCTCCCGTACAAGCGCTGTCTTGGAGATCTGCAGGCGGGTTCTCTCTTGTGAGGTTGACCTGAGCCAGATAGGCGTCGGCATTCTGTAGTGCATCGCTCAAAGCCACACGAACATCCTTTGAGAGTCTCATGAGCTCGTATAATGACAATTTGGCCGATGTGTTGGCCAATTGTGCCAAGATGTTGAAGTTGTAGGGCCTCTCCAGCCCTTGCGGTGCCTCTTTTCGGAGGGATTTGTCAAAATGAGTGGACTTCGGCCTAGGCTTGTCGGTCGTCGGAGGCTGAGAAGGTCCCGGAGCGTCAGTTGTAGCGGACTGATGATCTTCAGCCGAGTTATCAGCCACAGGTTAGGATTGTACCCCAGACCGAATGACGACGGTTGTGGCTTCTTCGATATCTGCCGAGATTGTGCGGCAGGATCTAACTTTTTTACTCTTTTTCTTGCGATTGGAAGATGGTGTAGACTGAGTCACTTCAGATACCAAGTCTGGATGGACCCACATGACCTCCCCTCATGATATGGTGAGGGTCACTAGACCAGCAGCCTGATCTCGGGGAGGCGGAAGATTAGCAATCTCCATTGTTGCCAGGGGGATGGGGAACACACCGTCTTGAGTTTCTGTTGGAGGGAAGCTGCCAAATTGTACTGACACCATATTGGCTGCCACGGTTACCTCTTCAAAATCGAAGGCCAGAGCGGTCGAATCGATGAGATTTTGGATGTACCATTTTAGTTGGTAGCACTCGTGTGTAGCATGGTGGACGTAGCGGTGGTAATGGCAGTACTTTGGGTTCTCCATTTCAGCCGACCGAGGTTCCTATCTTGATGGAGGGAGCTGAATTCTCTCTCCTTGTATGAGCATGTCCAAGATGGACTTGACGTGGCTGTCTTCGAAGGAGTAGGTCATTTGTGGCCATTGCTTGTCTGCCGGCTTTGACTCGGGTTTCTGGGCTGTGTCGGCCACCATAGCCTGCTTGCCCTTATTGTCTCGATTGTTGGAGGAGCTACCCCTATTGTTGTTGTTGGTGTTGGGACGCTTGCCCTTATCTTCTCCCTCTGAGATGTGCCATCCCAGTTGGCGAGCCTTCTTCAATCGTTCTTCGGTGCTTGTGGCACTGATGATAAACGTCTTCCAGCCCTTGAATTGACTTTTGCCCATCCAGAGGCTGATAGTTGGAAGCAGTCTCTTTTGGCAAATTTCAATTAAGGAGGAATCCGGATTACCGAATGGCAGCTTCATGGCGGTTTGGCGGAACCGCTCAATATAGTTCCTTGTCAGCTCTTTCTCCCCTTGGATGACGTTCATGAGGGTGGACATCGTGATGTCCTGTCCTACTTCGTAAAATCTCTCTAAGAACATGTGCTTGAAGCTGGCGAAGGAGTGGATGCAGTTGTCCGGCAGGTTGCGATACCAGTCGAAGGCGACTCCTTCCAATGCCCCGATGAATAATCGTATAAGAATAGCATCGTCATGGGACAGATGGTCGGTGGTGACCTCGAAGTAAGTGATGTACCGACTTACGGAGGTCTTGCCATCATAAGGATTGATATTAAACGTCTTATATCTTGGTGGGAAGGGGACATCCCTCCACGCAGCAGGGTATAGTTGCCGTATTCTGAGGTCTTGAGAGGTTTCTCGAGCGTGAAACATGGCTCGGAGCTCCTGGACCTCTCTTCTTGCTTCCCTGGCCTCATCCACAGCGGTGGGGGCCGTCACTTCAGGAGGATTGTTCTCCGGGTTCGGTGCCGCTGAGTTCGAGTCCGCATTGACCGTGGGACCCGCGCTTGTTTGGCCAGGCGTCCCTCCTTGGAGAGTTGGAAGGGCCGCTTTGATCTCGTCTACAGATTTGACCAAGGCATGCAGTATGGCCTCCAGAGTGTCGATGCGTTGGCGATCACTGGAACCATCTTGGTTGCTGTCCGTCATGAACACCATTTTTACATGAGGAGAGACGGATGGAACGGTGGAGGATGTGCCCTCCGAATCATACACTTGTAGCGAGAAGTCATCGGGGTATGTGGGAATATTCTCCTCTGGTTCGGACTCAGAAGGGATAGTACCCCCAGCTTCAGAGTTTGCTTCATCTTGGGAGTCGTAGACGTCCTCGGGGACGTCGGCCCTTGCTGCATCTGATGGAAGAGTTGTTTCCTCGGGCTCATCTCCTTGGAACATCGGATTATCGTGGATGTTCTGAGGAGTGCTACCCCCGGTCCCAGCGACCCCCAGTGGTGTGGACGATGAATCTCCTATTGTAGCAGATTTCGTCTTTGAACGGGTACCTTGGAAAACTCCGGTGGTGGGCACCCGTTTAGACGATAGGCTCTTAGTCATAGCAGTTGAAATCTTCGGGCTGGGAGCTTTGATCTTCTTCCCTCTCCCATCGGCGGGGATTTTCTGAGCAGAGTTGTAGGAGACGACGAAAAATGCCTCGTCTTCTGAAGACGGTCATTGCAGTCTTTGAAAGACGGACTGCCGGTCTTTTCGTACCGTCGCGTTATTGCAACAGCAGTTGACGATGACTTGGGTGCAGAGACGTCCGTGAGAGGACTCTTTGCACCTCGAGGCACCTTCTCTTTCCTTGCGTTTGTGGAGGATGGCCTCACGCAAGTCAGATGGGTCCGGATCGACCAGGTTTGCTTCCTGGATTTTGGAAGACTTTCGGAAACCTCTTTGTCCGTTTGCCGCCGGGGGCTGGACTCGAGTGGTTCTGTACAACTTTCCATCAGAGGCCCGCATAACAGTATGTGGGACGCACGAATAGTCAGAGGTCAGATCAGCAGACCGAGCTTGCCATGCTCGTGCTGCCCTAGACTTCTTCACTCTAGTGCGTGAGGGCACATAGTAGGAAGAGTCTAGGTGGTGCTGGAGAGAGTCAGATATGTCTTCTTGGAAGCACAAGAGATCAGGACCATAGGAGAGGCGGTCGAAGACAGAGCCGCGTGGAGCAGGCGACATGCGGCTGGAATCAATGGTCTCCATGCGGCTGGCAGTCGTAGCCGCATGGGCTTTCTTCATACGGCTGAAAATCTCAGCCGCATGAGTGTTCTTCATGCGGCTGGAAACCCTGGCCGCATGAGTATAATGTATTTGGCTAGCAGTCTCAGCCGCATGGTCATCATTCATGCGGTCGGCAATCTTGGTCGCATGAGTCTTCGTTTTACGGCTAGTACCCTTGTTCGGTTTCTTCCTGGAGCACATAGAATCGCCCTTTGCCCCAGCAAGTCCAGCATCGTAGTGCTTTCCTTTGCCGGACTTGGGGACAGCAGAGTCCTCTATGGCTTGAAGTGGGGCCGCACGAGAGTCGCCTTTGCCGTCTTGGGCAGCAGAGAGTACTCCGTCCAGAGCTTGAGGAGGAGCAAATGATTTTGGCCTCCACTCGCTGCGAGCTTTCTTTGTGCGGGTTCGCTTCTGGACCGGGCCAGCACTTCCCTCAGAGAGCATTTCTTCAAACGCCTGTTGGTCGAAGTGGACGACCATCTTCTGTTGCGTGGAGCCAAGTTTGGCTGCATCCGATTGCGTCACCAATTCCTCAGCCGTAGAGAAATTTGTCCCCAGCAGAGTCGCCATCATGTTTGCCATGAAATATAAAAGAACAGAATAATTATCGGAGGACTGGACTTTTACTTCACAATACAAACTCGCTTGTACAAAGAAAGCCTAGGGACGAAAACCTAGGTACAACAATCTAAGTACAATTGTTTATTTTAGATTCTGGGGGGTGACGGTAGAGGCTCAGAAAAGCGACGGCAGCTCTGCCTTACTCCTTGGACGATCGGGTGCAGCCTTGGCTCTGTAGAAGTACTTGGCGTTGATGAAGAAATGCTCTCTCTATTCTCTCTGGATCTGAGGAGGTGTGCATGGGATAGCCTCTGCTTGAGCCGCATGGGGTAGTTCTCCTGAACCGCATGGGATAGCTTCTGCCTGAGCCGCATAGGTGGCCTCTGTCTGAGCCGCATACGACTGTACACGTGTCAAGGACGCATGACGGTTTTTGGGTTTCGGAGGATTGTGTCAGAGGTCTCCTTCGTTTCCTTAGGAGTCTGCCATTATGACAGAGTCATTATTGCATCTTTCTGTCATTGGTCAGAGCTGTCAGCCGTCAAGGCATTAAATGCAGTAGAAGAAAAAGGAAAGAGTTGTTGAGGACCACGTGGCTCCTCTCTGGGCCGCATGGAACTATTCGAGCCGCATAGATGCTTGAGTCGCATGGGTCCCTGAGCCGCATGAGCTCTCTGAGCCGTATGGGGATCCTTGGCCGCATGGATCTTTCTTTATTCTTTTCCATGCTTCTACAGAGGCAACATTATTGATTCTGTTGTCATCACAGAACCTATGAAACTTCTGGCTGATGAATTGCGGCCCATTATCTTGAATGATTCGGCGAGGGAAACCAAATCTATATATCACATAATGTTTAATGAAGTTGATGACACCACTAGTTTCTGCTTCAGCCAAAGGTATAGCTTCCACCCACATGGAAAAATAATCGGTTATAGCTAAGATGAACCGATGCCCTTTAGATGAAGGAGGATTGATAGGGCCAATTATATCCATGCCCCAAGCTTCAAAAGGCCATGAGGCTGCAGTTGGATGAAGAAATTCCGATGGTTGGTGAATGAAATCGGCATGGATTTGACATGCACGACATTTCCTTGCATAATCAATAGCATCTGATACCATAGAAGGCCAGTAGTAGCCCATATTCGGATACGATCATGTAGTTTAGGACCAGGTTGATGTGCTCCACAAACACCATCATAAGCTTCACGTAATATCTGCTTTGCTTCATCACCAGCGAGACACCTCAAGAGTAATCCATCAAAAGTTCTTTGATACAATGTCTTAGTAGTATGATTATAATAGAATCGAAGTGATCGACGGCGGATACTTGTAGCTTCTTTAGGATCTTCTGGCAATATGTCATATACTGCAAAATCAATGAAAGGTATCCTCCAATCTTCATTAATGACATTGACTTCAGTTAGGTTGCTAAATTCAATGTTGTGATTGTTTCCAACACAAAATAATTCTCTATTAGAGATAACCACCATTTGTTGTCTTTTGACTGGAACTGCCAATACTGCAGCTAAGTTAGCTAAAGCATCAGCTTCTGTATTGCATGAACGACGTACATGTTCGATGAAGAATCCTTTAAATAAAGAAGCTATTCTGGTTGCTGCTTCATGGTATGGTAGCAGATCTTGATGTCGGACTTCATATATGTCTCTAACCTGATTAACAATCAACTTAGAGTCACCATATACTTTGATATATTCAATATTCAATTGTTTGGCTAATTGAAGTCCAATGAACAAAGCATTGTATTCTGCCAAATTATTGGAGCATGATTCATCTAAAGAATAGGCCCTTTGAATAGTTAATCCATCTGGTGAAACAAGAACAATTCCTACTCCAGCAATGAGAGTACCTCCAGGTCAAATTCTAGAAACTCCATCAAAGAACAACCTCCAAGTAGGAAATTCTTTCAAGATCATATTTGATTCCAATGTCTCGTCCGGAATCTCATCATTGAGTTTAGATGTTTCAGGAACGGGATGAGCTGCTAAGAAGTCAGCAAGTGCTTGGCCTTTCACAGATTTTTGAGGAAGATAAACCATATCATATTGTGCTAGTAATATGGCCCATGTGGCAAGCCTAGAATTAAGTGTGCTTGGCTTCTTCATTAAGACTCGAAGAGGATTGACCCGGGATATGACATAGATAGTTTGACCTATGATGTAATGTCTTGTCTTCTGAACAGCAAACATTAAGGCTAAACATTTCTTTTCCAATGGACTATAACGATGTTCAGCTCCAATCATTGTTCGGCTGAGATAGTAGATGGCTTGTTCATGACCTTCTTTGTTCTTCTGAGCCAACAAATCTCCCAATGAATGATCCATTGGTCGGACATACATTAAGAAGGGTATCCCTGAGATCGGTGGTACAAGAACCGATGGACTCATTAAATATCGCTTTATATCATCAAATGCTCGTTGATATTCTTTCGTCCAAACGAAAGACACACCTTTTTTTATTAAGTGAGTAAATGGTCTACAACGTCCAGATAAATTTGAAATGAACCGCCTGATTTACGCAAGTCGACCTTGGAATCCTCGTAGCTCTTTTAGGTTACGTGGAGGACGCATCTCTTGAATGTCTTTGATCTTCTCGGGATCAACGTGTATACCCTTAGAGGTAATAACAAAGCCGAGAAACTTACCACTAGAGACACCCAAGAAAGACTTGGTGGGGTTCATCTTGAGTTGATGCTAGTGCATTAGATTGAAGATAGTTCTTAAGTCTTGAATGTGATCTTCTTTGAGATAACTTTTAACAGCAATATCGTCAACATTGCATTCGACAGTCTTTCGCAAATAATCTCAAAATATAGTGCTCATAGCCCACTAGTAAGTTGCACCTGCATTCTTAAGGCCAAACGGCATGACCGTATAACCGTACACACCCCGAGGAGTACGAAACGAAGTATGTTTTTCATCTTCAGGATTCATCCGGATTTGATTATATCCAAAAAACCCATCCATGACAGAAATTCGTTCGAATCCACATGTATTGTCAATCATAACATCAGAAATTGGGAGAGGGAATTCGTCTTTGGGGAAAGCATCATTGAGATCCCGAAAATTTATGCAAACTCGAACCTTTCCGGTCTTCTTCAGGACAGGGACGACATTGGCCACCCAGTCTGGATGTTGTTCTTCTCTGATAAAGCCACAAGCTATAAGCTTTTGACTTCATCATCAATTGCGTCTATCATTTCAAGCTTAAATAGCCGTTGTTGTTGTTTGACCGGTTTGACATTCGGCAAGATGTTAAGCTTGTGAGTTACAATTTGAGGATCTAATCCCGGTATATCTTCGTAACTCCAGGCGAAGACGTCAATGTATTCACGATTAAGGTGAAGTAACTCTTGTTTATTATCTTCTGAGAGATTTTTGCTGATGAAGATTGGTCGTGATACACCTTTCTCTCCAATATCAACTTGGACCAGTTGATCTTCAGTAGGTGGTTCTCGTTGTTCAAAAAGAAGTTCCCACTGATTGTCCATCCTTTGTACCCAAGGATCCATTTCAGGAGCTTCTTCAATGTCACTTTCATCGTCTTCTGAGAATTCGGCGGACACCATATTAGAAGATACTATCACCTTATTAATATGACCGATACTGGTATCAGAGTCCCAAGAGATAGAATCAGAAGAATTTGAACGTTCTTCTTCATCAAATTCAGAAGGTTCTGGAGTTGGAAGTGGTGACATATAACATAGTCCTCGTTTCGTTTTACTGTGGTATTGTTGTCATTTTTCTTTTGAAACAGCAATATGAAGAGGGGTTCGCCTTCCTTTACCATTATTGAGACCTGTTCTGAAATCATAGCCCATTTTATGGATGATGGCTTTAGATTGTAGACTATAGTGTCGTAATTGTAGCCTTCCTGTATCATCTTTATCATCATTATAGAGCATGATTTTTGGTTCTTCTCTCTTGTTGAAGAATATAGGCTTTTCATCTTTCTTTCGAGATGGTACTAAGAAGTACGACTCTTGTATTGAATCCAGTGATACCACATTTCGTCGAGATGATATGACTTCTATTGTAAGTGGCTTAAAGTTATCTAGCATATCCAAATAACACTGAGTATAGTAAAAGACATCAGTATACTGCAAAGGAGATGCTTTATTGATCTTTACACCATCATTTACAATAGGGACTTTATCCTTTGGAGGCTTAGTCAGATTGATGACAAGAGGGGGAGAAGAAGATCGAGAAGAAAAAGGGAGCTTCTTGCGACAAAGATCGATTATAAGCGGCTCAGAAGAGGAGAGCTCCCTTTGTTCCTGACTATCACCTTTGGGTCGCTTCTTATGGAAAGGTAGATAAATAGTAAGTGGTTGGGAAGACTGAGTACAAGAGGTACGTTCCTTGACTGGAATCACCAGAGTATCATTAGATATACTCTTCTGTTCTTCATCTGTGTCCATTGCTAGTACCACCTTCATGAATTCCTCTTCGTACATACGAGAATCATTGTAATATGCTTCAACCCCTTTGAAAGGATTCAGATCTGCAATTTCTTTTTGGACTTCTCCATTACTATCCACATATTTGAAGCATTGGTGGAGTATAGAGGGTACAATATTGTGTTCATGGAGGAATGGCCTTCCCAATAAAGCATTGTATGAGCCATGATTGTTAATAACATAGAAAGTTACCTTTGCACGAAGATTGCCAATTTGAAGTTTTAGGCGTATCTTCCCCAAAGGTTCACTTCTTCCTTGATTGAATCCTAGGATGGTAGTAATAGTTGTAGAAAGATTATGTACTGGGATTTTCAAAGCGTCCAATAAGGACTTTGGCATGATGCTAAGTGCAGATCCGGGATCAATCAGAATATGGTCGACTTTTATGGTATCCACATATCCCGTGAAATAGAGAGGACGATCATGACGATTGTCTTCTAACAACATGTCATCTTATGTAAAAGTGATATTGGGCATTAACTCAAATACACTATGACAATGTGCACAGCTGACTGGCTCCTTTTCAGGCTTCTTGAGAAAAGTTAAACAGGTGTCAGCCTGCATCAAAGCTTCACTTAACGTCTCACGAGTTTCTTTTGAGAGACGTAAAAGTTCAAAAATTGACAATCTTGCTGGAGTATTGGCCAATTGAGCCAATATGTCAAAATTGCAAGGCTTTTCAAGTCCAAGAGATGATGAATTTTTTAATGCTTTATCAAAGCGAACAGGTTGCTTTCCCTTGTCTGCTGATGTTGGTTTAGGAGAAGTTGATTCGGCCACTAGCTCAGATGTAGACGGTGTATCTTCAGCAGGAGAAGATGATGGAGGAAGAGCATCCAAGGATAGAGCAGGGTTTTCTTGATTTTCGGAATACTCCCGAAGATATGGTTTCCCGTATCTAGTGCCCATTAGGATTTCTTCTTCTGTTAATGGTTCAAAGGATACCATATTGCAGTTCTTTGATTTAGACTTGGAATGCTTCTTTTGTTTAGAAGAGGAAGGCATTTCAAATTCTGCAACCAGATCTGAATGAATCTACATAATCTCTCCTTTGTCAGTTGTCATCGGAACAAGACCTTCGTTTTGAGGAGGCGGGATATTCACAATTTCTAGAGTAGTCTTTGGAATGGGGACAGTCCCATCTTGTACGAGTTGTGGTGGAAAATTGCCAAATTGGAGAGAAACCACATTAGCAGTCACTGTTTTCTCGTCCTGCTGTAGAGTAATTGCTCCAGAGTTGACCAACTCTTAGATTTTGCCTTTGAGCATATAACATGCTCTGGTTGGATGCCCTATGAATCTGTGATAAACACAGTATTTAGGGTGATCAGTTTTACCAACTTCTTCTAGTCGTTTTGCCTCTGGAAGCTGAAGCTTATTGCTTTTGATCAAGTAATCGAAGATGCTCAACGTATCATCTTTGTCGAAAGAATACTCTTCTTTTGGACGGGTTGACTTTTGTAATGGTGCTGATGGGGTGGATGCCGTCTGAGTAACATTGACAGCCAAAGACTCTTTGCCTTTAAGATTGATGGCCAATGTTTCTTTATTCTTGCGGTTATTCTGGCGATTACTACCCCCAGGTGTAGAATGTTCATCTTGGTTAGGGTGAGTCATCTGGACTCCTAACTGCTTAAACTTTTCAGCACTCACTTCTGCCGCCTTTGTATTAACAATGAAAGAAGGCTAATCCTGGAATCATGTAGATCCCATCCACATACTGATAATAGGCAACAAGTTTGATTTACAAGTGTCTATTGTTACAGCAGATGGAGTAGCTAAAGGCATTTTGAGTGCCTCTCGGCGGAATCTTTCAATAAAACTATCTGTGGATTCATTATGCCTCTGTTTAATTTTAATGAGGGCAGATATTGTCATGTCGTTGACTCCCTCATAAAATCGTTCCAAGAACATTTGTTTAAAACCGGTAAAAAAAAAGTGATACAACCATCAGGTAAGCTACGATACCAGTCATATGCTGCACCGGCTAAACAACCGACGAACACTCTGGTAAGGAAAGCATCATTTGGCTGTAATTGATCAGTCATCACTTCGAAATGATTGATGTACTGACTTGGAGAAGTGCTACCATCAAACAACATAATAGTTGGAAGTTTATACTTAGGAGGAAATGGAACTTCCTTCCACTCTGTAGGATATGGTTGCTTGATGCCCAATCTTTGTAGGCTATCCTTCTGCTTGAAGGCCTCAAACTGAGTACGTAAGAGTTTCACAGCCTCATTAGCATTCCCTGATGTTTGAGAATTGGTGAGCTGGTTAGGAGTGTTAGGAGGAGGAACAACATAGAAATTACCACCCCCAGCACCAGACTGACTTGGATCAGCTTGAGTTGGCACAGAAGCGACCTGAGGGGCCGGTACCCCCAGACTAATAGGTACAGAAGATGCTATAAGCTCCGAATTTGTAACAGGGTTTACAATCGGAGGCACTGTATGTTGAGCTACCATTATAGTGTGCATGCTTGCAACTATTTCTGCCATAGTTTTCAATTTGTCTTCTAATGCAATAATTCGTTGCTCGTGGCTAATTGATGTAGAGGTATCTTGATCTTCTGCGATGGTATATGCCGTCACTTCTCTTGCAGCTATTGACGAGATAGTTTGTTCAGAACTTTCACTATCTACATCAAACTCAGAAAGATAGTCCTCTCCCATATGGGTGATAGGGAGATCTTCTTGATTAAAGACACCTTGGATCAAATGTCGATTTCTTGATCTTGTGTATTGATAGACACCTTCACTGGATGCGTGGATCCGATCTAAGTATTGTTGACTAGGATTATGGGATGCATTACGTCTTGGACGTTTCCCACCCCCAGTGCCTTGAGAAGTCATGTTAACATAAGCATATAATAGTTCATCTTCGTCTTCTATTATATGCTCAAGAGTTGAAGCATAGTTCAGACGATCGAAGAAAGATCGTCGAGCCGATTGTCAACAACAGTTGATGACAAATTCATGTAGGCAATGGCGATTTGAAGCGCGATTTGGAGGTGAGGAAAACATTTTTGTAGTTTTCCGTCTTTGTGTAAGACGTTGCCGGAGATCAGTTACAACCACAGGACGAGAAGAAGTCGGAGGGACATATTCCTTAATGATGTTTGGAACATGTCTCCTATTCTTCAGGTGTTTGGTTCCTTGAGTGTACAAAGATGTGCTCAACTCATTAGCATAGGTAGAAGGGTCTTTCTTTTCAAACTTTGGTTTTTGATACAGATTGGCCTTTGGCATAGGGTTCTTACATTTTGCCAAAGCTGATATTGGTTGACGCCAATTGAGATAAGCGCATAAATCTGAAAATTCCGCTCCTGGTGTCTCTGTTTGTGATACCTTCAATTTTTCTTGTTTGGATCTTGAAATTTGTAAGGTACGAAGATCTTGGCCAGACCCCATATGAGTAGGCAAGATACCTCTGTGATCAGTATTCTTTCCAGTATCAGAGATCTGAGGACCTCTGTTTACAGGAATAGAATCTGATACATCTTCCTCTAAGTCATAAACCAGGGAAGTTTGAGGAAAGACCAAAGGGTGCTTTCCTTTATTTTGAGCAGGGTTAGCTAAGAAGCGTTTCCCTTTGTTATGTTGTATGATCATTTTAGGCATAGGTTGTGCCAATTGAGAAAATGCCATAGGACTTTTAGCACTAGGACATGAATTCTCTAAGTTCAGAACTTGAGAATCAGAAGAGGGTATAGCCAAAAGACTAGTTTCCTTAAGTTGTGTCGGAGTAGCAGATTGCTTGGGTTGCGCTATAGTCCTACGGACTATTGGTAGCGCCTTGGCAGCAACTTTGGTAGACTGTGCATGGGCAGCAGAGGGAGCAGATTGCGCTTTAGCAACAGAAATAGGCTGTACTGGAGCCACTGAGGCGGATTGCGCCTTGATCATCGAGCACTCAATTTGCGCCTGGGCAACATCGACTGTGGAGGATTTAGGAGTCCACACAGCCCTATTTTTGGCAATAGCCACTGCGCGCTTGTTGTTCTTGGTGTTGATCATGTTCTCGTAGGCTGTCTGGTTGACTTGAACAACCAGAGTCTTCTGCGTCTTGCCGAACGACGCAATGTCACATTGAGTTATCACTTTCTCGTCGGAGGAGAAAGTCGTCCCCAGCAGAGTCGCCATTTTGTTTACGAAAAATAAAAATAAAAATTTGTTTTATTCCAAACTTGTAAAAGAGAATAAAGTACAATGAATTCTGGGGAAGTACAACTTTAGGAATCTGATCAGAAGACGATCACTTTATCCCTTGGACTATGTGAACTTGAAAACTGTAGCCTCTGGAGAAAGCAGCAGCAATTTTTGCAAGCGTCCCCCTTTTGATGATGATTGGAAACTCTATTTATAGAGTTTAGAAAATAATTATTTTAGCAGTTATTCTGATGTGCGCGAGGCTGGATTGCACCATACTGGATTGTGCCAACCTCATGTTGCGCCAACTTCCATTTAGTTGTCAATCGTGTACTAACTGTATTTAGACGCGTGGCATCGTATGATTGAGATGTGCGTGGTCGTGTACAGGATAATAGACACGTCTTGAGAGATTAGTGGCATGTGCGCCACGTCATCCTGCTTTAGAATATAAGTTGTCTCAACTTTATCAGATTGTGCGAGCTTCCGTCAACAAGTCAACCTGCGCTTGATTTGAGCTGCGCCTACACACGTGGTAGCTTTTGAGTAAAAGTCATTCAGATTGCGCCCAGGCGCAACTAAGGATTTTGTTTAGATTACGCCTGGGCGCAACTCACGAATTGTAAAGGATAACTGTCCACCAACTTTTTCTTAAGCGGCACACTTCACGGGATTCGAAGAGATTTTTCTCGTCCTCTTTTGTGTTAGTCGTCAGTATGGTCAGGTAATGATGACCATTAAGTGTCAGATGCCACGTAGGCTTTGGCGCAAAAAGATTGGGCACAATCTGATATCAGGCGTAATCTGATCGATGGCGCAGTCCACTTCATTTTAGTGGCGCAAGTAAACTTTTGGGGCGCAACTTGATCAATGATCAGTATATTGAAGGTGCAACTTGAACTTGATTTTTAGGCTCTACAGCAGACAGTAAGTAAAGTGCAATCGAGCTAAACAAGTGCTCGTCGGCTAAACGCCTCAAAAGAATATTTTTACAATAAAGTGGGAGAACAAAAAAATCCACACGTTGCCCTGGTTACGCCTGGTGGTCACCATCGGGCTGGAAAGTCGGTAGATCCTTTGGAGCTGCTCCGAAATATGGTCAGACAAAACCAGCTGGGTCAGATCCCAGAAAGTGCAAGTGCCACAAAGGAGGCTTCACTTAGGAACTAAAATAAGCAATTAGCACAGAATATAATAATAATATAGTAAAACTGGAGAGATAGAGCATCATGAGGATATATGGTAAGATAACCATAGAACCATTCAGATAACCAAGTTACAACCCTTAAACCAATCAAGGATCGGGGTTGTAACCCTTCATCTGAACAGAACTTGGTTTCTCCCATTTATCGCATAAAATAAAACACCAGTAGCCAAGCCAAGTTACAATCTTGTACAGGCTCAGGATAAGACTAGACTGGCTAAACTCCATCCAAACAATCACGGCCAAGCAATAAGTACGGCTTGATACTTTAACTAACTAGGGTTATCATAGTCCTAGTTACTAGCAAGATGCGGTGAGATTATTCCAACAGCCACAAGCCCTACAGACCATCCAGGTTACCCAGGTTGAATATTTGTTCAAGAGAAGGGGTGCAACACATGACAGTGTGCTGGAAATGTGCCCTACTCGTCGGCAGGCTACAAATCCACAAGCATGTCCAGGTAACGAGATTGCCTGTAGCTGGGAAATCTCTTTATGACTACTGTGTTATTCTAGTTATTAGTCTTAGTCCATTTCAACAGGTACCCCTGACCGTGGTACTTAGGAGCCCCATCTTAAACATGATGTAAGACAAGACTGGTTCATTTGTACAAGCACAATCGCCCACGGTGTCCATATTATTTATACTTGTCATGTCATGTCATGTCATGTCATATCATGTCATGTTAGCCGTCGTAACAGCAATTCGAGATATATCATGTCAGGTTTACTTGTCAAGAGTGCGCCACGGCGGGCTATTAGCATGTCATGTTACTTGTCAAGAGTGCACCACTATGGGTCACTATCGTGTTTAGGGAACATGTACATGATAACATAGTACAAGCATTCATCAAGAGACCCAAGTCACACTGAGGGTCACAAGACATGAGCCTAATAATAAG
Organism: Iris pallida; assembly: GCA_029216955.1. Classification (NCBI taxonomy): domain Eukaryota; kingdom Viridiplantae; phylum Streptophyta; class Magnoliopsida; order Asparagales; family Iridaceae; genus Iris; species Iris pallida. Next base: position 4,721,504 of record JANAVB010041220.1, on the reverse strand, counting down.
CATTAAATCATAAAGTACAAGGCTATGGAAGGGGCCATGCGGCTCGGGCATATGCGACCAGGAAAAGGAAGTACATACGGCTCAGTGCGGTTCATGGTGCATGCGACTCAGGGGGAACATGCATATGCGGCCAGGAAAAGGGAGTGCATGCGGCTCAGGGGGAACAGGCATATCCGGCTCAAAGATGACGGGCGCATATGCGGCTGCTGGAGAGCAACGCTATGCGGCTGAAAAGGGACAGGAGCTTATGCGGCTGGAAGGAATGGGCCCTATGCGGCTGCGGGAGAGCCAAGTCCCATGCTGCCAGGGAGAGAAGTCCATGCGGCTCGGAAGAGACTCGGTCTATACGGCCAGGAAAAGTAGGCTTATGCGGCTGGGAAATTTCGAGTTCATGCGGCTCAATTAATCAAGGCACATGCGGCTCGGGTTGCACGGCGCATGCGGTTCAGCCCACGTAAGGCCAAGCAGCTGAAGTTCATGCGGCTTAGGGGGTTAAGTCTTATGCGGCTGGAAAAAGAGTAGCGCATGCGGTAGGGAATCATATGCGGCTGAGATGTGATCTCATACGACTGGAGAGACTAGCTCTCATTCGGCAGGAAAAAGGTTCATGCGGCTCAATTCGTGCAGCAAGGACTATGCGGCCAAGAAGAGAACTTGCCGCATAAAAGGCTATACGGCTAAGTTCATGCGGCTGAGAACGGTTCTTCTTCTCCATTCTTCCAAGAAGATGAACCATGCATGCCATAGCTTCCAAGCTTCATAAAACCTTCATCCAGAGTCCAAATCCGAACTTCTATAGGTCAAAATGGGGCAGAATGAAATTCTCTACAACATGGAACCATCAGAACTTGATAATAACTAGATTAAATAGATCAAACCCAAGAAATCCAAAAATAAAATAAACTTAAATCTACAGGCAATGAGCCATGAAAATTGAAAATGCTAAGTACTAAAGTATTTTAGAATGCTGTGAAGAAGAGAATGGAACAATAAAACTTGAGTTCCTCCATGAAGTAAGATGCACTTGCCTAAGCTCTCTCTCTCAGGTAGGTGAGTAGTAATGGTGGGGAAGAAGAAGTGTAAATGAGGAGAGAGAAAGGAGTAGGGTGAATAAATGATGATGGTGGTGGTAGGTAGGGGTTTTTCCTTTGGTCCATGATGAACCAAAAGCAACCCAAGCCGAACCAAGCCAAACCAAACAAGCCGAACCAAGCAAGGAGACATGCAATACAAGACAAAATACGTACACGTATTCCATAATACGTAATACGAACTACCGGTATTACAACCAATTTATGGAACCTAGGATTAACCTGCACAAACTGTTACACATTGTTCCATGTACCCACTGTATTGAACCTGAAATCTGAGAATGAGGATACCCACATGCCTATGCTCTATTGACACACACACACATGTTTACCTACATATGTACACACTAGCACACACACACATGCATGTTCTTCCCTCTCTAACTCTCCATGTATATATATATATATATATATATATATATATATATATATATATATATATATATATATATATATATATATATACATATATATATATATATATATATATTTTATACATATATATATTACATATATATATATATATATATATATAAAATATATATATACATTAATATATATATATATATATATATATATATATATATATATATTAAAAAAAAATATATATATATATATATATATATATATATATATATATATATATATATATATATATATATCACATTATATATATATATATATATCACATTATATATATATATATATATATATATATATATATATATATATTTTTAATATATAATGTGATATATATATATATATAATGTGATATATATATATATATATATATATATATATAAAATATATATATATATATAATGTGATATTTGTAATATATAAAAAAAAATATGGGTATTACAATATGGGTATTACCTATATATATATATATATAACTAATGTGATATTTGTAATACAATATGGGTATTACCTATATGAATAGTATGTATATAAATATATGGAAATTGTATTTGTATTGCCTTTATAGGTATATGGCATATAGTCTAGGTAGCATAGTCTATGGTACCCTTTGTATAGCCTATGGCATATGGTAAATATGCACATCAATAGGGTCATATAGACTTGTGTGACTTGTATTGGTGTGTGCTTGCTAGGATAGATTGGTTAGGCCTAGTGAGACTTGATTGGGTCTAGGTTGACCTAGTTGACCTAGCATTGACTAGTTAGTTGACTGAAGTTGACCAGGGTTGACTTTAATCTAGAATTGACCCAACATCATGAAGAATGCATCATAGTAGCTTATTTTATTAGTTTGGATATGTTGTGACTTGTGTTGCTCTGATTAGGAGACTGACACCACTCCTCAGACAGTATTTCACCTTGGGCATTCAGGATATCAGGCGAGTACATTATCTGACCGTTTCATACTTGCTAGGACTATATTCTTGCTCTAGATTACTTTACTTGATGCTGTCACGTTGTTAATTAACACGGATTGGTACTATATGGATCCTTTCATGAGATGTTATCCCCTCAGGAGCATCGGTTATATCATGTCATGTGCATTTCACTTTCATCTTATATTTCTGTGCTTTCACCATTCATGTGCACTCTCATGATTCATGTACTCTCATTTTCACGGAGCCTCCATGTTTACATTCATGTGCACCCATTTATGGGCTCCCATGTGATATCATGTGCAATAACATAACCTGTCTGGATCCTTGTGTATTGATTGGGGTATGGAGGAGTATAAATGGTCATGTGAACAATTCTAAAGTAGTATAGTCATGTGCAAACTTTCATGTTTATTATCAAGCCATTCACATGTCTAGCTTGTACTCTAAATCACTAGTTCACTGTAGCTCTTTACTTATAGTAGATATTTCATTACATTCTTCTCTTTTAGTCATGTATACTCTTCAGAGTTTCATGTATCTTACTCTATTGTCTGATTTATATTCCTGTCATGAAATGAACTGCGTGAGATGTACTGTGCTCGCTCCAGTCCTGACTGGACCTGTTGTAATATTACAGATGATTTTGAGGAGCTGTGTCCCACTTATTACGGAGCAGGCCTAGACGACACATGCGAGCTGGACCCTCAGGAGGACCCAGCACTTGCTGATGATACTACCCCTGTAGACTAGGCTAGTTAGTTAGACTAGTTCTATTATCATTTTGTCTATGGGATACACTTGTATATATTTGGAGTTTGTATTCTGGATTTGTAGAGTTGTTATCTTAGACTTATAGCTATCTTTTTCATCTGTATTATTATCTGTGGATTCTGTGGTTCATATATTCTATCTTATCGTATTTTTTTCCTTAGTTGTGATTGAGTTGTACTTTATTATGTTACCTCCATTCGGAGTGTATATACTGTACAGGTACCTTATAACTGTTAGATGTATGTGACCTAGGACAGCGTTCTACCGTCGATACTGCGGCGTAGGCTGGACGTACCCACGTCTCGTGCCCTTACTCTAGGGTGCGGGTCGTGACAATATGCATTTCAGCCAAGCTCAGTTGTAGGATATTGGGACAACTAATAAGCTCAACTTAAATCCTCAAGCACCAATCATTCTGTACTCGATTTGGTTAAATCATAGCACCTATTCTCAAAATACTTCTCGTATGCATTATTCCATAACATGCGATCATCCTCCAAATATTTTTGCATATAACTTAACTCAAAGTTGTTACTTCGATCCCATAAGTTTCTCGCCTGTCATCTAACGCTCGTATTGCATTAAGTCATTGCGCATCCGATCGCAACAATTCTCTGTAATGCCCATTCGCCCAACCGTTTCCTATCTCTCGTACCACTCAGTCTTTCATCTGGTCGTTCATAACCCTTAGCCTCAATGACACGGACTAAGTCCAACATGTCCCAAATTCTTTTGCCTACCATTGCTTTAATTCTTGCACACAACTATCCAAATATGATTCACATTTTCTTGCTCTATTCATAACTTGCATCTGGGGCTACCCCCGCTAGGTAACTTATCCAGACATCGTGCTCAATCTCTCCAAACAAAAGGGTCAACTTGAGTTTACGATGCTCAAAGGCAACAATCTTTTCGATCCAAGGTCTCTTACGATACACTCATCTCTGATTCTCTACTGAGTACGAATCCTTTACTGAATCTTCGATTCAATCTGACTAGTTCATTTCGTAATATAGTTCGTGCACTCAATACACATAGCCTAACCGTCACTCAAATCGATCTACGACACAATCCTTAGGGTCATTCTACTATTCGTTGCTCTCGCGTATTACAGAACTCATGTAATCGCCTTACCGCATCACTATGCCAGGCACGTTCCTCAACATCTAATCGATCATCGACTAACGAAGTCTATTTACGTACTCATTCGATCGATCATAAATTTTCTAACCATATCGATCTCGTCGAAGACTACTCGCTAACTTTCAAAACACGATACTCGATCGCTTAGACTTATCCTCAACATGTACCATATCATCCTCCATTCTCGACGAAACTTCTTACGCGACTTCATTGGGTCGTCCTATGGGACTTCAACATTCACTTGATTTGGCGGTCAAGTCTTCTAGGGTCATCTGCCCCGAAACTAAGCTCGATAATTGAAGATCATCAACGAGGGACAGTTATTATGAACCATACTATATCCTATTGCGGAGCCAAATTATGTCACGCCCCAGAACCAGAATACTGGAGAGCGGGGGCAGACATAGCCAGCTACGTACATTGAAATGGAAACCACCTCGATATACGATCACGGCTGTCTAGATATATGAGGGTTTACTACAAGCCAACAGTCTCTTATGGTCATGAACAAGCCTAATGTCTCAATCACAAGCAAGTAAGTAAGGTCGCAAGATGTATGATCATTAAATATACAATAATAAGGCGTCCCAAATATTACATATTCAGCTGATCATGAAGCTAGTCGTTATAAAATGTTAGGACTAGCAAGAGTTTAGTCGTACATGATCAACCCTAGGATTTGTTAATCATGTTTACAGCCCGTAGGCAGACAGTAAGTAAAAGTGCATCGAGCTAACAGGTGCTCGTCGGCTAAACGCCTCAAAAGAATAATTTTACAGTAGAGTGAGCGAAACAAAATAGAAAACCCACTCGTAGCCCGGGTTCCTTCTAGTCGCCACCATTGGGCTGGAAGCTTGGTAGATCCTCGGGAGCTGCTCCGAAATCTGGCCACACAAAACCAGCTAGGTCAACCCCAGAAAGAGCAAGTGCCACAAGGGGGCCACGAAATAAGAACAAAAGCCAGCAATCAGCACAAAAAAATCTAATATTAAAATTAAAACTTACGAAAACATGGCAGGGTGATATACGACGAGATAACCATGGAACTATTCTGATAGCCAGGTTACAACCCGTAAACCAAACAAGGACCGGGGTTGTAACCCTTCGTCTGAACAGAACTTGGTTTCCCACCATTTATCGGCAAGATAATGATAGAAAATCAAGACAGGAAACAATCTTGTACGGAATCAAGACATAGCTAGACAGGTTATACCTCATTCAATCAATCACGGCCAAGCAGATCCTACGGCTTACTACTTTAACTAACTAGGGTTGTCACAGGCCTAATTACTAAAAAGATGCAGTGAGATTGTTCCACAGCCACAAGTCCTGCAGACCATCCAGGTTACCCAGGTCAAAAATTAGGGGTTGAATTCAGGTGGGTACATCGCCCGAAAGACAAATGTACCCGTAGGTGACTTAGAGGGTGCAACACTCGACGGTGCGCTGGAAATGTGCCCTACTCGACGGCAGGCTACAGATCCCAAGAGTGCCCAGGTAACGGGATCGCCTGTAGCTGTGTCATCTCTTCATGACTACTGTGTTATTCTAGTTGTTAACCTTAATCCATTTTAGTAGGTACTCCTGACCGTGGTACTCAGGAGTCCCATCCTAGACATGATGCAAGACAGGATAAGTGGATTTAACAAGCAAGCAAGAAAGCACCACCCACGGTGTTAAGACAGGTCAAGCTAAGTTATCAGGTCATGTCAAGTCAGGAGTGCGCCGTCACGGGCCCCTATCAAGTTATCAAGATAAATCATGTCAGGGTACTTGTCAGGAGTGCGCCACGACGGACCACTATCATGTCAGGTTGGTCATGTCAGGAGTGCACCACTATGGGTCACTGTCGTGTTATGCAAGTTCCTTGTCATACCATGCCAGGTACAATAGTCATTCCAAACATATTAAGTAAAATATCAATGTACAGGACTATAGAAAAGCCAAGCTTAAAGAAATAAGACCAAAACTTCAAGAGCCAATGGGTTAAGCAAGGGGTTCAGGGGAGCAGCGTACGCGAAAGTCACGCACGCATGCTATAGAGAGCAGCGTAGCGTAGGTGAAAAGTCACGCACGCTACAAGGAGCAGCGTAGGTGAAAAGTCACGCACGCTGAGAGAGCAGCGTAGGTGAAAAGTTACGCACGCTACAGAGAGCAGCGTAGGTGAAAAGTCACGCACGCTACAGAGGGCAGCGTAGGTGAAAAGTCACACACGCTGAGAGAGCAGCGTAGGTGAAAAGTCACGCACGCTACAGAGAGCAGCATAGGTAAAAAGTCACGCACGCTGAGAGAGCAGCGTAGGTGAAAAGTCACGCACGCTACAGAGAGCAGCGTAGGTAAAAAGTCACGCACGCTGAGAGAGCAGCGTAGGTGAAAAGTCACGCACGTTGAGAGTGCAGCGTAGGTGAAAAGTCACGCACGCTACAGAGAGCAGCGTAGGTAAAAAGTCACGCACGCTGAGAGAGCAGCATAGGTGAAAAGTCATGCACGCTGAGAGAGCAGCGTTGGTGAAAAGTCACGCACGCTACAGAGAGCAGCGTACATGAAAAGTCACGGACGCTCAAGGGACACGCTTCCAATAGGAAGCGTACCTAAGTCTGCGTACGCAGCGCTAAAGAGCGCGCGCAGCTCAGTGTGCGTAAGCTAAACAGCTCTGCACACTGCTCACTGTCTTCTCCAAACAGCAAGAACACCATGGATGAACCCAAAGCTTCAAAAGTTCAGAACTTGGCCATCCGAACTCCAAATCCGGATTTCCAAAGTTCCAACTGGAGTGAAACTGAATGCTCTTCCACATGGAAACATCAAAAACCCATAAATCCAACTTAAGCAGCTCAAACCATGCAAAAATCCGAAAATAGAAATAACTTAGATCTATAACAATGGAGGCTCCAAATCACAAAAACCCAAGTTCTAATGTTGATCACCATGTCCTAATCTAGCAAATGGACAAGAAAAAGAGGGCTCTCATGTAGTAGCAAGGTGCACTTGCCTAGGGTTGGGAGAGTTGTGTAGAGGGAGGAGAAGAAGAAGAAGAAGAAATAAATTAATGGTGGTTATGAGGAGAGAGAGTGGTAGGTGGGGATATAAAGAGGGGGAGTTGTGGTGGGGATGAGGGGTAGCATAGGTTAAGGTGATCCAACTCACATAAAACCGATCCAATCCAAATAAAACCGAGCCATGCCAAAACCTAAAATACAGGAAATACCGAAATCCCACAAGTTGAGAAAAATAAAATACATGCCAAAATCCAGGTAAGAGTAAAAATACGAAATACGAGAAAATACGGGAAATACGGGAAATGAGGGTGACAAATCAATTCCCGACAATTCCTATAGGACATCCAATCCGACATAATTTACCAATCCATAATTTATCTACCCCCGCGCAACTGATGCGCCATTACTACTTGAAGCACTCATGCATCACCGTCGACTATTTTCGCTAGTCGTATGACATCTACTTGCCTCAAGTTCGAGTTTACCTATCTGTGATCATAGTTCGACACATTCTATACTTATCGAAACTATCCTCGAACAACTTTCGTATCAAACCACAAGTCAAATCCAATTTGCCACACCTTGTAAGTTCAACCATCCCCGCTGGATGAATCATCATACCAGCGCCCACGCGGAATGATCGTCCTAATTCGACGTGACGTATGTGCGATGCTGGAGTTGTACTCGTATAAGACAAGAATGTCAACATAGTGGTTATCCATGAAGCAATCCAAAACACTTACGTTTTTCATCCAAGTAATATCCATCCACTCTGAGATTCTCCGAAGCATTCCTATCATTATCATACAAACAGACATCAACTTAACTTGCATCTTATTTATCCAACAACAATGCTCAATATAATTTTCGTTCATTCGATCAGAGTATCCATAAGTTATTGCACATTGTCTTTGATATGCCTCAATACCATCGTCGATATGCATAACTTGAATATCTTCCTTTCTCATAAGCTTAAATTTGTTGCAATCACTGCCATTATCCGAACTCGAAAATGAATCAAGTCTTGCACACATCAAGATCCATTTTATTGTAACTAACTATCATCATCATGACACACTTTCCAATTCACATATCCATTCTCATATCCCTACTCGTACTTCCAATTCGTGCTACCGACTCATCGCGCTAACTCAAATTTGCTCGCACGATTTCCTCGTACCTACTCAACGCAATTTCGACCGAGTCAACTATTTCCTTAATATAACATTCCCTCGCTATGCTCAGCCTATCATTCGACTTACACTTAACGAATCCTCGTCCGGCGTATCCTCCATAGGTACGACTTTGCACATAATCATTCAACTCAATTCATCGAAGCATACTTGCATCTACTTTTCTCAAGTCACTCCTACTCGAGCCTCGGTAGTACTCCGTCCGTTGGTGACAAACCTATCATAACCGACACAATCATCTCGACACAATCTATTCCAAGTCACCAAACGGCTTAACATAGCTATCGCTAAGTGGTATTGCATATACCACTCAGAAATTGAGCCTATCGTTATCGATACAATGCATTGCTATACTGATCGCTCAAGTGTTATTACATATACCACTCAAAATCAAGTCATTACTCAACATTACACTCCACATAGGTCTGACATCTATTTTCCAATCAACTCTTCCATATGGCAATCTTTCTCGATCCCAGCTCTAGCGTTCTTCTTACTCGAGTTGGTACAATAACTGGACCAACATGCCCTATCGTTTGCTCAATTCATTCAAATCTAATCGTGCCTTAGCGATCACATCGATCACATACGCAACATTCGCTTATTCAAAGCTCAATGCAACATACGGCCAACATGAACGTTCGTCTACTTTGAAACTCAACTTAGTGACCAACTCGACTTGTTCAAATCGCATCCGCGATCTTCCAATCTCACTCGTTGCAACTCGTACAATGATTTATTCTCGATACTTAAGGTCATTAGTCCATCTCTTTTAACATATCGCTATCCATCCACATAGCCATATAATACATACCATGTCGACTCGTTACACCGATGCAACGAACGATCCACGATTGCTGCACTCCGTGCAACCAACAACACATAACCATTCGTATAGCCACATAACACGCATCGCCTAATATATCGACTCGCTGCACTCCGTGCAACCAACAACACATATCTCCTCACACTTCGTGCGACCAATAATACATAACTCCTCGTACTTTGTGCGACCAACAACACATAACTCCTCGCACTTTGTATGACCAACAAAACGTATATCATTGTACTTCATGCAACCAACATCACCATATTCATTGCACTTCGTGCGACCAACGACTCACAACTTTGTTGCACTCCGGAAAACCAGCATTTCATAACATGTTGCACTTCGTGCAACCAACATTCTCCGATGGCACTCGGAGATAACGTGATAGTCATGACAAACTTGTGGCAGACATACTCACTTAATATAGACTTATTGTAATAGAACATCCAATGTAGCATCGAGCAGATCCATGAGCCATGCGGTTGCGAAAACAACTTAGAGTCAACTGAATTCGATAGAGAAGCAACTGAGGGTCAAAGAGATTCATGCACGGTCCAGAGGATGGAACCGCTGTGATACCAACTTGTCATGCCCCGATCCGGAAAATCGCTCGTCCTCGCTAGATTTAACCCGAATTATCGTCCTCGTTGGGGCGTAATGCCGCACGAGCCTGGAGTTGCGCTCGTGCAAGGCAAGATAACAGGTTTACATCGTGTTTATCTCAAATTGATAACATAAGCAGCGGAAGAAAATAGAGTATACAACAAGAATCTCTTTTATTCATACTGAACTGAAGGTTACAAAGGCTCTGAATAGCCCAACTCAACATACCAATTGGCTACAACGCTCATGATCTCTCTAGCTCACAAAGGATTACATTGTTCCATACATTATGCCTCTTTATAGCCAACAAGTAGTCTTCGGCCGAACATCTCCATGTCGTAAGTCCCAACGCCTATGCGGTAGCTCCTCTTGAAAATGCTAAGGACTACATGCCTTGGCGCGTCCAAGCCGAGCTCCGCCCCGAGCCGATCATAACCTGAACCTGCAAGCAGACTAGTGGGAGATTAGTGCTTTCGTCCTCGCTGCACTGATCAAGACCCACTCGTACCCAAACCGAACGCTAAGTATATTTAGTGAGCATGTATCTTACTTGGTGATCTTTCTAATTAGCCTTAGGATCAGTTTCATGCATTATTCAACATAATGACTTAATATAAATGTGTCCCATATTGTGTCCCTGCGGCAGATACAGTTAGACATAATATGAACATAACATAGTGATCGTGCTCATTTTCGTCCCATTTGCCTAGCATGCAATTGTTAGAACTTTACATAAGAATTCATACAATTCATGCAACCAACCAGCCATAAACTTAGACATATGCATAAGGGTGTCAGGTCCTGTGCCTGCACCCAACTCTAATCTCAGCCCACCGGCCCTATCTATATGAAGGTCACGGTGTTTCGTACCGTAATGGACTTGGAATCCTTATGTGTAAACCTATGATCGCTTCGATACGGGTTGCTAGCCCAGTATCCGAAGGATACCAAACTTACTGATATTATAGCTTATCACAGCACTGGATGGTTGTAACCCGTCCGAATGATGTGCACCATAAATACCATACATAATTCCCTCCTAGGCAGAACGGTCCCGATGTCCCGGTCGTAACCGTCTGAGGGAAGCCGCACCCATGTACGGGCCATCCGAGTCCATTGACTATGCAATACGTACCACAGCATACAAGTCATACATTCCAACCCATCCCGTGTTCCATAACGCAATCCCTCATCTCTATTTCAAGTTTCGTCGACATTATGACCCAACACATCCATATTGATGCACGACGCCCATCGGCTCAGACTTCTCGTACTCATATTCAATGCGTTTCGTTTATAAGTTATTCACATAGCCTAGTTCCGTAGTTACTTAGTCATTTTCTAGCTTCTGTGCACGAGGGAACGCTCAGTGCCATAGTCAATGTTCTAGTCCTAGTGTTCAATGTTCTCGGAGTCGTGCACGTAATGCACATCTCAATATTGGCTTTTAATGTTCTACCATCATCGCCCTACCGCGACCCGTACACTTGATGCACATCACTTCAATTGTTCAATGTTCTTTCTTAATGTTCAATACATACTAAGACCCTTAACCATTCGAAGCATGCTCGCTAACATGACAACAACTTACGCATACCAGGATATATTTTATTAGACGTGAAGGAATAGGGAGAGAGAGTCAAGAACCCGCCCACCTTAAGTCGGTACGCCTTGTCGTTTCTCCGAGCTGATGCGGCTCGATTCCATAACTTGGTTGTACAGCTAACTTTTCTGACTTAGCCATTCCGTTGAACTATTCGACTTATTCGGCCTACTGCATCCATGCCACGATCCGTAATCCAGCGTAAAATCATAGCCTGCACACCAGATTAACCGAAGTCAATACTTTGCTTAAATCGAACTTATGCTTTGCATCGATTCGCATCGATACCTCATCGGGTCAACTCAACTATTCGAGTCAACGACTCATCATAATGCACCGTGCGGAGCGAGGCATTACATTTTTTACTTAGTATGGTCCAATTTTTTTGTTCTATTTACAAATTTGCCGTTGAAAAAATTTACTCGAGGCAGTCCAATTTTTTTTAGGATTATCAAATTTTTTTACAGTCCAACCTATTGTAAGGCCTGTCAAAACTTTTTATAGTCCTCGACGACGACGAGGACAGTCCTTGCAGACAAAATTACGGAGAGCATGGCTGTGACAGAGGTGGAGGTGGAAGGGAAGATGGAGGAGGAGCGGGAGGAGGAGGAGGATGAGAGAGGGCCAGAGGTGGTTGCGGAGGGAGAGGTTGGAGACGGCGATGTGGGGGTTGAAGCCGTCGATCTCAGCATGGAGGTGGCTGCGAAGGCGAGGTGGTTGACGTCGTTGATCCTAATACGGACGTTGGAGACAAGGCATGGGAATCGTTGCCGCCGCCGCTGATGATGCTGTCGACGGTGGCGGGGGGCGAGGCAGAGGGTACGGAGGTAGCTACGGAGGGAGAGGGTGGAGAGTGTTGGTGTTTTTGCCTTTAGACTATGAAAGATAGTCCCACATCGGCTACACCAAATGGTGAGTATCTCAATATAATGTGTTGCTTGTGTTAAGGTATACGCATGAGGTGTGGTAGGGCACAAGTGGGTGCCATGTGGAAGTATTTTTCTAGAAGAAAAAAGGATTAATTCCAACAAGGATGCAAGTTGATTTTTGTTGTTCGGAATCGGACTTGGACACGAACTCCAGGATGCCTCGTGCATGCACGGGCGTGTGTTCGTGGGGTAGACGTGGATTGGCACTCGACTATGTTGATTGTGGGATGATGTAAAATATCAAACTCTATTTTAGAGTATGTGTATTTTAGTCCCACATTGGATAGCAAAAATAGTGAAGTCTCACTCTACTCTATAAATAGAGTCCTCTGGTCTCCTTTCTAAGATGCACCAAAGAAAAAAGAAAAAGGAGTCTGTGAAGTCTAGGGAGCTTGTTCAAGTCACAAAAAGTTGATTAATGAGCATTTCAGAAGTTCTTTAAAAACTTGCTGGTTCCTGAAAGCGGATCATATAAAGGCGAATCTTGCTTTGAGCAACGGTGATCTTCATCACCCCAACAGAGTTACCTTCGTCTCTTTCTTCTTTCTTCTTCTACTTGTTCTGTGTGGCTTCGGGTACTTTTGGAGAGCAAACTCGTTTGCGGACATCTTCGAAATACTTTAAGGATATTATACTGCACCAAAAATGATAATTTGCGACAGTTGGAGTTGCCTAACAATGACGTATTAAAACTGTCGTTCCAAATTCGATGGATTAAAACCGTCGTTTAACATCAAAATCCATTTCACCAATAGTAAATTTGTATTCGACAGACTAAAATGCTAGTCTAATATAAAAATTTTGTTACGTTCCCTCCTTCATTAAAAATTTTGGCTCTCTAACATTCCGCACCCATCATATGGAACCCTTTTCTCAAAAACCAAAATACTCCCCCCTTCTCAATTCCTCTCTCCTCACTCTAACACCCCCTCACCCTGTATCCGCCACCACCCCCCTCACGACCTCATCGGCGCCATCACCAGTGACACACCACCATCTCGAGGTCAGCCTCCTTCTCCATTAATCTGCCTCCACTCCATGAAAACTGGATAGCTAGCTAACTATAAAAGATTCTACTTCTCCTCATCCTTCGATTTGAAAAATTAGGGTTAGGGTTTTGATTTGTATGTTCTTTGTCTTGATGGGGCTGTACTCATTCTCTGTGACCGGTAAGCACACACATGCTCTCTCTCTCTCTCTCTCTCTCTCTCTCTCTCTTCTTCACTGTTTCTTTTCTGGTATTATGGTTCTATTTGGCTTCAATTTTGTTAAAATGATGATATTTACTAATTCCCTTCGTTTAAATTTAAAACCTTCCTCCCCTCCCCCAAAATATGAGTTATGGATGGGAAAATTATATCTAAATGACCAATTTATTAACCAATAACATCAAAGGTGATAGATTTATCAAAAAATAGGGTCTTTACAAATCTCATCGAGCCCTTTTTATTGGGGGGGCACAGGTGCGATACGGTACGGTATGGACAATCATCATATATACGGACTCGAGATCAATTTTTGGTGTGACATAGCCTATTTTGTCTGGGATGTTTGAGAAGAGAGTTGATGAAATAGTTCATCAACAAGGTTTTACTTCTGAACTTACCAAGTATTTGGGCTCTTTCTCCTTTTTTATTGAGAAGTTCTGGGTCCAATAAGAAGTTGAGATAGATCAAATAGGATTTAATATTTTATGGAAAGTTTTTGATCAATGACTATCAAGAAACGTTATGTATAGTTATGCAAGGATACAAACATAACATCTTAATTATGATATAGAAAGATTTAATAGGATTTAATATAGATTTGAAACTGAATAATGACTACTGAAGTGCATGTCTAGGATGTTTGAGAAGGGAGTTGATGAAGTAGTTCATCATGACAAGGTGCACTTTACTTCTGAACTTACTAAGTATTTTGGCTCTTTTCCCTCTTGTGGGTCCAATGAGCAGCCAACCTGGTCTTACAGAGGATGGGAGGAATGATTTGGGGTTAACTACCAAGTGGAATTCAAATCACCAACTTGACACTTTACTGTTTGGTTGCATATGTCATTTTATTATCGTAGTAATTATAAATTAGCAGTCAGTCTTAAACCAAGTTATAGTAGGTATATTCTACATTGTTTGTTGCGAATAAAGTGATCATGTACGAGCTGCATATGTTCTGGGTTTTATTTTTCTTGCTTACTTTCCTGGTAATAATAATCTGATATGTTTGTTGCTTTCATCTTGAATATATACTATTTTTGTTAGAGTTTATAAAGAAAGAATGGATCTTCTAAGAGCTGTAATTATAGGCCATAGATAAGAGTTTGACTCTGTTACAACTTCATTCTGATTTGATTGACAAAAAAAATCTAAGTTTATATCAGAGTAAATTAATGATCCTTAGAAGATAACAGAGTTGAAATTAGCTAACCTTAATCATTGCAACAACAATTTCGAAACGTTAATTAGCTATAGCTAAGTCTCCTGTCAGAGAAAACAAGGTTAGTCTAGTAGAGCATCTACATTGCAATATATCTGTAAAAAGATGCTAGCATCAGAAGACTGGAATAGAGTAATTCTCAACTAAAAGGCGAACATGAATCTATTAGTCCTAAAATTTCAAAGCTAGACTACTCATTTGATCTCAAGGAAAGTTTCTCACACAAACTTTTAAAAAAAGAGGTGACATAACTCTCCCCATCACACAGACTAAATAGCATGCTCATCTGAAACTAACCACAAACATCAAGTAAAGGAGGAGATGAGGGAATAAATATAAGATATATTATAGCACACTAGATTTATACAATTAACAACAGAAACATTGTTGCTCTAAGTTTCATGCCAGCCAAAGACAATACAAGGGATGTTACTTGCACAACATAAGATTTTCTTTCTTTTTGAGGAAAGAGGATGGGATCAAGAAGATCCATCTTTTTTTCATTTATAGGAAAATAAGTAGTACAACATAGCATAAAATTACATAATAACTTCTTTCTGCTTCACTTTTTAACATTTGGCATATCATAAGATTACACAATAAGTTATCTGAAAGTTTACAAGTACCTCCACACATCAGGATGGTCTCGAGATACAACCAGTACCCTAGATGCCAAATAATCAAGGGTAGGACAGTACAAATCATCGGGGCCAACTCTCTCTTACACTTCCATGACGTACCACAAACTGCTGAAAATTTGAACTGGCTCATCCTTAAGAGCATGGTTTAAAAACGGCCGATACCGATATGGTTTGGCATATCTCGATCCGATGCCAACCGATACCCGATACTGATAGATACCGACATTGCGGGTCTCTTTTTCGTCAATTCGGCAAATAAAATTAAATGAAAAAAGACAAATCATCAAGGGTTTAA
Organism: Iris pallida; assembly: GCA_029216955.1. Lineage (NCBI taxonomy): Eukaryota > Viridiplantae > Streptophyta > Magnoliopsida > Asparagales > Iridaceae > Iris > Iris pallida. The sequence goes on along the minus strand of JANAVB010041220.1, from coordinate 4,705,616 downwards.
AGCATAATAAGGTTGTAAAAGCATGTAGAAGAAGAAAATCAATCCATTGTATGTAAACCAATCAGTAAGGGTGACTACTATTTCATTTAATTTTAAAACTGCCAAGAAATAACACTAAAAATACTTAAGATTATGCCTAAATGTATAAAATATATGTTTTTAAATGTAAATAATTTATTAATAATTATTTGTTTTTCGATACCAAAAAATTGGATACTCCAATCCGAAAGTGCCGATACTACCGATACTGCCGATACCAATACTCATAGGAATAGTTTGATATTGATTCTGATACCGATACTGTGAACCTTGCTTAAGAGCATCAAAAACAAAATAGCCCATACCACATATGCCCATGACGAAGTTGAAACACCTGAGTAATTGATAAATGGTGGGCATGAGAATTAGAATCAGGCAGAGGATAAGATGCACTCAACATTTCTTTGCACAACAAAAACTGCTGCACACGACAGCATAGGCCACTTCTTAGTGGAAGTCTTGCCTCTGTAGTCCCGATAAATATTGAATCACCACAAGAGAAGATATAGTAAGCATTGAGCCCTTGTCTGGATATTTTAAGACCAACTCCTGATGGGAGACGAAAATCAAATACATTAATGCTATCTTGGGTGCAAAAGACACCGTCATTTCCCTCCACTTCAGATGAGCGTACTCTGTAAATTAAGAGCAGGAAGTATCAGCAATGCCTCTTTATAAACCTTTCTGGTTCAGTTTCAAATTCCATTGCTGATGCCTAGAATTAACCCTCAAATCCTATAGAAATACTGGTTTCCAATTACTCTTGCATCAAAGTCTCCACCTAGATTCAGTATTAAGTTGCATCAAAGTCTCATCTTGCGAATAAAGTTATCATGTATAAGCTGCATATGTCCTGGGTTTTATTTTTTTTGCTTACTTTCCTGGTAATAATAATATGATATATTTGTTGCTTTCATCTTGAACTTAAACTATTTTTGTTAGAATTTATGAAGAAAGGATGGATCTTCTAAGAGCTGTTATTATAGGCCCAGCTTGGACTCCTTACCATGATGGCCTCTTCTTCTTTGACTTCCATTTTCCTACTACTATCCCTATTCGTCTCCAGTATGTAAATTCTAAAATGACTTCTCTAATTACTGTATAACTTTCTGAACTCGTAATGGATGATTTTTTTTCTATATACTATGCAGAGAGCCCTCTACCATTCTGGTGGACTTTATCTTAATCCCAACTTGTATGCTTGTAAGAAGGTTTGTCTGAGCCTTCTAAACACCTGGTCGGGCAGTTGATGTGAGAGGTGGAATCCAATAAAGTCAACTATGCTACAGGTTCTGGTCTCCATCCAAGCTCTGGTTTTGAATGAAAAACCATACTTCAATGAGCCAGGATATGATAGGAATGCAAAATCAGAATCTGGACAAAAACATGCCTTGATGTACAATGATAATACCTTCCTTTACTCCTGCAAGACTATGCTATATTCTCTTCGGAGGCCTTCCAACTTTTTTCCTTCTCAATCAGAGTAAAAAATATTAATTGTTTGGTATTACAATTATAAGGAAATCTTTTCTTCTTGACCGAACCGTTCAAGGTTTAGGTTCAGTATGGAAGTCTTTTGATCATAAGCTCCACTACAGTAGAGTTCCTTTTTTTGTGAACTTGTATCTTCATAATTATTAGAGTTCGGACAAGTTGAAGGAAGATAGACATCACATCAATAATATGGATTATGGATCTCTTCATTATTTCTTATGTTCCATTAAAGAAAAAGGTTTAATATTTACTTTATAGAGTAAATTTTTAATTTTGTGGCATTTGGATACTCTGATGGAAAATGTAACTAATTATTGCATCATGTATTTCTTGGATCTCTTCAACTAATGTAAAATGATCCTTTTCAAATAGTTATTTTTTTATGAATCCCATGCACACATGATTTTTTTTTGGAGGGTGGGGGGCACTCGAACCATGCCAGCCCCTCCGGGTGTTCGCTCTACTACCACTAGGCTATAGAGCTCGGACAACAGTTATTTTATTCACAAGTATGTTAGGTAATGCGATAACTGAAAGAAGTAATAGTTCAATATCGTTTGCATTACAACTTGCTACAGCTTTAACTACAATTTAGAGTTTATCCCCTAACATCTCTATATGGAGGTTGCTTCTGCACTTTGCATTGTAGTTAATAATGCATCATGGTTATCTTTAAGCCTTCTTCATTGAAACCTTATAATATCTGAAATGGTTGCAGGAGCTAGTTACTTTCAGGTTTGATCCCTTGCAGAATTTGCCAGAAATTTCCCACGCTGGAAGACACTTCTACAACTGAGTTTCACTCTATTCTCCAAGATGCTGGTAAATATTAAGGTGTTTGTTTCACTTCTTTCAAACGCGGAATGAGTCTATATTCAAATGTATGTCATGAGGATAATCCGAGCCTCATCCCATCATAATTAGGTTGCCATGGCTCATGAGAAAGCTCAGAAAAGATCTTCAAATTCATATACTTTTCTGTTGTAATGCAATTATCTAAATAAATATACTAAGGTTGATGCCAAAGTTTATTGATAGCAGGGGGAACTTTGGACTCTCAAGCATCAATACAATAAGGATAAGTTCTTCTATTGGATGCAAGGAATGTATATGAAACAAGGATTGGGAAGTTTCAAAACCAAAATGTGGAGACACTGGATCCAGAAATAAGACAATATAGTGATCATCCTGCCTGGATAGATGATCATTCTGAGCAGCTGCATGGTAAACATGTCCTTATGTAAGTTCCATTCAAAATCTTAGATTAATAAGTTGATATAAACAGTTGTTTGAACCTATACCCTTTTTCCAATATACTTGTAAGGAAACAACAATTGAAACCTTACTATTTCTACAAACACTGTTTGCAAATATGAAGACTATCCATAATTGTTTTTCCCTGTAAAGAAGAGGGTAATAAATAATAAGGGAATAAAAGCTAGATGGGTTTTATGAGAATTAGTACCTAATAAATGTTCTGATGTTTACACCTTAATTTGAGAAAATGGTTAAAAAAACATGAACTTTGTTTTTATCATTGGAAGCTAATATATGAGAAATCTGTGTAACAAGAAAACCTTTTATCCCAGAAGTTTAGGGCCAGCTACAGTACTCCTTTCATCATTTCTGCTACATTAAGGCCATAGTTTACAGTATCGGCCGATACTAGTCTGATACGGCTGATATCGATACGCCCAATACTGACCAATACCGACATTGGGGGTCTCTTTTTCGGTCAATTCGACAAAAAAAATTGAACGAAAAAGACAAATCAACAAGGGTTTAAAGCATAATAAAATTGTAAAAGCATGTAAACCATTTGATTTCAATGGTTCTATAGAATTCTCCCCTCTATAATTTTTTCAAATGAGAGAATCCAGTACATATCAATGTGGCTTGGGCAAACCATTGTGGCCTGATTACTCTATACCATGTCTTGCAAACCATTTGATTTTCACATATTCCTTTGTTTTTCTTTTCTTTTTGGGTATCTCCGTATGGAAAACTTTCATGTATTATGTTGTCTATTTATTGCTTCTACTATTTGTTCCTCAATATTTACTCTTGTAATATCTTTAATATTTTATATTTTCTCATGAGTAAAACATGTATCATAGGAGATCAGGTATATAGTAATTCCTATTGGCTAGTGTATAAGTTTTTAATACTCAAAAATATCAGCTAAGCATGCATTTCATATCACTGCATCATTCGAAACTTTATAAAGTTTAGAAAGTAATAACATACAATGTAATATCATGTACAAAGTTTACTCAGTGTTTTCCTCTCTTTGTATTATGTATCCATTTAATATCATGCATTACCAGAAAACTTTTGTTTTAGTAGGCATCTAATGAATTCTTTTGGTTGGTATAAGACTACTAAACTTACAATAGGAGCATGTATGATATGCTTATGAGATGTTTCTGGTCTTGATGCTTGTCTAGGTTGGGCCAAATCACTTCTTTTACTAATAATGGTCTTTACAAGTGTCTTTATAAATTTTTTACCTGCATCCGATAGATAACATAATCTTCTAGAACTAAATCAGTTTAGTTTTAATTCGTAAACAAATGATTCCATTCTTTGCTGATAGAGTATTTGTATCACTAAGTGTCTATGTTGAACATGTACATGCACACAAACACAAAATAATACAGAAATTACACATGCTTTGTGGTGCCCTATTGTATCTTTTCGTATCCATGTCATGTCTACGGCGTGTCCTAGTATATCATTAATCAGAATAAATTACATACATCCTTGACAACTAGGCAATCAGGGACATCTTAATATGCAGACTAATAAAAATCTGTGTCGCCCTTATTTACCATCCAAACAATTAGAGCGAATTTCAAAAGTTTTCTTTTTAACTCTTGAGGGGGGTTAATATCAAGACAAGAACACCCCCCCAAAGCATTTATCATCTTTTAAATTTTGAATTATCATGATGGTTCTATATATTTCTTTGAATTTGACCGCAAAATTCTTCGTGGGGAATTTGAACTGCTAGTTTTCCTGATTCAGCTATCGTTTTTGGTGAGATATTGTGCAGCTCAGTTATTCTCCTTTCAATGATATCATAATAGGAGACCACGATGAGACTTGTGAAGGCTTCAACACCAATGAAGATGACTTCAACATGAACAACATCGACGAAATACTTTGATGCAAACGCCTTTTCCATGATGATGGACTAAATGGCTTGTTTATGAAGGAGCAAATGACCACATAGAAAATGTTGTAGAGTTTAAGCACTTTTTTGTACTGCATCTAATAACATTATCTTCTTTTTGTTCATCATGAGAATGAAACAGTTGTGAGCTAGCAACATTGGAGTTACTTTTTTGTTTTTGGATGGAATATTGCTATGTAAACTCGATACATTTATTAGTTAATACAATTTTGATTGAGTTGTTTCACTTTTGATTATTGTTGATGTTTATTTGAAAATCTATTTTCAGATGTATTTCAATTTTATATAGAGGATAAACAAGTTCAAATAGATTTTATATGGATGAATGGAGTTTTTTTAATCATGTTTCCAGAAAATAGGCAGACCTTGCATGTTGAAAAAGTAAAAATAATGGCAGACCAATTTACATCATATTTGACAGTTTTAGTCCTTCATTTTTATTTGACAGATAAAAATTGTCATTTCATTCAGCTATAAAACGACAGTCCGAAACTGTAGTTTAAATTTTGGGACGCGCTATTAACGACGGATGTTCTGACGGATTAAAACTGTCGTTTACTGTGATTTACGACGGTTTTCGTCTGTCGAAAAATGCATGTTTTGGCGTAGTGTTAGAGAGCTAATACTAGCTAAAAATCTCGAGTATCCGATCCCCTATAAAGGATATTAGAGAGCTAATAATAGCTGAAAATTTCTAGTATCCAATCCCCTACAAAGGCTATTAAAGAGCTAATACTAGCTGAAAATCTCTAGTATCCGACCGACTCTCCATCTAGATCTGTTTCGGGAATAACAATCTCAAAGCAAGATTTAGATCCGATGGAGAACAATCGTACAAAACTTCTTGACACAAGTTTTAACAAACTTAAGAAGTTTGACGGGGAGCATTATAACGTCTGGAAGAGAAAGGTCAGCCTTAACCTTCAACTCGTGAGCCTAGACTACGTGTTGACAGATCCTGAGCCTTTGATTCCAGAAGGTAAAAATTCTCAAAGGGTCGCTGAGGCCACTGCTCTGCAATCCAAGTGGAGGAGAGATAACAACCTCTGCAAGTTGCTTATCTTGAATGGAGGACTCTGTAGCAGAGTCATTCCACAAGACGATGCTGCCTCAAGTCAAGGAGTTCCTCAAGTTACGTCAGAATCTGGCGGATGACGGCATGCCCTTGGTCGATGCATTTGTCGTCGGAGAAATTATCGCCAAGCGCCCACCTAGGTGGAGCAATTTTATCGCGGACATGCACCGTAAGAAGATGGAGGCGGATCTTGAATGCCTCTTGCACTAGATTCATGTTGAAGAAGAGCTAAGGACTCTCACCAGCTGAAGGTGAAGTCAGTTCAATTTAAGCCAAAGCCTAAGGGCGATGGGGCTTGGTTCAACTATGGCAAGAAGGGCTACTTCAAGAAGGATTACAGGGCTAAGCCCAAACCAAAATAGCAGGTATGGTTAAACTTGGGTGTTTTGATTACTTAACTTAGTTGCTATTGTTGCACAGGTTGAGTTATCTAGCATAGTAGCTGACTAGTGGTCGGACACTAGTGCATCTGAGCACGTATACTTTCGAAGGAGCTATTCACCGAGGACGAGCCTTGTTATGACGAAGGTCTCGATGGTGAACATGTATCTAGCAGAAGATCTGAAAATCGAGACAGTAGTTATGAACCATCGGCAAGGACACTGGAATGCGTGTTGCACGTACCAGAGACTTTCGAAGATCTGATCTCAGGAAGTCTGTTGTCTGATACAGACTTAAAAGATGGATATCCATACTAGCCCGATGGTAATTCTTGGCGAGAAATATGCTTCGAAAGATATTCGGTACTGAAGGGTGTTCGAATTTCTGCTGATAGTGATGAAGTTACTTCATTGAATGGACTGAGAGTTGTTCTATAATAGAAGCAGAGTCAAGATGTCCTATCTGGGCCTTATCTCCAGAATGTGTGGGTAAGTAGGAGGAGGAATTTAAGGTATGTGCAGAGACAAGACTGTCAGGAAGGTACTGTCACTTCTCGTTCCCGGAATACGTAAATTTTTAATTTTTTTTGTATATAGTATCTGGCACATGTATCTTTATTGCATGTATCCTGTATTTGTACCGGGCCATAGCATGGAATATTATCTCGTCGCGGAATAGGGTGCCACCCCTTGTCCTTGTTTGGTTGTAGGCGTGGTTCACTATTTCGATGATAGGATTTCTGGACCGTATTATGGTTAGGATTTTATTTAATTAATTTGATTAATTGTTGCATGAAGCATTTAACATGTCATTAGTCATATGGTTAAGAGCATGCTTAAGGTTAGGGTTTCTTTGAGTCAACCCAACCCCTATATATATTCTCTTTCCCTCTCTCTCTCTCTCTCTCTCTCTCTCCTCATTCACTTTTCATTTTATTTCCTCCAACCAACATTTAGGCAAGTACACCTTGCATCAAATGGAGAGATTCTTGCATTTTTCATTTCTTTACTTTGATATGATTTGTCTATATTGTTCTTCTTGTCATTCTCTACAAGTTTAGTTCTTGGAGTTTTTGATTTTAATAGCTAGTTTTGTGTAGATCTAAGTTTCTAAAACTTGGGTTTTATAGATTTTTATAGTTTTGATCTATCAAACTTGGTTGTTTTCGAAAACTAATGATCCTATGTTGTAGAAAATATCATTCTACCCAATTTTGACCTTTGAAAAGTTAGATTTTGACTTGTTTTGAGAAAAGTTGTGGCCAAAACAATATTTGAACATCTTTTATGTTCATCTGTCCTGGTTCTGGCAGGGATGATGAATAGTATCGCTGGATGAATAGTGTCGTATGGCTTGTATAGTACCGCAGGCTTGTATAGTACCGCAGGATGAATAGTGCCGCATAGCTTGCATAGTATCGCAAGCTTGTATAGTGTCGCATGGCTTGAATAGTGCCGCATGGCTTGCATAGTACCGCAGGTTTGCATAGTACCACATGGATGAATAGTGCCACATAGAATGAATAGTGCCGTATGGCTTATATAGTAATGCAGGCTTGTATATTGCCACATGGATGAATAGTACCGCATGGAATGAATAGTGCCATATGGCTTGCATAGTACCGCAGGCTTGCATAGTGCCACATGGATGAATAGTGTCACATAAAATAAATAGTACCGCAGGCTTGTATAGTGCCGCATGGATGAATAGTACTGCATGACTTGCATAGTATCGCATAGTGCCTATTTTGGCTGTTTTATGTCCTATTTGGCTAATTTGTGGCCAGAATTTCTTCCAACTCCCAACATGAAAGTTATAGATCTTTGTCTTGGCTTCAAGGATCTTCATGTCTCACTTTAACCAAAATTTATATGTGACTTTTATAGAAGCATGGAATTTCAGGACCGGAAATCCTATGCGCCTAACATTACGTGCGCCAGGGAGCTCAGATGAAGTACTTGGTACAGCAAACAGCAAAAGCATAGACATTAAAAGAAGATTTTTATTTTCATACAAGAGTCTATTACATGTCTAAAAAAGGCACTACAAAGAAGAATTTCTATAAAGAAAAGACCCTAAGTCTACAGTTAGGCGCAGCAACCGCCATGTGCTCTCAGCCAGGCGCATCTCTTCAGCGTCTCAGCCAGGAGCATCTCTTCAGCGTCTCAATCAGGCGCATCTCTTCAGCGTCTCAGTAAGGCACATCCCTTCAGCAGCTCAGTTATGTGCATCCCTTCAGCGTCTCTGTCATGCGCATCATGAAGTCTCAGCATATGCACTCCACTTCGAACCGATCGAGTGCTTCAACTAATGAAGCATTTATTGAGCAGAACAAGGGAGGACGATCAACCCAACCCTAGCAGGAGGAAGAGCTCTCCAAAGCCCAAGGAAGAGGAGAGAAAATGAGGCTTTCAACAAAAACAGAATGGGCAATACCCACTCTAGCAGGATGAGGAGCTCTCCAAAGCCCAAGAAAGATGATCGGGGCACCATAATTTCGATCTGCGGCTCTTCCAGCATAACAGAGACGAGGCACGAGCATTCCGATCTTTGGATGAAACATGCACCTTTTGCCTGCCTCAGAAGTCCTCGACTCCGACTTTTGGATGTAACAGTCACCTTAAAGTGCATGAACGAAGACAAGTCGTCGCATCTTCACCCTCGGAAACATCTCGTCAACAGAATGTGCTCGAGCAAACAAGTTCATTTCGAAAGGACGTGAGGGAACGAGAAGCAAACTCTCTCCTTGCCACTATTTATAGGCCGGGCAAATTAAACCCATGCGCCAAGTGGCGGGCTCTCCGAATCTCGTACAATGAATTTGCATTAATGGTGATGAACCTGACGCTTCGAATTCAGCAAAGTCAAAACGGCTATTTAAAGCACTGAAAGAACACAAAAGTCAGACCAATAAAGACGCGCCATGCAAGCGGATGCGCCGGTCAGACACCGCACATCGTACAGACGCGCTCGTCAGTTCCAAAGCATCTCGTAAGGTTGCGCCCAACAAAGAACAGATCCATACGTCCTAATCAACATGGACCCATGTGCCTATTTTGGCTCGTCACCCATCAAGCAATTAATGCTCAAGTGACAGAGTTGGTAGCACGTCCCCCGAGGACTGGACAGTTAGCAGCTTTTTCAAAAGATGAAGCGTCACTGACGTCAGCATCATCATTACTTTCCTCTGACGGTTACAAGCCACGTGGCCGCCCAACCATTTCGTATGCGCCACCGCAGCCATGCGCCCAAATCTCTGTATGCGCCTCAAAAGCCATGCGTCTCAGACTTTTTTCTGATCCCTAAAGACAGAGGTCAAGTCACTACTGAAGCCCCGCATGCGCCTCAAAAGCCATGCGCCCAGACTGGTTCGTGACTCCTAAAGGTTACAAGCCAAAGTCTACTCATACGCCCAATCCTAGGCGCATCCTGTCAGATTACTCTCCACCAAATTCGGGATCTTTGAGCTACAGATATGCGCCATGTGTCCTTTGACTCAGTTCAGCCTATGAAGGGGTGCTAATCACCCAAGATCTCAGCAACTAAAAAATCCTCTCCCCTGCTACGTGCCAGCCTACAAAAAGTAGCATGAAGGATTCAACCCACAAATGATGGTGCATCATCCATGCCCTGCCCCCCAGCATCAGTCACGTGGCGTTCCCACGACCAAGCGCATCCGACATATACGCGCATGAGCAGCCAGCCTGCAAGCTATAAATAGAGGGATCATCTGTAACGCCCCAGTCCCAAAATACGTAGGACTAGAACGTAATCATGCCAGCTGTATACATACGAAGTATATAGACCATCGTATGTATACATGAGCTATAAAATGCAGTAACCAAGGCACTAAATCTCACTCACAAAAATAAATAATGATATAAAAGCAACTTTGAGTTTGTTATGTACACAATAGTTGGGCGGAGACAAATCTACTACCAACCAAATTAAATATGGAAAAATATACAAGAAAAGAATTTGAGAAAGCGAGAGCAAGTGACGAGTCCAGGAGCAATCATCACGGAGGAAGAAAGACATGGCCTTAGCTAGAGCACCTGCAAGAAATCACGAAAACACACACCTGGAGAAAAACTAGGTCCTCAGAGGGACGTAACAAGACACATAATATCATGCCGATAAACTGAATAAATAAGCTCAACAGAAAAGTATGCACGAGTAAAGGTTCCTACCCATTCTAGGTGATATGCACTTTGAGGACAACGTTCTACGCAGGGGCTGTAACGGATTCACGCAAGCAAGTAATAGAGAGTGGCCAGCAAGTAGCGCTCATCCGAGACGCTATCGACCTGGGCAGAAGGTAGTGCTCATGAGAGTCACCCTCGGCCCAAAATGTGTGTAAAAATAAAATATAGCCCCTACGCTAATAAATGTCCCCTCCCCCCAATGATACTATACATGTGTCGACTCCACGACACTGTTTAATCCTTAATAACTGCCGAGTCTTCTACACAAATCTATTACCAGTTATATCCTAACGCACGGCCTGTACGCGCCAATGATCAGTCAGCACACAAGTCCGCATCTATATGCGACTCACAACTCACACATAATCCGTGGCACATCGTGACAGTTTATGAGATGCACTAAACCTACGATGGTCCCTTAACTCTAAGCCAATTGCATAAAATATAATAATTTACATATATATATAATTTTGAAAGAACAACATAAAGAAAAAGCATGCATAATATTGAGCATGAATTTAAACAGTAAAGGCAAGGTGTCTTGTCTGGTATATCGCCTGGTGTGGCACAATGTCTTAAAAAGTCACGAATGTCCAGTAGCCGAGGCAGTTGCAAATATGTTCCAAATCTGCAAGAAATTAGGAAGGTTAGTCGTGATCAGGATTGATGATTGAAGGAATTTTGTAGAATAAAACTATTGTAGAAACTATTCATAATACCTTAAATGTTATACTTATTAGTTAAGAAAATAGTTTTAAATAAATACTTGGAATCCAAATAAATTATTTATAATACTTGAAGAATATATTTTGGCTAGTAAATAGTTTTAGGTAATCCTTGAAATTATAGGCAATCCGTTGCTAAGGAAAATATTCTTAACAAAATAGTAATAATCAAATAATGTTATTGGCTAGTCATATAAAAATATATATATATATATATATATAAGTATATAATAGTACTGTTATCATCCACTACTTATTAATAGAATACAACTAATAATTATATGGTATCATACAAAACGGTTTATACTTAGGAGAAATTACAAAATAAAAAAAAAGAAAGAAAGAGAGAAAAAATTGCATAATTACACAAAGCATGTGCTGCTGCTTCTTTGGTGTAGAATTAATATAAGAGAGAGAGAGAGAAAGTGGGAGAGTACAGAGAGAGAAAAATCTGCTCCCTCTTTCTCTTAAATCGTACAGAGAGGAAGAGAGGAAGAGAGGAAGAGAGAGAAAAGAGTTGTGAAAAAAAATTTAGTTTGAAGAAGAGGAGGAGAGGGAACAGAAGAAAGGGTCTTACCGGAAGGAGAAGTGCGCGCGGACTCCGGCTGGAGGAGGCGGCGGCCGGCACGGCGGGGCGGATCCGTGGCAGAGAGTGTGATGGCCATCGAAGTGGTAGCCGGCCGGACACACCATGGCGGCGCGAGGGGGTTTGAAGGAGAAAGAGGGTTTTTTTTTTCGGGGAACTTCTGTGGACGGTGGTTCCGGCGGCGAAGGGGTTCCGACATCTGGCGGTGCATACGCGTTCACGGTGTCGGACTCGCCGATGAAGAAAGCTGCACGGTGAAGCATCCGGAGAGGATCGGCTGGGGCGCGCGAGTGCGGCCACTCGTCGGGACGCGGCGGAGGCAGATGGGGCTGCCGGTGGGCTGCCGCACGGCTGTCAGCCCGACCACCTGCGGCGGATGGCGGCGATCGAGGTTAGGGTTCAGCTTCTCCTTCTTTCTTTTCCGTTTTGGTGGTCGGTTTGGTGGCTGGATTAGCCGGGCGGTGATGGATGGTGTTTGGTGGGCGTTTAGGGGATTTGGCCGTAAAGTGGGGGAGATCGGGGTGGCGCCGGTGGTGGCTGATGACGGAGACAGAAGTTGGTGGTGGTCTGGATCTGGCGACAACGACGGAATTCGGGGAGGTACTGCTTGTGGGTTATACTAGGGATATGATTCGTTTGTGTCGGGGGATGTCCGACACGCAGGATATGTTGTATTTGTAATATTGGAATAAGAAACTGACGGCCACCGATACGATGCACAGTTTGGTTGTGGATGGAAATTTTGCTGGAGGAGTACCTCTCCTTTTATAGGAGGTGGGAATTCTCAGTTGGATAGGGATTGGGATTTATTTAAATCCCCCAATAGATAATTCATCATTTAATTAAATAGATTTAAAGCCAATTCAACTAAATCCAAATCCAATTTAAATCACAACTTTTAATTTAGAACTATTTTAAATAAAGATAACTCAAATTTAAATTGCCATCATAATCAAACATTAAATCAAACTATTTTGAAAATGTCTTTTTATAAATAATATAAAATAATAATAAATTAATTTTGAAAATCAACAATATATACATGAATAAATTTCATGTACCTTGTATGCAAACAAAATATTTACATAATTCACGGGTTTTTTCTAAATTACTACTAATTTTTAAGCAAGAAATAAAATAGTCTTTCAAAAGCAAAAATAAAGTTTTTGACAATTTTCGTGGGATGCCTTTTCTGATAGAAAATACCTGCTCGTACCATAAAACCAAATATCTATATAAAAACAATAACCAAATATTTTGTATATGAATAAATAAAAATTTTATACTTACGTATGATACAAAAATAAAATCCATATCGTAATAAAAAAAATTTAAAATTACAGTAAAAATTTAGGGGGTTTACATCCTACCCAACTTAAAAGAATTTCGTCCTCGAAATTTTAGAAAAAAAAAATTAGGGTAGGTAGGGCGAAGGGGATGGTAAGAGTTTGTTCGAATAGATTTACGAGATCTTCTCGGAACGGGAATGCAAACAAATATTTGACGAGGAGGCGAACGATATTTCAATGGCAATATGTCCTTTGATCGACTAGGACAGAAAAAAAATTGATACGATCATGTATATGACAACCAATCAATGACTAAGCTCGATCAACCCTAACACTAACTTTAAAAGGGCAACCTCATAAGCAGGTAATAAACTCCTTAATCCTTTAATATCATCAATATTCGTGTAATCTCTCTTATCATAAATCGATCTTTCCATTAATTTCTTTCGTACCACGTTCCGTTACCAAAAAAAAACGAATATGATTATAGTTGTATTCTAACTTCCTCTATCTCGTCATAAAATTTTCAAATAGTCTCAAATTTGAATTCCATAATCCTCATTATACTAGCTCACTTTATATTTATCTTCCCAAGTTGAAATTTTCTCTAAAATTATAATTCCAAAATCTCCAACCAATTTGGCCCAAGTAAAAGTTAGAATCTTCTTACTACAATTTTGTATTTATTGGTCAATGCACACTGCATCCCTAAGTACCAAAATAAAAGTCCGTCTTCAATGTTCGATAAATCTCGAAAACTAGCAGTATACCTTCATAACTCAATCTTCTATCATCATAGTTGAAAATTTTCTAAAATATTTAGTAGTCTCTCTTAAAAATTTGAATTCAACAATCTTAGTTTCTTGATGGTAGAAATGAAACTCATCTTAACTTCTTATTCATAATCATTTTAGAACTTCAAAGATATAAAGGTTTCTTTCTTCAAAAATTGGTTATCCTTGAAAAATAATATCATCATAACACTACATGTTATCGAAGGCAACGTCAACATTGTCTTTATCAAAAAAAATTTCATCCAAAATTTTAATATATAAATTTGGTTCTTAACCACCCAAGCCTTTAGAAATTCCATACTCAATATTTGATTACCTCAATATCCTCTTTATTAGCCGAGGAGTCTCTCTACCCTTGATTATATTATTTGATCAAAACACTATATCACCTTTCTCACTTTAGGATTTATCGCATAATTAATTATGTCCCATTTATAACTCGTAATCTCGTAATTATTTATCCATGTTGTGGGGCTCTCTAATCTACCTCTACTAACCCAAGAATGTCATGATCAAATTTCATATTCGCACACGAAAATCATACATGGGACATGGTTATATAACCACGGAGGTAACATAGTGACTATGAGCGAAGTAATTTAATTGGGAGAGAGAAGGGTAAGGGTTGTAATATTGAAGAGCGAAAAGATATTGTGTCTAAGTGAATCGAGATAAGACATGAAAATAAATGAACAAAGTCTAAGCAATCAAGATAAAACACAAAGTTAAGCATTTAAGGAATCACGTTATATATTGGGTCGAAAGATTGAGTCATGGTTGAGCCCAATTATATAGTTAAAAGTATATCGGTATCATGGCAAAGATGATAGTTTAGTCTTTATGACCCGAAGGTCGTATCAAGAAAATAGAGTACAAGGGGACGTGTTTTAGTGGGACATGATATACCTACATGAAGGTGAGCTCGTCTAGGTCTTACTTGTAAAATTTGTTAGAGGGAATAGTCTAGTGTTGTGCTCCAAATATCAAGGTCACGATGGGTAACGCCAAATGATCAAAATAGAAAGTGGTTTACATAAGGTACTAATTAATGCACAAAAATAAAAAGGGTTAAAGCACGAAATAAAGATAATTTATGAAAGCTCGTTGATCAAGTTAAGATAAGTTAGAGGCACAGTTTCTAGAGAGAAAATAGTCTCATAGATAAGGGTATGGTCAAGGGAACGACTCTAATCATTTCTAAGTTTCAAACAATTAGATGGTCACAAATAATGACCTAGATTTGAGGGAAGGTCGAGTAAGTCAAAGATATGTTATCGGTTTGGTCGATGACTAACTATACTTGTGTATATGCAATATCATAGTCATAGGTGGCATGGCAATCTAATACTTCTATCTCACTAGGGGGACCTTACTTGCTTCTTGGTCTTCTACCAATATATGATCTAATCTAAAATTTTAAGTTCCTCGAAAGTTACTCAATAAAATTTTCAAGATACTTCGCCAGAATTTTCCAATCATCTTAGGCTGTCAACTTTAATCAAAATTTTAAATCTCTAGTGAATCTCGAAACAACCCTTGTATATCGTAAAATCGAATAATCATCATTTTTTTTCAAATCTTAAACTCAATATTTAAATAAGTTTATCAGCCAAGATTCATACTACAAAATAGAATATTTAAATAACTCCCGAATTTAATTCTATATCCTTCAAATGTGTATATTCAACTTCTAATAAGTCACAACTACTCTTCAAAAGTAATTCTCCCTTTTTCCAAAATTTAAATATCCAAAATCAAGGTTTTAAACTCGAAATATAAATAGCTTTATAAATCATAGATCATAGGACAAAATTTGAAATTTGAATTTTCCTTCAAAGTCGATATCTTCCAAAAATTTAAACAAAAATTTTCCATCATCTCTTCAAAATTTAATAAACTTAAAATAGTACGACATAATTTTAAACCTCAAG
Organism: Iris pallida; assembly: GCA_029216955.1. Lineage (NCBI taxonomy): Eukaryota > Viridiplantae > Streptophyta > Magnoliopsida > Asparagales > Iridaceae > Iris > Iris pallida. The sequence goes on along the minus strand of JANAVB010041220.1, from coordinate 4,689,901 downwards.
TTCTCTCAAACTAAACTTTCGTCTTCTCTAGTTGTCTAAAAATCATAATTAGACTCCTTAATTAATCTCGAGATAAATTTTATAACATTACAATTCAAACTTAAAGTTAACCGTAAATCAAGTGTCACAATATAAAAACTCAAGATATTTCTCAAATAAATCATAACTATTTCACAATTTTAAAATTCATAAAAATTTTGTTTTTTCGATTTAGCTATCCTCTTGTGTATACCACCTTTAAAATAAAATTTCAACTATTCTTTGATGGCGGGAATATACTACTACCCAACTTGGAATAAACTAATCCTTAAGATCAAATTTCTAGGAAACATAAATACTTTTATACACAAATAAGACCTCAATGCATACTAATTGTCAAGGTAATCCTTCTAGCCATGTGTTTGACCTATGAACATGTAGTCATCTTTCTAATTGTCACTAAGCACGAAACTAAGAATTTACGGTAGAAGGAGTCAAGCAAGATGCAAATCAAGGAGGGCGAACGAGAGTTCAAAATTTGAAGTCAAAAAAGGATGTCAAGTAGGTGGATGAGATTCCTAAATTCTAATCCTATATTGCAGGTTCACATCGGTACAATTACGTAACCGAAGTGACAAACTTGACCTGCATGGGCTACCACGAAAACATGTAACGCCCTAGTCCCAAAATACGTAGGACTAGAACGTAATCATACCAGCTGTATACATACGAAGTATATAGACCATCGTATGTATACATGAGCTATAAAATGCAGTAACCAAGGCACTAAATCTCACTCACAAAAATAAATAATAATATAAGAGCAACTTTGAGTTTGTCATGTACACAATAGTTGGGCGGAGACAAATCTACTACCAACCAAATTAAATATGGAAAAATATACAAGAAAAGAATTTGAGCAAGCGAGAGCAAGTGACGAGTTCAGGAGCAATCATCATGGAGGAAGAAAGACATGGCCTTAGCTAGAGCACCTGCAAGAAATCACGAAAACACACACCTGGGGAAAAACCAGGTCCTCAGAGGGACGTAACAAGACAAATAATATCATGCCGATAAACTGAATAAATAAGCTCAATAGAAAAGTATGCACGAGTAAAGGTTTCTACCCATTCTAGGTGATATGCACTTTGAGGACAACGTTCTACGCAGGGGCTGTAACGGATTCACGCAAGCAAGTAATAGAGAGTGGCCAACAAGTAGCGCTCATCCGAGACACTATCGACCTGGGCAGAAGGCAGTGCTCATGAGAGTCACCCTCGGCCCAAAATGTGTGTAAAAATAAAATGTAGCCCCTACGCTAATAACTGTCCCCTCCCCCCAATGATACTATACATGTGTCGACTCTACGATACTGTTTAATCCTTAATAACTGTCGAGTCTTCTACACAAATCTATTAGCAGTTATATCCTAACGCACGGCCTGTACGCGCCAATGATCAGTCAGCACGCAAGTCCGCATCTATATGCAACTCACAACTCACACATAATCCGTGGCATATCGTGACAGTTTATGAGATGCACTAAACCTACGGTGGTCCCTTAACTCTAAGCCAATTGCATAAAATATAATAATTTGCATATATATATAATTTTGAAAGAACAACATAAAGAAAAAGCATGCTTGATATTGAGCAAGAATTTAAACAGTAAAGACAAGGTGTCTTGCCTGGTATATCGCCTGGTGTGGCACAATGTCTTGAAAAGTCACGAATGTCCAGTAGCCGAGGCGGTTGCAAACATGGTCCGAATCCGCAAGAAATTAGGAAGATTAGTCGTGATCAGGATTGATGATTGAAGGAATTTTGTAGAATAAAACTATTGTAGAAACTATTCATAATACCTTAAATGTTATACTTATTAGTTAAGAAAATAGTTTTAAATAAATACTTGGAAACCAAATAAATTATTTAAAATACTTGAAGAATATATTTTGGCTAGTAAATAGTTTTAGGTAATCCTTGAAATTATAGGCAATCCGTTGCTAAGGAAAATATTCTTAACAAAATAGTAATAATCAAATAATGTTATTGGCTAGTCATATAAAAAATATATATATAAGTATATAATAGTACTGTTATCATCCACAACTTTATAATAGAATACAACTAATAATTATATGGTATCATACAAAAAGGTTTATACTTAGGAGAAATTACAAAATAAAAAAAAAAGAAAGAAAGAGAAAAAAAAATTGCGTAATTACACAAAGCATGTGTTGATGCTTCTTTGGTGTGGAATTAATATAAGAGAGAGAGAGAAAGTAGGAGAGTACAGAGAGAGAAAAATATCAACTGCTCTCGCTTTCTCTTAAATCGTACAGAGAGAAAGAGATGAAGAGAGAGAAAAGAGTTGTGAAAAAAAATTTAGTTTGAAGATTAGGAGGAGAGGGAACGGAAGAAAGGGTCTTACCGGAAGGAGAAGTGCGCGCGGACTCCGGCTGGAGGAGACGGCGGCCGGCACGGCGGGGCGGATCCGTGGAGGAGAGTGTGATGGCCGTCGAAGTGGCGGCCGGACACACCATGGCGGCGTGAGGGGGTTTGAAGGAGAAGAAGGGTTTTTTTTCGGAGAACTTTGGTGGACGGTGGTACCGGCGGCGAAGGGGTTCCGACATCTGGCGGCGCGCATGCGTTCACGGTGTCGGACTCGTCGATGAAGAAAGCTGTGCGGTGAAGCAGCCGGAGAGGATCGGCTGGGGCGCGCGAGTGCGACCACTCGCCGGGACGCGGCGGAGGCGGATGGGGCTGCCGGTGGGCTGCCGTGCGGCTGTCAGCCCGACCACCTGCGGCGGATGGCGGCGATCGAGGTTAGGGTTCAGCTTCTCCTTCTTCTTTTTTTCTATTTTGGTGGTCGGTTTGGTGGCTGGATTAGCCGGGCAGTGATGGGTGGTGTTCGGTGGGCGTTTAGGTGATTTGGCCGGGAAGTGGGGGAGATCGGGGTGGCGTCGGTGGTGGCTGATGACGGAGACGAAAGTTGGTGGTGGTCTGGATCTGGCGGCAATGGCAAAATTCGGGGAGGTGCTGCTTGTGGGTTATACTAGGGATAGGATTCGTTTGTGTCGGAGGATGTCCGACACGCAGGATATGTTGTATTTGTAATATTGGAATAAGAAACTGACGGCCACCGACACGATGCACAGTTTGGTTGTAGATAGAAATTTTGCTGGAGGAGTACCTGTCCTTTTATAGGAGGTGGGAATTCCCAGTTGGATAGGGATTGGGATTTATTTAAATCCCCCAATAGATAATTCATCATTTAATTAAATAGATTTAAAGCCAATTCAACTAAATCCAAATCCAATTTAAATCACAACTTTTAATTTAGAACTATTTTAAATAAAGATAACTCAAATTTAAGTTGCCATCATAATCAAACATTAAATCAAACTGTTTTGAAAATGTCTTTTTATAAATAATATAACATAATAATAAATTAATTTGGAAAATCAATAATACATACATGAATAAATTTCATGTACCTTGTATGCAAGCAAAATATTTACGTAATTCACGATTTTTTTTTCTAAATTACTACTAATTTTTAAGCAAGAAATAAAATAGTCTTTCAAAAGCAAAAATAAAGTTTTTGACAATTTTCATGGGATGCCTTTTCTGATAGAAAATACCTGCTCATACCATTAAACCAAATATCTATATAAAAATAATAACCAAATATTTTGTATATGAATAAATAAAAATTTTATACTTACATATGATACAAAAATAAAATCCATATCCTAATAAAAAAATTTAAAATTACAGTAAAAATTTAGGGGGTTTACATCATCTCCTTCTTACACACACACAGAGACACCTACGGACTGAGACCTACAAACAAAGTGAGAGAGGCAGATACAGACACTCAACGTCTCCTTCCTCTCTGCAAGCTCCAGTATCTAGAGCAACTCGAACCTTCAGAGAACCGATAACCGTCGTCAGATCGTCAACGGATTCAACGCATTACCACTCGCTCCATCGACACAGGGACCCAGATAAATAAAAGTGTTCTTCTAGGACTACGTCTAAGTCCTACATTGTAACACTGTTCTGTTTGTAATTGAAATTTGCAATAAAAAGATTTTAATGGCAAACAAGCTGGCGACTCTGCTGGGGACTTCTTTCTCCTCCACCGAGAAAGCTGTGTCGCAATCCGATGACGTGAAGGTGGGCTCCTCCCACAAGACGCTGGTCGTACGCCTCAATCAACAAGCGTATGAGGAGTTCATCTCTGAAGGCAGCGTAAGTCCTTCGAAGCGGCTGCCAAAGCCGAAGAAGACTCGCCAAGTCTGGGTGCGCAAGGTCGAGGCCCTTGGCACCACCACTGAAGGGGATGCGCCGATACAGTCCACCCTTCTCACTGACGTCCTCAGCAGCCAGGATGCACCCATCGGTGTAGCGCATCTCTCGTGAAAGCGTGGTGCTGACCACATTCCCCAGTGTTACTCCCGTTTTCCGTTATACGTATTTTCAGGATACGTATACAGATTTCTGACAATTGTCAGGTGGCCAGTATTTTTACTTATCTTGCTTAGCTTAGCCTTGGTTTAAATCTTGACTTGATTGGTTTAACTTGGTTCAACATGACTTGGCTTGGCTTGGTTTGGTTTATATTGGGTTGAGATGAGAGGGGTTGCTATATAAGTCAACTTCTTCTCTCTCCTCCATTATTTGCATTTACTTCTTCATCTTCTTCATTTACTCCTCCCACCTACCAAGCCTAGGCAAGTACAACTTGCTTCATGATGGATCTCTCCTTTTATTGTTTTATTCTCTTCTCCACTTGATTCTAAGCCTCCTTAGAGCTTGGCATTTTTGGTTTTGATGGATGGATTATTGTAGATCTAAGTTTTGATCTTTTTTTGTTTTTGTTGGTTTTGATCTATTTAAGTTTGGTATTTCCTAAAACCAGTCGTCCCATGCTATAGGAAATTTCGTTCTATGCAGTTTAGACCCTTGGAAGTCCAAATTCGGACTTGTTTTGAGCAAGTTATGGCATTTTAAAGTTTTCGGGTTCCATGGGTTCTTCTTTGCTGTTTTTGGGAAACAAAAAAGTGCCTGGCGCAACCTGCCCTGCGCGCGCTTCTTAGCGCGGTGCAACCTGTCCCGCGCGCGCTTCTTAGTGTAGCGCACACTGACCCATGCCAGCGTGCGCTTCTTAGCGGTGCAACCTGACCTGGCGAAACTCCAGTCAGGCGCAACCTGACCTGGCGTACCCCAGCCTGGCATAAACTAGCTTCGTACAGCCTAGTGCCTGGTGCAACCCGACTTGGCCCGACTTGTTCTGGCGCAACCCAGCTTGTCTTGACCTGACTTGCCTTTGGCGCAACTTGACCTGTAGCCTTGGCACCCCTTAGTGCCTGGCGCAGCCTATCACCCTGGCGCAACTTGGCTAATGCCAATTGTTGGCCATGGTACCCCTTGTCCCTTGTATGATTTGTCCTTTAATTATTAGTTTTATGCCAATTACTTATTCTTGGTATTTGACCTATCTTGTGACGACCCGACTCGATAACTTGTTGAGCATAGCATGACTTGTCAGTATTGATGTTGACATGAACACGACATGTACAATCTTAATAGTGGCCCGTCGAGGCGTACTCCTGACAAGTAATCTTGACTGTCACCCTCATTTCCCGTACTTTCCGTATTTTTTGTATTTTCCCGTATTTCATATTTTTACTCGTATCTGGATTTTGGCATGTATTTTATTTTTCTCGACTTGTGGAATTTTGGTATTTCTCGTATTTTGGGTTTTGGCATGGCTCGGTTTTATTGGGTTGGTTCGGTTTGGTTGGTTTATAGGTATTGGATCACCTTAGCCTATGCTACCCCTCATCCCCACCACAACTCTCCCTCTTTATATTCCCACCTACCACTCTCTCTCCTCAAAACTACCATTAATTTCTTTCTTCTTCTTCTTCTTCTCCTTCCTCCACAACTCTCCCAACCCTAGGCAAGTGTATCTTGCCACTACATGAGAACCCTCTTTTCTTTGTCCATTTGCTAGATTAGGACATGGTGATCAACATTAGAACTTGGGTTTTTGTGATTTGGAGCCTCCATTGTGATAGATCTAAGTTATTTCTATTTTCAGATTTTGCATGGTTTGAGCTTCTTAAGTTGGATTTTCATGGGTTTTGGTGTTTCCAAGTGGAAGAGCATTCAGTTTCACTCCAGTTGGAACTTTGGAAATCTGGATTTGGAGTTCGGATGGCCAAGTTATGATGCTTTGAAGCCTTGGGTTCATCCATGGTGTTCTTGCTGTTTGGAGAAGACAGTGAGCAGTGTGCAAAGCTGTTTAGCTTACGCACCCTGAGCTACGCGTGCTCTTTAGCGTGCGTACGCAGACTTGGGTACGCTTCCTGTTGGAAGCGTGTCTCTCTCAGCGTGCGTGACTTTTCACCTACGCTGCTCTCTGAAGCGTGCGTGACTTTTCACCTACGCTGCTCTCTCAGCGTGCGTGACTTTTCACCTACGCTGCTCTCTGTAGCATGTGTGACTTTTCACCTACGCTGCTCTCTGAAGCGTGCGTGACTTTTCACCTACGCTGCTCTCTCAGCGTGCGTGACTTTTCACCTACGCTGCTCTCTGTAGCGTGCGTGACTTTTTACCTACGCTGCTCTCTCAGCGTGCGTGACTTTTGCGTACGCTGCTGCCCTGACCCGTTGCTTAACCCATTGGCTCTTGGAGTTTTGGTCTTATTTCTTTAAGCTTGACTCTTCTATTGTCCTGTATATTGATATTTTATTAGATATTTTATGCCCCTTTTATATCCTTACGCCTTTTGTCATAAACTTGATTTTATTTAATATGTCTGGAATGACTATTGTACATGGCTTGGTATGACAAGGAACTCGCATAACCCGACAGTGACCCGTAGTGGTGCACTCCTGACATAACCAATCTGACATGATAGTAGCCCGTGGCGGCGCACTCCTGACTTGACTTGACTTGTAACTTGTAACTTGACCTGCCTTGACACCGTGGGTGGTTCTTTCTTGCTTGCTTGTTAAATCCACTTGTCCAGTCTCGCATCATGTCTTGGATGGGACTCATGAGTACCACGGTCAGAAGTACCTACTAAAATGGATTAAGGTTAATAACTAGAATAATACAGTAGTCATGAAGAGATGACACAGCTACAGGCAATCCCGTTACCTGGGCGCTCTTGGGATCTGTAGCCTGCCGTCGAGTAGGGCACATTTCCAGCGCACCGTCGAGTGTTGCACCCTCTAAGTCACCTAAGGGTACATTTGTCTCCCGGGCGATGTACCCACCTGAATTCAACCCTAATTTTCGACCTGGGTAACCTGGATGGTCTGCAGGGCTTGTGGCTGTGGAACAATCTCACTGCATCTTGTTAGTAATTAGGTCTGTGATAACCCTAGTTAGTTAAAGTAGTAAGCCGTAGCGTCTGCTTGGCCGTGATTGATTGAATGAGGTATAACCAGTTTAGCCATGTCTTGATCCAGTACAAGATTGCTCCCTGCCTTGATTTCTTGTATTATTATCTTGCCAATAATTGGTGGGAAACTAAGTTCTGTTCAGACAAAGGGTTACAACCCCGGTCCTTGTTTGGTTTACGGATTGTAACCTGGCTATCGGAATAGTTCCATGGTTATCTCGTCGTATATCACCCTGCCATGTTTTTGTAAGTTTTAATTTTAATATTAGATTTTCTTGTGCTGATTGCTGGCTTTTGTTCTTATTTCGTGGCCCCCTTGTGGCACTTACTCTTTCTGGGGCTGACCCAGCTGGTTTTGTGTGGCCAGATTTCGGAGCAGCTTCCGAGGATCTACCAAGCTTCCAGTCCAATGGTGACGACTAGAAGGAACCCGGGATACGAGTGGGTTTTCTATTTTGTTTCGCTCACTCTACTGTAAAATTATTCTTTTGAGGCGTTTAGCCGACGAGCACCTGTTAGCTCGATGCACTTTTACTTACTGTCTGCCTACGGGCTGTAAACATGATTAACAAATCCTAGGGTTGATCATGTACGACTAAACTCTTGCTAGTCCTAACATTTTATAACGACTAGCTTCATGATCAGTTGAATATGTAATATTTGGGACGCCTTATTATTGTATATTTAATGATCATACATCTTGCGACCTTACTTACTTGCTTGTGATTGAGACAGTAGGCTTGTTCATGACCATAAGAGACTGTTGGCTTGTAGTAAACCCTCATATATCTAGACAGTCGTGACCGTATATCGAGGTGGTTTCCATTTCAATATACGTAGCTGGCTATGTCTGCCCCCGCTCTCCAGTATTCTGGTTCTGGGGCGTGATATGGTTTAAGTGGTGGCCCATGCAGGTCTTGTCAATCAAGAAATATGAGGGTTTACCTGATAGATGTCAGAATCAGTATTCGTCCTTGATCTCTGTTCGTATCCTCTGAATCCCTGAAATTCTTGCCCTGATTACATGCTTGTATCGTTGATCTGTCTTGGTCCTTTCCTTATTGTTCCCTGTGTCGTCTTCTTCAGCGGCACTGTACCTGGTCCTACTGATCGACGAGGTGGAGCATTTCCCGTGGACCAGCAGCAACCCGGAGATCAAGCCCAGCATTCCGGAGTCGCCTCCAGAGTGATACCTACTGGAGGAGAGTCACCAGTTCGGCCCGTCCAGCCCGCAGAGCCAGATGATGGTACCTTAATATGCCTCATCAGAACCTTGATAGCTTCCCAGGATCGTCGAAGTGACGTCCTGCACCAGACAGTTCAAGATGCTTTGACTAGAGGTGGTCATCCAGGGAACCAGGCGGCCAACAGCTTCAAGCGATTGAACCCTCCTTTCTTCGACGGCAGCGAGGATGCGATTGCCGCGGATGCATGGCTTCAGGATACCGAGGTGATTCTGGAAGCAGCTAGGACACCCGAGAATGAGAAGGTGGCGGTGGTACGCCTGCAGTTGTTGGATTTAGCTCGCAAATGGTGGACGGCGCAGGCCATGGGATTCGTGGCACCCATTGCTTGGGTAGTGTTTAGGGAGAGATTCCAGACGAAGTATTTCGATGCTGTGGCTCGATATGACCTGCAGACCAGATTTACCAACTTGAAGTAAGGAGGCAGATCAGTCGACAGTTATGCATCGGAGTTTTTTAGACTCAGTAGGTTTGCCCCTACTTTGGTGGCGACCGAGTTTGATAGGGCCCAGCGGTTCCAGCAGGGACTGCATTTGGAGATCTTGTTGGCGGTTGAGCAGTTCGAGCACCAGACGTTCGATGCAGTCTTGAGAGCAGCTAGGAGGCATGAGTATACCTCCCAGAGGATCGTGGATAGGACCGGAGGTAGGAAGCGGTCCCACGGTCAGATGCAGCAATCATCAGCTCCAGCCCCGGCAGCTAGAGGATTGACCATTGGAACTCCGAGGCGGGCGGCCTCAGTAACGTCGGTTCAGCATTCGATCCTGACGTACCCGCACCAGCAGAAGCAGAAGCAGACTTCCGTGATGGGATGTTCTTATTGCGGGAAGCCAGGGCATGTGGTGGCAGACTGTCACAGGGCGCAGGGATTGTGTCTGGCTTGTGGAGCAGCAGATCATAGGGTAGGGGCTTCCCCGAATAGGGGTGGTTCATCAGCATCCAACCCTTCTAGTTCTTCGGTGAGAGGACAGGCCCCAGCACCAGTTCAGCAGCAGCAGTATCAGTCTTCGAGGCCCTTGCCGCCTCAGTCTCAGACATTCCAGCAACAACACCCCCAGCAGTATGCACAAGCCCAAGCTCAGACCCAGAATAGGCAGAGAGGTTTCCAGCAGAGGGGACCAGCAGCCAGAGGACAAGGTCAGGCCATGATGATGGCTATGGAAGAAGAAGTTGCACCAGGTAAGGTAGTGGCAGGTACTATTCTCGTCAACTCCTTTCCAGCTTTGGTATTGTTTGATTCTTGTGCATCGCATTCATTCATGTCTACACGATTCGCGACACGGATAGGATTGGAGCCTGAGTCATTATCAGTGAGGCTTAATATACTTACTGGTAATGGTCTTATGGGAGTAGATCGAGTGTTTTCCTCGTGTCGGACCGTAGTTAGCGGTAGGGAGTTCCCCGCTAGATTCATAGAGTTTCCTATGGCAGACTATGATGTAGTCCTAGGCATGGATTGGTTGAGGAACCAGTATGCTAGGATAGACTGCCATATTGGCAGAGTTATCTTTAGTATCCCCAGCGAGCCAGAGTTTTCATTTTCCAGAGGCGCAGTGGAGCCATCTTCCCCAGCATTGCGGATGGCAGTAGCAGTAGTGCAGTTGCCCCGGATAGTTAAAGAGTTTCCAGATGTCTTTCCAGAGGAGCTTCCAGGGATGCCGCCAGAACGGGAGATTGAGTTCACTATAGACTTGATTCCCGGGATAGCACCAGTATCAGAGCGAGTCTACAGGATGGCGCCTTCAGAGTTGGAGATTTTATACAAGATGATTGAAGAACTGAGGACCAAGGGATTCATCCGTGCGAGTGGATCGCCTTGGGGAGCCCCAATGCTTCTTGTGAAAAAGAAGGATGGTACGTCCAGGCTATGTTGTTGATTATCGTACCTTGAATTCGGTGACAATCAAGAACAGATACCCTCTTCCGAGGATAGATGACTTGTTTGATCAACTTAGAGGGGCTTCAGTGTTTTCGAAGATCGACTTGCGGTCAGGATACCACCAGATCAGAGTCAGAGAGCAGGACATCCCGAAGACGGCATTCGGATCGAGGTATGGACATTGGGAGTTCCTTGTTATGCCCTTTGGAGCGACCAATGCGCCGGCAGTATTCATGGACCTCATGAATCGCATTTTTATGCCTTACTTGGACCAATTTGTGATCGTGTTCCTAGATAATATCCTGGTCTACAGCAAGAGTAAAGCAGAGCATGAGCAGCATCTCAGAGTCGTCCTTCAGACGCTTCGGAAGCATCAGTTGTACGCCAAGTTCAGTAAATACGAGTTCTGGCTCGATCGCATTTCATACTTGGGTCACATCATTACCCGAGGTGGAGTGGAAGTGGATCCCCAGAAGATTGTGGCTATCGAGTCATGGCCGGTACCCAGCTCAGTGGCAGAGGTTTGCAGCTTCCTTGGATTGGCCGGCTACTACCGGCGGTTCGTTTCAGATTTTGCAAGGATTTCAGTGCCGATGACCCAGTTGACCCGCAAGGATGTGCCGTTTGTTTGGACAGCAGAGTGTCAGGAATCATTTGAGAAGTTGAAGCGAGGTTTGATAACGGCTCCCATTCTCACCCTTCCAGATGGGACCGGAGGATTCACAGTTTATTGCGACGCTTCAGGCAGAGGATTGGGGTGTGTCTTGATGCAGCATGGGAAGGTAATATCTTATGCGTCACGTCAACTTCGTGATCATGAGAAGAATTACCCGACCCACGACAGGGAATTGGCGGCGGTAGTGTTTGCTTTGAAGTTATGGAGACACTACTTGTACGGAGATAGAGTGAAGATCTTTACTCATCATAAGAGCCTGAAGTATGTTTTCACCCAGAAGGACCTTAATATGCGACAGAGAAGATGGCTCGAGCTATTGGTGGATTATGATGTGGATTTGCAGTATCATCCCGGGAAGGCTAACGTTGTAGCAGATGTATTGAGCAGGAGAGCCGAAGTTTATCTCCTGACGGCACAACCAGAATTATTGGCGGATCTTCAGAAGATGGGAGTTGAAGTGGTTCTTCCAACCAGCGTGGCATTGATGGCCAGCCTACAGGTTCAGTCCAGCATAGTTGAAAGAATCCGGGTGGCGCAGTCAACAGATTCCAAGATCCAACGACTCAGAGCAGAGTGTGAAGCAGGAAGAAGGCCAGAGTTATGTATCCATAAAGACGGTACACTTCGGCACGGTACTCGTCTTTGTGTACCTAGTGGAGATATCAGACAGGAAGTCATGGCAGAAGCCCACAGTTCGCAGTATTCTATTCATCCGGGTGATACGAAGATGTACCGTGATATTCGTCAGCATTTTTGGTGGAATGGCATGAAGAGGGAGATAGCCCAGTTTGTCTCTCGGTGTTTGGTTTGCCAACAGGTTAAAGCTGAACATCAGAGGCCCGCTGGACTTCTTCAACCCTTACCGATCCCAGAATGAAAATGGGAACATATAACCATAGATTTCGTGACCGGATTGTCCAGATCTCCGGCCGACAGAGATGCTATTTGGGTAATTGTGGACAGGCTTACCAAAGTGGCACACTTTCTCCCATTCAGAGTTGGACAGTCGACGGCGCAGCTAGCATAGATGTATCTCAGGCAGATCGTCAGGCTTCACGGTGTGCCAGTCAGCATCACCTCGGACAGGGATTCAAGATTCACATCACACTTTTGGTGCAGCTTGCAGAAGAGTTTGGGGACTCATCTTCAGTTCAGCTCAGCTTATCACCCACAGACGGATGGTCAATCAGAGCGCACAATCCAGACTCTTGAAGATATGTTGAGATCTTGCACCCTTGACTTCGGTAGTTCATGGGAGAATCATCTGCACCTGGTGGAATTCTCGTACAATAATAGTTATCAGGCTAGTATACAGATGGCACCCTTCGAGGCTCTCTATGGCAGGAAGTACAGATCCCCGCTAGCATGGGACGATGTCGGAGAGAGGCAGATGCTCGGACCCGAGTTAATTTTCCAGACGATTGAAGTGGTTAGGAAGGTCAGAGATCACCTCCGAGTTGCCCAGGACCACCAGCGCCATTGGGCCGATGCTCATCGGCGTCCCTTAGAATTTGCTGTCGGCGACCATGTATTCCTTAGGATCTCGCCTAACCGCGGCGTCATTCGCTTTGGCGTACGGGAAAAGCTTAGTCCTAGGTATATAGGGCCGTTCGATATTCTAGAGCGAGTAGGAGATGTATCCTATCGTCTCGCTCTTCCGCTGTCGCTAAGTGAGGTACATGATGTATTCCATGTGTCCCAATTACGATGGTATATTCCTGACCCGAGCCATATCCTAGACCATTCGGAATTGGTTGTTGGTACCAACCTTTCGTATGAGGAGAGGCCCGTGTCTATATTGGACCGGAGGGAGAAGATACTCAAGAACATGACTATTAAATTAGTCCGTGTTGCTTGGGGTCATCACTCTCTAGGTGAGTCAACGTGGGAGCGTGAGGACGACATCCGATCGCGATATCCCTATATGTTTGACTCGTGAGGTATAATGTCTTTCTTATGCCTTACGTTTTCCCTTTCTTGCTTGTATTGTATGATTGTATGTTTGAACTGCTTAGTGTAGCTTGCCTGTGCTTAGTGTAGCTTGTCGTGACAATCTCTAGCTCCTTGATTAAATTCCGAGGACAGAATTCTTTTAAGGTGGGTAGAGTTGTCACCCTCATTTCCCGTACTTTCCGTATTTTCTGTATTTTCCCGTATTTCGTATTTTTACTCGTATCTGGATTTTAGCATCTATTTTATTTTTCTCGACTTGTGGAATTTTGGTATTTCTCGTATTTTAGGTTTTGGCATGGCTCGGTTTTATTGGGTTGGTTCGGTTTGGTTGGTTTATAGGTATTGGATCACCTTAGCCTATGCTACCCCTCATCCCCACCACAACTCCCCCTCTTTATATCTCCACCTACCACTCTCTCTCCTCATAACCACCATTAATTTCTTTATTCTTCTTCTTCTTCTCCTTCCTCCACAACTCTCCCAACCCTAGGCAAGTGTATCTTGCCACTACATGAGAACCCTCTTTTTTTTGTCCATTTGCTAGATTAGGACATGGTGATCAACATTAGAACTTGGGTTTTTGTGATTTGGAGCCTCCATTGTGATAGATCTAAGTTATTTCTATTTTTGGATTTTGCATGGTTTGAGCTTCTTAAGTTGGATTTTTATGGGTTTTGGTGTTTCTAAGTGGAAGAGCATTCAGTTTTACTCCAGTTGGAACGTTGGAAATCTGGATTTGGAGTTCGGATGGCCAAGTTATGATGCTTTGAAGCCTTGGGTTCATCCATAGTGTTCTTGCTGTTTGGAGAAGACAGTGAGCAGTGTGCAGAGCTGTTTAGCTTACGCACCATGAGCTACGCGCGCTCTTTAGCGTGCGTACGCAGACTTGGGTACGCTTCCTGTTGGAAGCGTGTCTCTCTCAGCGTGCGTGACTTTTCACCTACGCTGCTCTCTGTAGCGTGCGTGACTTTTCACCTACGCTGCTCTCTGAAGCGTGCGTGACTTTTCACCTACGCTGGTCTCTCAGCGTGCGTGACTTTTCACCTACGCTGCTCTCTGTAGCGTGCGTGACTTTTCACCTACGCTGCTCTCTGAAGCGTGCGTGACTTTTCACCTACGCTGCTCTCTCAGCGTGCGTGACTTTTCACCTACGCTGCTCTCTGTAGCGTGCGTGACTTTTCACCTACGCTGCTCTCTCAGCGTGCGTGACTTTTGCGTACGCTGCTGCCCTAATCCCTTGCTTAACCCATTGGCTCTTGGAGTTTTGGTCTTATTTCTTTAAGCTTGACTCTTCTATTGTCCTGTATATTGATATTTTATTAGATATTTTATGCCCCTTTTATATCCTTACGCCTTTTGTCATAAACTTGATTTTATTTAATATGTTTGGAATGACTATTGTACATGGCTTGGTATGACAAGGAACTCGCATAACCCGACAGTGACCCGTAGTGGTGCACTCCTGACATGACCAATCTGACATGATAGTGGCCTGTGGTGGCGCACTCCTGACTTGACTTGACTTGTAACTTGTAACTTGACCTGCCTTGACACCGTGGGTGGTTCTTTCTTGCTTGTTTGTTAAATCCACTTGTCCAGTCTCGCAACATGTCTAGGATGGGACTCCTGAGTACCACGGTCAGGAGTACCTACTAAAATGGATTAAGATTAATAACTAGAATAACACAGTAGTCATGAAGAGATGACACAGCTACAGGCAATCCCGTTACCTGGGCGCTCTTGGGATCTGTAGCCTGCCGTCGAGTAGGGCACATTTCTAGCGCACCGTCGAGTGTTGCACCCTCTAAGTCACCTAAGGGTACATTTGTCTCCCGGGCGATGTACCCACCTGAATTCAACCCTAATTTTCGACCTGGGTAACCTGGATGGTCTACAGGGCTTGTGGCTGTGGAACAATCTCACTGCATCTTGTTAGTAATTAGGCCTGTGATAATCCTAGTTAGTTAAAGTAGTAAGCCGTAGCGTCTGCTTGGCCGTGATTAATTGAATGAGGTATAACCAGTTTAGCCATGTCTTGATCCAGTACAAGATTGCTCCCTGCCTTGATTTCTTGCATTATTATCTTGTCGATAAATGGTGGGAAACCAAGTTCTGTTCAGACAAAGGGTTACAACCCCGGTCCTTGTTTGGTTTACAGATTGTAACCTGGATATCGGAATAGTTCCATGGTTATCTCGTCGTATATCACCCTGCCATGTTTTTGTAAGTTTTAATTTTAATATTAGATTTTCTTGTGCTGATTGCTGGCTTTTGTTCTTATTTCGTGGCCCCCTTGTGGCACTTGCTCTTTCTGGGGTTGACCCAGCTGGTTTTGTGTGGCCAGATTTCGGAGCAGCTCTCCCGAGGATCTACCAAGCTTCCAGCCCAATGGTGACGGCTAGAAGGAACCCGGGCTACGAGTGGGTTTTCTATTTTGTTTCGCTCACTCTACTGTAAAATTATTCTTTTGAGGCATTTAGCCGACGAGCACCTGTTAGCTCGATGCACTTTTACTTACTATCTGCCTACGGGCTGTAAACATGATTAACAAATCCTAGGGTTGATCATGTACGACTAAACTCTTGCTAGTCCTAACATTTTGTAACGACTAGCTTCATGATCAGCTGAATATGTAATATTTGGGACGCCTTATTATTGTATATTTAATGATCATACATCTTGCGACCTTACTTACTTGCTTGTGATTGAGACATTAGGCTTGTTCATGACCATAAGAGACTGTTGGCTTGTAGTAAACCCTCATATATCTAGACAGCCGTGACCGTATATCGAGGTGGTTTCCATTTCAATATACGTAGCTGGCTATGTCTGCCCCCGCTCTCCAGTATTCTGGTTCTGGGGCATGACATTGACAAGTAACAAGTAACTTGACATGATAATTCTTGATGTTGGTCCGTTATGACGCACTCTTGACTTGATAAAGTAACCTAACATGATAATCTCGATATGCCTTGCTAAGTAAATCTTGTCTTGACATCGTGGGTGTTTGCGCTTGTATAAGTTATATATCTCATCTTGCATCATGTCTAGGATATGAATTCCTGATTTCCACGGTCAGGGATTCATACTGAATTTGACTAGGATAATAACTAGAGTGATCAAGTAGTTCATGAAGAGATTTCCCAGCTACAGGCAGTCCCGTTATCCGGGCGCTCTTAATTGGACTTGTAGCCTGCCGTCGAGTAGGGCACATTTCCAATACACTGTCATGTGTTGCACCTCTAAGTCACATAATCCAACTCTCTCAACTTGTGACTGGATAACCTGGATTAAGACTGCAGGACTTGTGGCTGTTAGAACATCTCGATGCATCTTGTTAGTAACTAAGCTTATGATAACCCTAGTTAGTTAAAGTATTAAGCGGTACTCTTTGCTTGGCCGTGAATGATGGATGGAGTCCTTTCTTGTCTAGTCTTGCCTAGATCCAGTACATGGCTATCTCAGGACATGCTTCTTGTCAGCCCCTATTTTTCAAAAATTTGATTTAATTAGTGTTAATTAGTTGCTAATGACATATTTAGCTTTAAAATATTTATTATGATTTTTAAGAATTTTTCTAGAATTTTAAAATAATTTTTAAATAGTTTTTAAATCAAAATATATCATTTTATAATTTACTGAATTATTTTAATATCGATTTGTAATATTTAATTTTGTTTTAATATTATTTTGCAAATAAATCAATTATTTTAATTAGAGTTTGTAAATTATATTTGCAAACTGTTTGGGCGGCGCGCATTTGTGCAATATTCGGATCGTCGGGGGGCTTTTTGCAAATCCCTAACCCTAACTGCCCCCGACGACCAGCCAGCTGCCGACGATCGACCCTGATCTTTTCCGCCATTTTCGGCCAGCCACGGCGACAACCGACTTCGAAATCCTATAAATAGAACCCCCCCGTCCTAAACCCTAACCTTATCTCACCGCCGACCCCCCACAGACCGCCTTTCTTCCCCGACAAGCCTAAGACCTAACCCTAACTCCGACGAGCCCCAATGCCACCACCCCAGCGACCAACGGCCCCATCCACCACTATCATTCGGTGCGCCATGGCGAGCTGAGTCGATCGCCACCCGAGCGCCACCGCGACGTCGCCTCCTCCGCCGTCCAGCGCTTTCGAAACCCTCCCGAAGTCGGACACACAGGTAATAGACCCCAAACTGTGTCGTGTGTGTCTCGTGCACGTGTATATGACTCGCCGTGTCCTGACGAGCATAATGGTAAGACTGGACACGAAATACTAGACCCGTACGTGTCTTGCTTAGCACGGACACGCGACTCTTGTGTCCTTAACTGTCAGGACACAGGTTTTGTTTTATCGGGTTTTAATAATATTAACTAAAAACCTAAATAAATATAAACTACATCCTATCCCTAACACCCAGAACGGGCTGACCCCCTGGCTAGCCCGACCAAACCTGAGAACCCGTCACTTTGGGTCGAGTTCGAACTCCCCATGTTCTGTTGTTTTGTTTTTGTTTTTCTTTTTTTTTGTTTTATTTTATTTTATATATATATATATATATATATATATATATATATATAAATATAAATATATATATATATATATATATATATATATATATATATATATATATTTTTGTATATATATATTTATATATATATATATATTTATATATATATATATATATATATATACTGTTGTATACAGTATTTGTATATATATATATATATATATATATATATATATATATATATATATATATATATATATGTATATATTTTATATTTAATATTTCTTATATATATGTATGTATATTTATTATATGTATATATATATATCCATTATGTATATATATAAATATCTATATATTTATATGTATATATGAATATTGTGGTTATATATTTATATATGTATTTCAAATTCTACCTTGTATAAAATATTATTATGATTTCACAAGTTATTTTTATATATATAATAATTTGTGACTTGTATATTTTTTATCACTTTGAGAATATATATTATTATTATTTAAAATCCTGTATATTATTACTGCAACCATTTGGTGTCCAAGCCTAGCATGGATTTTTGGGCTCTAATGTATTTTCACACATTCAAGACCTGTACAAGTCATATTGGACTTGATTCATGGCCTTGGGTCCTGTATTTGAATTCTGGTTCAAATTATGTACATGGACAAAATACGCAGATAATTAATTATTTAATTTCAGATTATGTACCATGCTGTTTTTGAATTTCTAAAAATACTTTAATTGTTGTTAAAATTCTGAAAAAATAGTATTTAGATACTATGTTAATTTAGCTAATTTAGCATAATTTTTACAGTATTTAATTTACAGTTTTGCCACTGTTTTGACATATAAAACCAAAACTCACTTTCTGTGTACCGATGAAAACTATTTTTTTATAAAATACATGTACTGGTTAATAAATTCCAGAAAAATTATAATAAATTTCTATAATTAACAAGGAACATTTTGGTACTTTATTTTATGTAAACGTGAGCTTTTTGTCTATCTCAAAAATTATTGGAACACAATATACAATTGATTTATTTATTGAATAGTTACGACTTTTTAATGTTTTGTGTAAATTTGAGTTTTAATCGTATTAAACCCCACCCCGCACTAGTGTAAAGGCCCTAGAAAGTTAGTTATAGTATTGAGTCACCCCATATTGGTCTCCTACGCTAAAGTTATTATTTTGGCTAGGTGCCAGTCAAAAGTCGTGTTGCACCACTTAGTGTCTTAGTGTTTAACTTAGTGTAAAAACTAAGTTATGTATTTATTTCTACAGTGATGAGTTACCAGGCATCTATAGCATTCTTATCGCTGCTTTGCTTTGCTAGAGGCAAGTACTTTTTACGAACTTTACATATTGCTATAACAATAAACTGTGATTCACCAACCATGTTAAATGCTGATCCTTGGGGTAGCGAGTTAAAACTTTACATGTTATATTACTTTCAGTCTCTACCATGTTTAGGACAGTTTTTTATATCTCTCACATAATTAAATAACGGGTTAAGGGGAAACTGTTAGCAGTGTACGTGATCATGACCCCCTTCTCCGTATGTATTTACCGAGCACTGTTACATTCTATATGTAACTTTGTCGTATGTCTGATCCCGCGTTTGTGTATGGACATACACCGATGCCGTTAAGGGTACGTATGTACGCTTCAGAAACTTGATATGTAACTCTGTACATCCTTTTCACCTATTGACCGATTCACGTACATGCTACGGTTTTAAACTTTTAAACTATATGTTGTCATTTCTAAATAGAACCAATTAAACCATGATATGTCATGATTCCAGTTTATTATATTTCTGTTCATGCTTCGTATATTTAGTTTGCTAGAATCAGTACTTGCTCCCGTCCTGACAGGATAACGTTGTAGGTATTCTTACTGAGGAGGAGTTGCTCTGCGACTCGTATTATGGAATTACTGCCGGGGACCCAGCCTTGTCTTACGAGGATGTACCTGCGGGAAACCTCGTCTAGTTTGTGATGTTGCTCGGGATATTTAGTGTAGTCATGTATTAGACTACGTATTTTGTAACTGGACATGTATCCAGTTTTACATTTCGGACTTGTACTTGGACTCACTATTCTATGAGATGACTTTTGTGTTTGGAGCATTTATGACTCTTTATTACTATTAGAACTGTTAGCACATTTAGTCTTATCTTGTTACTTCTAGAACAGCTTACTGCGCTTTTTCTCAAGCGTAGGCTGGACATGACTCGGCCCGGCCCAACAATTTGGGTAGCGGGTCGTAACATATTTTTAGTGGTGGCCCATGCAGGTCTCTGACTAAATTGTTTGGTTACATTATTGTACCAAGCATGCCTGCAATTAGGAACTTAAGGTAATTAGACAACATTAGGTATGACGCTTAGAACACTTAGAGGAATACTAGGGTTGCAACATAGGAAATACATCACATGCTTTCTATTATAATTAGATTTTCTTGTCTATGATTGTTTACTTTAAAAGTCCTTATAAGTCCTTTTTATTTTTAGATGGTGCTTACTCGTTCATCCCAGTATGTCACACCTGAGAATGGCACACTCCCCATCCAGTCAGCTGACCAGTTGACTAATACACCCCTACCTCCACCTACCATACTCTCCCACTCCACAAATCCACAAACTCAGATGCCTCCACCACCTTCCATATCACAGTCCCAGCAGGACCCGATACTCCCACCACCACCTATCACTATACCTACCCAGGCTTCCGTCACACTCGACGGGAACCAACTGCTCACTCTGATCCAGGGGTTCCTAACAACCCATCAGGAGCAGACTACCGTACTCCGCCAGAGCATGGAGCGTTCCGAGGAACGAACCGTGGTCCTACCACCTGTAGAGCCACGACAGAGAGCGGGGACGATCAAGGACTTCATGGGTCTGAACCCCAAGGAGTTCTCAGAGACTAAGGGCATAGTAGTAGCAGATGACTGGCTAGACTCAGTAGAGAGGAAGCTCCTTGGAGTTAGGATGCCGGATGACCTCCAGGTCGAGGCAGTGAGATTTTTGCTGATAGACTTGGCAGGTGTTTGGTTCCGAAATGAGCTGTTATTTACGAGAGGGAGGGCCACTTGGGATCAGTTCAAGACCCAGTTCAAGAAGAAATTCTTCTCGACCACCGCTAGGGTAGCCATGGGGCTACGATTCCAGAACATCCAGCCGGGAAACCGTTCTGTTGATGAGTATGCGGCAGAGTTCTGTCGCCTGAGCCGTTTCGCCCTAGTCAAGTTGCAGACCCTGAGGAGATGACGCATAGGTTTTTCCATGGTCTAGTTCCAGACATTGGCATTCTTATAGTGGCGAACGGTACGACTGACTACTACCAGAGCCTTAGAGTTGGCCCGGAGCATAGAGGAGCGTCTTCAGTCTTGCAAGTGGCCGACTTCTGTACACCTCGAGGGACCGTCTAAGCGTCAGGCTTTCCAGCAGAGAGCAACGATGCCACACCAGCAGACTTACCGTCCCCCTGCATCACATCACCCGACCCCGCCAGTTAGAGCCCTGGGACTCCGACAGCAGCAGAAGGGAGCTTTGTGTGTATTCTGTAAGTGGGTAGGCCATGACGCTTCCATCTGCAGGAAGAGGTTGGGGCAGTGTTTAGCTTGTGGGTCTGCCACCCATCAGCTTCGAGACTGCCTAGTAGCGAAGACTAGAGGGCCGCTTCCGACTCAGCAGCAGAGGTTTGGGTAACATCTGCAGCAGCAGAAAGGACCCCAGGGGAAGGCTTATAGTCTAGCCCTTGAGCCAGAGACGGAGCAGGTTTCAGAGCCAGATTATTTGGCAGACGTCATCACAGGTCATGTTTATTTGTATACTTTTCTAGCTCTATGCTTGTTTGATTCCGGTGCATCTCATAGCTTTCTGTCATTAGAGTTTTTGCATAAACACCACTTAGTAGCTACACCTACCGAGGAGATTAGTAGGATAATGACGAGAGGAGGACCAGTACCCATTAGAGCTATCTATAGATGCTCTATTTCTATAGTCGGGAGAGAGTTCAGGGGACGATTCTTTGTGATGCCACTCCCCGGTTACGATATCATATTGGGGATGGACTGGCTTAGCTATGCCCATGCAGCTATAGACTGTCATGAGGGTAGTATTTTGTTCAGTCCCCCAGGCACAGCACCATTCAGTGTCAGGGGGACAGGGCCGGAGATCAGCCTAGAGCCGAACTGTTGTGCGACAGTTGGGGACGTAGCACCGCCACACCCTATCATTAGGGAGTTTATGGATGTATTCCCAGAGGATCTTCTAGGACTTCTGCCTGATAGAGATGTGGAGTTCACCATAGATTTAGTACCGGGTTCATCACCAGTATCCCGGGCTTGCTATAGAGTGAACCCCAAGGAGGCCGTAGAGATGAAGGAGCAGATTGATGACCTGTTGAAAAAGGGTTTCATTCGATCTAGTGCTTCTCCATGGGGAGCGCCAGTGCTCTTTGTGCCTAAGAAGGATGGTACAGTTCGGTTGTGTATTGACTACCGGGCGTTTAATGCCATCACCATTAAGAACAAATATCCTCTGTCCAGGATAGATGATTTGTTCGACCAGTTGAGTGGGGCGAAAGTATTTTCCAGGATAGACTTGAGATCCAGGTACCACCAGGTGAAGGTCAGGGCAGCAGACATCCAGAAGACGGCATTCAATACGAAGTACGGGCAGTACGAGTTTCTGGTGATGCCATTTGGTCTCACAAATGCGCCAGCTGTCTTTATGAATTTGATGAATAAGATATTTTACCAGTATCTGGATAAGTTCGTCGTAGTATTCATCGACGACATCCTGATATACTCGAAGACGCCGGAGGAGCATGCAGAGCACTTGCGGACAGTTTTGGGGATTCTGAGGCAGGAGTGGTTGTTTGCCAAATTGTTGAAGTGCGAGTTCTTTTTAGACCGAGTGGAGTTTCTCGGCCATGTAGTTACTGGAGAGGGGATCTCGGTGGATCCCAGGAAGATTGCTGCAGTTGAGACATGGAAGGCTCCGATGTCAGTTTCAGAGATCAGGAGCTTTCTGGGTTTAGCCGGCTATTATAGGAAGTTCGTCCAGGACTTTGCTAGGATAGCTGAACCCATGATGAAGCTGACGCGAAAGGATCCAGAGTACATCTTGTCAGATGACTGCCAGGCAGCATTTGAGGAGCTGAAGAGGAGGCTGACGACCGCTCCAGTTCTGACATTACCTTCAGGTTCTGGAGGTTTCACCATATACAGCAATGCTTCGGGAAAGGGGCCAGGATGTGTCCTACAGCAGCATGGAAAAGTGATTGCTTATGAATCTAGGCAATTACGGACCATGAGCGGAACTATTATACCCATGACATAGAGTTAGCTGCGGTGATCTTTGCACTCAAGTTATGGAAACATTACTTATACGGAGAGCGTGTGAAAATCTTTACTGACCACAAGAGCTTGAAGTATATATTCACGCAGAAAGAGCTGAACATGAGGCAAAGATGATGGTTGGAGTTGATGAAGGACTTCGACATCGATTTACAGTATCACCCCGGAAAGGTAAATATGGTGGCGGATGCGCTGAGCAGGCATCCGATGGCATGGTATCTGATGATAGATCGACATTTACGAGAAGATCTGGAGAAGCTCGGTATCGAGATAGTTCTGCCTGGATCAGTGATACAGATGATGGCGCTTGACATTCAGTCAGGTTTGATGGAGCCGATCAGGAAGGCACAGCCTACAGATGATAGCCTTCGCAGACTTCGGGCCCATACTTTAGCTGGATTGCTGGATGACTTCACCGTAGCAGAAGATGGATCCTTGAGGCATGGCAGCCGATTGTGCGTGCCGAAGGGAGAGCTGGTAGAGGCAATTTTGTAGAAAATGCACCGATCGAGATATTCTATTCACCCTGGTGCTAACAAGATGTACCGTGACTTACGGGAACATTTTGGTGGCACGGGATGAAGAGAGATATATCACGTTTCATTTTGAGGTGCCTAGTTTGCCAGCAGGTCAAGGCGGAGCACCAGAGGCCAGCTGGTCTTTTGCAGCCGTTACCCATTCCCGAGTGGAAGTGGGAACACATTACGATGGATTTCGTCTCAGGGCTTCCTCGTTCCCAAGGAGGGAATGATGCCATTTGGGTCATCGTGGACAGGCTGACGAAGTGTGCACACTTCATACCCTTCAAGGTAGGGCTTTCCACCGAGAAGTTGGCAGAGCTTTACATGCAGCAGATTATTCGCTTGCACGGAGTACCAGTAAGCATCGTATCGGATCGAGACAGCAGATTCACGTCCCACTACTGGAGGAGCTTGCAGGAGGAGTTGGGCAGTCGGCTCAAATTCAGTACGACGTACCACCCGCAGACAGATGGGCAGTCCGAGAGGACGATACAGACACTAGAGGATATGCTGAGGACTTGCATGCTGGACTTTGGCGGATCATGGAAGAGCCATCTGCACTTGGTAGAATTTTCATACAACAACAGCTACCAAGCCAGCATCGGTATGTCTCCTTCGAGGCACTATATGGACGACGATGCCGTACACCGCTCTTTTGGGACGATATTGGGGAGAGAGTTATGCTTGGGCCAGAGATGATCACGGATGTAGCAGAGAAGGTCGGGATGATCAGAGACAGGCTCAGAGTAGCTCAGGACAGGCAGAAACACTGGCTGATGCGAGTCGCAGACCGATGGAGTTCGCAGACTGTGATATGGTGCTAGTGAAGATATCACCTACTAGAGGGACGATTCGGTTCGGACGAGGAGGGAAGTTGAGCCCCAGATACATCGGGCCGTTCGAGATACTTGGCAGGATCGAAGAGGTAGCTTACAGGGTTGCACTTCCACCCAACCTAGCAGGAGTTCACGATGTCTTTCACGTATCTCAGCTGAGGAGATATGTTCCAGACCCCAGCCATGTGCTAGATCATTCAGAGTTGGAGATCGGACCGAGCCTTGCAGTTTCTGAACAGCCAGTAGAGATATTAGACAGGAGGGAGAAGAGACTGAGGAACAAGGTTATACCCTTAGTACGAGTAGATTTGAGCCGTCACTCTCCGGGTGAATCTTCTTGGGAGAGGGAGTCGGACATGAGGAAGAGATACCCTTACTTGTTCGATCCAACCGCTACGAGGGAACCACCCGTTCCCGCTTGATATCCTAGAAGTTAGTTTCGATCATAGCCTTATTCATTTGTTGCATTGCTTGCTATGTTAGAATATTGTAGGGTCTTTAATCCTTATGAATTTCGAGGACAAAATTTTTTAAGGAGAAGACTTGTCAGCCCCTGTTTTTCAAAAATTTGATTTAATTAGTGTTAATTAGTTGCTAATGACATATTTAGCTTTAAAATATTTATTATGATTTTTAGGAATTTTTCTAGAATTTTTAAATAATTTTTAAACAGTTTTTAAGTCAAAATATATTATTTTGTAATTTATTGAATTATTTAATATCGATTTGTAATATTTAATTCTTTTTAATATTGTTTTGCAAATAAATTAATTGTTTTAATTAGAGTTTGTAAATATATTTGCAAACTGTTTGGGCGGCGCGTATTTGTGCAATATATGGATCGTCGGGGCTTTTTTGCAAATCCCTAACCCTAACTGCCCCTGACGACCAGCCCTGCCGACGACCGACCCCGATCTTTTCTGCCATTTTCGGCCAGCCACGGCGACAACCGACTTCGAAATCCTATAAATAGAACCCCCTCCGTCCTAAACCCTAACCCTAGCTCACCGCTGACCCCCCACAGACCCCCTTTCTTCCCCGACAAGCCTAAGACCTAACCCTAACTCCGGCGAGCCCCAACGCCACCTCCCCAGTGACCAACAGCCCCATCCACCACCACCATTCGGCGCGCCACGGCGAGCTGAGTTGATCGCCACCCGAGCGCCACCGCGACGTCGCCTCCTCCGCCGTCCAGCGCTTTCGAACCCCCCCGAAGTCGGACACAGGTAACAGACCCCAAACTGTGTCGTGCGTGTCTCGTGCACGTGTATATGACTCGCCGTGTCCTGACGAGCATGATGGTAAGACTGGACACGAAAGACGATACCCGTACGTGTCGTACTTAGCACAGACATGCGCTCATGTGTCCTTAACTGTCAGGACACAGGGTTTGTTTTATCGGGTTTTAATATATTAACTAAAAACCTAAATAAATCTAAACTACATCCTATCCCTAACACCCAGAGCGGGCTGACCCCCTGGCCAGCTCGACCAAACCCGAGAACCCACCATTTGGGCCGAGTTCGAACCCCCATGTTCGTTGTTTGTGTTTTCTTTGTTTTCCTTTTTTTTTTATTTTATTTATATATATATATATATATATATATATATATATATATATATATATATATATATATATTTTATATATGTATAAATGTATTTATATTATATATGTATATATGTATTTTTGTATATATATATTATATATATATATATACTGTTGTATACAGTATTTGTATATATATATGTATATAGTTTATATTAATATTTCTTATATATATGTATGTATATTTATTATATGTATATATATATATATATATATATCCATTATGTATATAATAAATATCTATATATTTATATGTATATATGAATATTGTGGTTATATATTTATATATGTATTTCAAATTCTACCTTGTATAAATATATTATGATTTCACAAGTTATTTTTATATATATAATTATTTGTGACTTCTATATTTTTTATCACTTTGAGAATATATATTATTATTATTTAAAATCCTGTATTTTATTACTGCAACCATTTGGTGTCCAAGCCTAGCATGAATTTTTGGGCTCCAATGTGTTTTCACACATTCAAGACCTGTAGAAGTCATATTGGACTTGATTCATGGTCTTGGGTCCTGTATTTGAACTCTGGTTCAAATTATGTACATGGACAAAATACGCAGATAATTAATTATTTAATTTCAGATTGTGTACCATGCTGTTTTTGAATTTCTAAAAATATTTTAATTGCTATTAAAATTCTAGAAAAATAGTATTTAGATACTATGTTAATTTAGCTAACTATAATTTTTACGGTATTTAATTTACAGTTTTGCCACTGTTTTGACATATGAAACCAGAACTCACTTTTTGTGTACCTATGAAAACTGATTTTGTAAAATACATGTACTGGTTAATAAATTCCAGAAAAATTATAATAATTTCTATAATTAACAAGGATCATTTTGGTACTTTTTTAAGTAAAATTGAGCTTTTTGTCTATCTCAAAAATTGTTGGAACACAATGTACAGTTGATTTATTTATTGAATAGTTACGACGTTTTAATGTTTTTGTGTAAATTTGAGTTTTCGTATTAAAACCGCACCCCGCACTAGTGTAAAGGCCCTAGAAAGTTAGTTATAGTATTGAGTCACCCCACATTGCTCTCCTATGCTAAAGTCATCATGTATTTGGCTAGGTGCCCAGTCACAAGTCGTTTGCACCACTTAGTGTCTTAGTATTTAACATGGTGTAAAAACTAAGTTATGCATTTTTCTACAGTGATGAGTTACCAGGCATCTATAGCCTTCTTATCGCTGCTTTTCTTTGCTAGAGGCAAGTACTTTCTACGAACTTTACTACTGCTAAAAATAAACTGTGATTCACCAACCATGTTAAATGCTGACCTTGTGAGTGGTAACAAGTTAAAACTACATATATTACTTTCAGTCTCTACCATGTTTAGGACAGTTTTTCATATCTCTCATAAAATTAAATAATGGGTTAAGGGAAAACTGTTAGTAGTGTACGTGATCATGACCCCCTTCTCCGTATGTATTACCGAGCACTGTTTACATTCTATATGTAACTTTGTCGTATGTCTGATCTCGCGTTTGTGTATGGACATAGACCGATACCGTTAAGGGTACGTATGTACGCTTCGAAACTTGATATGTACCGCTTGTACATCCTTTTTACCTATTGACCGATTCACGTACATGCTACGGTTTAAACTTTTAAACTATATGTTGTTATTTCTAAAAGAACCAATTAAACCATGATATGCCATGATTCCAGTTTATTACATTTCTGTTCATGCTTCGTATATTTAGTTTGCTAGAATCAGTACTTGCTCCCGTCCTGACAGGATAACGTTGTAGGTATTCTTACTGAGGAGGAGTTGCTCTGCGACTCGTATTATATAGTTACTTTCGAGGACGGCCTTGTCTTACGAGGATGTACCTGCGGTGAACCTCGTCTAGTTTGTGATTGCTCGGGATATTTAGTGTAGTCATGTATTAGACTACGTATTTTGTAACTGGACATGTATCCAGTTTTACATTTCGGACTTGCACTTGGACTCACTATTCTATGAGATAACTTTTATGTTTGGAGCATTTATGACTCTTTATTACTATTAGAACTGTTAGCACATTAGTCTTATCTTGTTACTTCTAGACAACTTACTGCGCTTTATCTCAAGCTAGGCTGGACATGACTCGGCCCGGCCCAACAATTTGGTAGCGGGTTGTGACACTTGTTTTGCTTACTTTATCGATAATTTGTTAGAGACTAAGTTCTGTTCAGGTGAAGGGTTACAACCCCGGTCCTTGTTTGGTTTAGGGTTGTAACTTGGTTACCGGAATAGTCCGTTAGTCATCTTATCGTTATCACCCTGCTTTCTCTAACTCATGTTTTCGATCCTTTATGTATCATGTGTTAATATGCTGGTTTTAGTTCTTAAGTGAAGCCTCCCTTGTGGCACTTGCTCTTTCTGGGGTCTGACCCAGCTGGTTTTGTATGGCCAGATTTCGGAGTAGCTCCCGAGGATCTTCCTGTCTTCAAGCCAGATGGTGACCACTAGGGACAACCCTGGCAACGAGTGGGTTCTTATTTTGCTTCCCCACTCCTTTGTAAAAATATCTTTTTAGGCATTTAGCCGCCGAGCAAGTGTTAGCTCGTAGGAACTTACTTACTGTCTGCCTACGGGCTGTAACATGTTTGATAAATCCTAAGGTTGATCAGTATGACTGAAACTCTTGCTAGTCTTCATGTTTTGTATGACTAGCTTCATGATCATCTGAATATGTAATGTTTGGGATGCCTTACTTGTATGTCTGATGATCTAACATCTTGTAAAATTTCTTTACTTGCTTGAGATTGAGACACTAGGCTTGTTCATGACCATAAGAGACTGATGGCCAGTAGTAAACCCTCATGCATCTAAACAGTCGTGATCGTATTGCAAGGTGGGATTCACTTCAATGTACGTAGCTGGCTGTGGTCTGTCCCCCGTTCGCCAGTATTCTGGTTCTGGGGCGTGACCCAGCCATCTCCTTCTCAGACAAGAAAGATGCGCCGACGGAGCAAAGGCGCATCTAACGCCCTGTGCAGTAACTCTAATGCCGCCACAGAAGGTCTCTGTCTTTGACAGGCTCACTCGCTGTCGTTGGGGCAAAGAGAATGGACTCTGATTACTATGCACCCCAGCGGGCTGGTGCAAAGAAGTCCAAGGCGACACGGCCATACGCCTCAAACGTGCTATGCCAGCGGCAAACCAGAAGCATGCGCTCATGATCATACACGCTGCTGATGGTAAGCTGTATAAGGTCGACTCGGGCGCTTCTGTGCCAGAAACGAGCCGACCTTCAAAGTCCTTGCCTCACTTGGGCACATCTATTGCGTTCGCAACCAAGTCGAGTAAGGCAAACTCGTGGTCGTGAACCCCAGCGCCCATATAGGATGTGCGTCTGTGGCTGGTTCAAGTCACTGTAAATGTTGTGTCCCCACTACTGATCTGAGCCGATCATCTGCGTTGGTTCTGGGGGCACAACATCACCTGATCACCCCGGCACTTGGCCTTGCCATACGTCTGATAGGGTGCGAAGGTGGCACTCTCCTCCATGATTTGCGTAATGTGATCAGTCACTAGCGTCGATCAGGAGAGTCGACTAATAAGCACAATGCGCCCCTCACAGGACACACCTGTGCTGTAGTCACCATCACTGTTGTTGCAAAATAGCAGTCCCACCACTAAGGCAGTCGTGTCCAGCGGCTGCAATCATCAACACCTCCCCAACGTTGCCTCGGGAAGAAGGTGTCAATTGAAGAGGAGCCAGAACTAAAGGTTGCTTCTTGCAACGTAATCTCTAACTCCTTGTCAATCCGAAAGGTGACTGGCAACCTCGGTCTCATCCTCATCCAAGAGCCAGCCGGGAAAACCAAGACAACTGTCCCGTCCTCTGGAGTGTTTGAAGGCACTCGGGAGAAAGAAGATCTTGAAGGATGCTGGAGGTAGTCAAGCCCTTGTTGATCCTCCTTTGAAGATGAAAGTCTCCATATCACAGCTGGGGGTAGTCAAGCCCTTGTCGATCGTCCTCCTGAAAACGAAGATGTCCTTCAGAGAACAGCCGGGGGTAGCCAAGTCCTTGCCGATCCCGAAGGCGAAGATATCCCCCCAGAACATAGCTGGGAGTAGTCAAAATGAAGCTCCAGGAGAAGCGACTCCTCTACAGGAGAGTGAGGCCGAAAGTGAAGCCTCAACCGATCCATCCACTTCCAGCCATGTCATGACAGTATACATGATGGGGTGATACCGAGTCAGATGCGTCGCCAGTAGACCTCGTCCAGCGCATGGACACCTTGGAGGGAGGACTCAAAACCTCTCTGCCTCCATTCAAACACTGACTCAAGCAGTATTTAAGATACGATCAGCTTTGGCCAGGGCACCTTCTACCGGTCCTGACCCAGGGGCCAATGGAGAATCAAGTGTACCCTTCAATGGGCATCCTTGGATACAGATCGCCGCGAAGCACCACGGACGTCGAGCCAGCCAAATGCTTAACTCCAGGCTGTAACCACCTTCCCTGACTCCCAGCTCCACGGAAGACGTGGTTGAGATGATCAGGGACTTGCACGAGCGCTTTGAGTCCAAGAACAGACAAGAGGAGTGCCAGAAGATGGGGATCCCACAACCATACCCCATCGAATGGAACAAAGTGGTTTATTCTTCCAAATATAAACCACAAACATTGACACCATATGACGGAAAGGACTCTCCACGCCGCTATCTGACGTACTTCTAGTCTCAAATGGGACATCTCCCGAAGGAAGATGTACTACTCACAGCATATTTGTCGGGGCACCGAAAGGAGCGGCTTACGACTGGTACTGCAGTCTCCCCGACAACTCCATATATTCCTTCGACGACTTGACACGTCTCACTACCAAAATACATAGATTTACCGACGGCCTTATCCGTCGGTAGTCCGTCGCCAAAAATAAATACCGACGGATTACCGACGGATATTTTGGTAAAACAGCCGTCGGGAATAACCTCGTCGCTAAAACATATCCGTCGCTACTCCGTCGCTCAGCGACGACTTAGCGACGGAATACCATCGGCGCATTTAAATATATATAGCGACGGATTACCGACTAGCTTTCGTCAAAACATGTATCAGGATATAGGGTTACCGACGGAAAACTCCGTCGCTAAAGAGTCGACAAAACCGTATCAGTGATTTTCTGATACGCAATATCCGTCGCTAATCCGTCGTAAATTTGTCGGTAAAGCGTATCAGAGATTTTCCCATACGGCAGGTCGTCGTTATGCCGTCGCTAATCCGCCGAGGTGTACGACGGATTAGCGTCGTATTAGCGACAAAACATCCGTCGCTAACTACAAATTTATGGACATCAAACAGAACTAGGTCGACGGACATTCCATCGCTAAACCGTCGCTCAATGTAAAATTCTCCAGGTAGCGACGGATATTACGTCGTCAATCCGTCGATACATTAAATTCCTACAGTTAGCGACGAATAGTCCGTCGGGACTTTGTCGCCAGTCCGCCGTAAGTTAGACGCCAATCCGTCGCTAACTGCAAAATTTATGGACATCAAACAGAACCAGGTCGACGGACATTCCGTCGCTAAACCGTCGCTCAATGTAAAATTCTCCAGGTAGCGACGGATATTACGTCGCCAATCCGTCGATACATTAAATTCCTACAGTTAGCGATGGATAGTCCGTCGGGACTTTGTCGCCAGTCCGCCGTAAGTTAGTCGCCAATCCGTCGCGAAAGCTAAAATTTATGGACATCAAACAGCACCAGGTCGACGGATCATCCGTCGCCAATCCGTCGCTTTATTGAAATGCTCCAGGTAGCGACGGTTTTTACGTCGCCACTCCGTCGCTAACCTCAGTTTCTCCAGTTAGTGACGGATTATCCGTCGCTGAGTGGTCGCCAGTCCGTCGCTAACTTCTAATTTTTGAAAAAAAATACTGCAAACAGCTCTTTCCTGTTTATACACACATCCAACACAATATAAAACATGCAAAATATCCATATACAACACCATATATCCATACCAACCGAATATCCAACGTATCCAATATCCAACACCATATATCCATATGCAAAATATCCATATCTGACACCAATATCCAACGTATCCAATATCCAACAAAATATTACCAACACAATATATCCAAATCCAACATTAAATTATCCAAACATAAAAAATATCCGAACATACAATGTATCCAAATGTCTACAAAACCAACAACATAAACAAAATCAACCCCGTCCGTCGGATCGTCTCGTGCTCGTGCCGCCGCATCCGCTTTGCGTATGTACTCCTCCCCGTGTGTGCCGGCACTTGGGACAAGACATGGTCTGGAAGCGCGCGTAGCTGCTCTGGTGAAAACATGTCAAGGAGCATCAAGATGGTGTTATCCGATACGATGCGGGCGTCAGCAGAGCGGTTAAACGAAAGCCGTCCGGGGGAAGAAGGACCAGGTCGATCCGAAGCACCGGCAGCAGCAGTAGACGGACCGGGAGCACCACCAGATGAACCGGGAGCACCAGCAGACGGACCGGGAGCAGACGGACCGGAGCAGACGGACCGGGCAGATGGATAGCGCCCCAACACTATCGCCCGCAAATCGGACACCGCGTAGGTTAGAGTCACAAGCTGCGCCCTCACATCGTCAACCGGGGGCGCTGGGGGAGGCGGAGGCGGTGGATATCTCGGGGACGGCTGCAACGAGGGCGCCATGGAACCTAAGCCGTAGACGCGCCCTTTCCTAACGCCGTCGACGGATTCTACGAACACGTCGTTGTAGCGAGCGGCCATAGAAGAGTGCGTCTGGGTGGGCGTCGTTTTGCCGACATTCTCGGAAGGGAGCTCGATCTCAAGCCGACTAAGTGCCTCACGATACGCAGCCTATCCAATGAATGTGTTTATACTATAAGTTTTTCTAAGTTATAATCTAAATCCTATGTTTCCCTAAGTTATAGTCTGAATCCTAAGTTTATCTAATTAACTTAACAATAATTATATTTCTAACATAAATCTCATAAACGTAAGTACTTACATCAGTCTCCTCGGCCCTCGCGTCGACGAAGCTTTCGTCCTTCCGCCTCTTGTGCGTATGCACGAATACATCGTGAGCGGTGACCGTCTCCGCCTCTTTCCCCTGCTTCACCGCCCGTTGGGCCTGCATACGTACAATTTAATTAACTTCGTATATTAACAGTACGAAATTAAATAATAGAATGAATTTGAATTTGCGCTATCTCACCAAATCTGCACGCGTCGATGCGTGGGGCCTTGATCCTCCCGTATGCAGACCCGCGACCTGTCGATTAGCCTTAGCTTTCTCCGATTTCAGCTTGAACTGCGGAGTATCCATCTTCTCCAACATCTGCTCATAGTACTCCGCCCGGATCCAGTCCTTCCTCGTATGCGCCGTACGAAGGTCGTACACCGCATCCCGTATCTTCTTCCCGGCGGCGGCTTATAGGTCCTGCGGATCGCCTCCTCGCGATGGGGGGGGCCACCAGAACATCCTCTGACATACAAATTCAAATATCACGTAATAAAAAATTTAATGATTTAAAGAATAATAATAATTCACCGACGGATTTATACCCTCATCTCGTCGAGCCAGACGTACTTCATGTCCTGAGGCACCTCAGAAAAATTGAGGTAGGGGCCATGGTAGTTATCCCAGATAATGCGCCCTAGAATCCGGGCAGCATCCCACAGGAAAAACCTATAAAGAAGCAACGACTGGATTATTAACTTGAATAAATGAAACAAATTTAATAAATTAACTTAAATTTACTTACGATTCACCAACGGGCCATAGCTCTCGTCGGAACTCGCCCACCAGCCTCTCTGGTGGCGTCGGGGGATCCGCGGGTCCGCGTACGTACTTCCCGGTAACAGGATGAAACTGAATCCCGGGTACTCCGAGGCCCACCCTGCAGTAACTGCTGGGCCCCCTGCTGCATCTGCTGCTGCATCCGCTGGTACATCCGGTGGCGGAACGGATCCGCTAGCGGATGGAGTCACAGGCCTCGACGACGATGTCGGTGGCACCGAAGAAGAATGACGGCGGGAAGAGCCTGTGTCCGGGCTCTCCAAGTCGGGTTCGGAGATTACATCCGGGGAATGCGGCTGGCGACCACGACCGCTACCACCACGCCCACGCCCACGACCACCACCACCACCGCCACCGCCGCCGCCACCGCCACGACCACGGCCAGCACCACCAGTACGGGTGCTCACAACCATGCCCTGTAAATAGAACACATAAACAAAATACCGACAACATAGATTTATAAATGAATATAAAACTAAACATATCCATACCAGCAGCAGGGCGATGAGTGCCGCCCAGACGAGTAGGCCTAGGAGTGCCATCTGCAAAAAGAACTCATACAATAATACGCAAATATCCCAAACTGAAATAATATTACAATCAGAAGTGAAGTACGAATAAAAGCTAGATACACAAAATCTGATAAATCATGCACCAATACAACAAAGTACAATTCTTGTAACTTTTGATGAAAGGGCATCTTATGTTCCACTAGACTTGTAATTGTAAATCCAAATGTAATAGGTAATTTAGGATTCGAGACTAGATATTGGGTGCTTCAAGATACAACTGAAATAGCGATATTTAATCATCGTCCTCTTCCTCGGCCTCGGCCTCATCATCATCATCATCCTCATCGTCGAATTCATCTGTATCCTCATCCTCATCCTCATAAAGTTCTTCTTCTTCTTCTTCTTCTTCAGTCTCAATACTTGGGACAAGACGCCTCTTTCTCCCCTGGTTGACATCTAAGTCTTGTATATCAACCTCTTCCTCCCCTCTATTTTCATCAGCAAGAGGTATATCAACCTCTAATTCAACATCCATGTCACAAGACTGTTGTCCCAAGTATTGGGGCTTTTCGATCTGGTCCTCTTGGTATGCTGGGTCTCCAACGTTGAATGTATTTCTAGATTTAATCTTGCATACTGCCCACCAGTCAAAGCGATCTCTACGACGTCTTGGGTAGCTTGTATAGTAGACTTGAACAGCCTGACTTGCTATCGCAAACGTGTCGGACCCTCTATACCTCCTGCGATGATTTATATCGACGAATCCAAATTGTTTATCGATTCTCCAACCGATATTTGGTGTCGTATCGAACCACTCACATTTGAACATAACAATATGCATATCAAATGGGGCACTATATTGTAATTCTACAATATCCCGAAGCACTCCATAATAGTCAAAGTCCGGCTCGTCGTCATAGATTGTGCCTCTTATGCAAACACCAGAATCCTTCGTACTGAAGCCGTCATTGAAAAATTCGGCATTTATAGGATGTTGAGTTTGTCTTAAACTTGAAGCCATTAACGACATAGCCGGGCCAAGTCTTTGCATGCTTCTTCGGTCCGAATGACAAATAACGAATGCTCTCATTTGTGAGTGTACTTGGTTCAGCTAATAAAACCTGTAAACTTTAAATGTTTTAGTTGCATATATATATTTAAATGGTAGCCGTATAACATATTATCTCAGTTACTTACGTAATCTCGAAACCATGACGGAAAGGTAAAATCAACCTCTCTTTGAAGTCCCTCATCGGTAATATCGGGTGTCCTTATTTTGACTTCATCTCTAAATACACTGTTAGAGAGAATAAAAATTAGTATAGTCACTTACCTCACCAAATTAGAGATTATAACGAGGTGTAGTCACTTACTTCTCCAAATCTCTCACTTCTTGTATGTCACAATTTAACAGACATATCGGTGAGCGGCATCATACTCATCGTCACTCAACCACCGTTTCTTACTAGCCCCAATAGGCTTGCCCCTTAAATTGAATATACCTCCTTCCTCAATGTCTTCGTCATTCCTTGAGGTCTATTTCGATTTGTCTCAACATGAGTATCGAAATAAATGGAGCAAAAGTTTGACACCTCCTCGATAAGATATGCTTCGCATATCGAAGCCTCTATATGAGCCTTGTTGCCAACTTTCTTCTTTAGATGATGTAGATACCTAGAGAGACAAATTATCTTGAGAATAACAATGAATTGTAAAATCCACTTAAATTATATCGATTTTTATTTACCTTTCAAAGGGGTACATCCATCGATAATGAACAGATGCACCGACACGGGCTTCGTATGCTAGATGAATCGGTAGATGCTCCATACTGTCGAAGAAACCCGGTGGAAATATTTTCTCTAACTTGCAAATTGTTAAGACAATCTTCTCCTCAAGTTGTATCATATGTTGCACCGTGAGCTTAGTTGAACAGATATCCCTGAAGAATGTAGACAGCTCGGCCAACGGAACCCATACAGCAGAAGGCAACAACTCCCTCAACGCAATGGGCAGTAATCTTTCCATAACACGTGGCAGTCGTGACT
Source organism: Iris pallida (assembly GCA_029216955.1). Taxonomy (NCBI): domain Eukaryota; kingdom Viridiplantae; phylum Streptophyta; class Magnoliopsida; order Asparagales; family Iridaceae; genus Iris; species Iris pallida. Next base: position 4,653,545 of record JANAVB010041220.1, on the reverse strand, counting down.
CTTCATTCCTGTTAGCTTGCGTTCATTGAGATCAACGCATCTAGACAAATTCGACACATAGCCGTCGGGAAATTTTAAAGTAGATATCCACTTGCAGATTATTAATCTATCTTCCTTGCTCAATGCGTATGGCGCTATCGGCTTAGTTACTTGTCCACCAGCTCCCCTTTGTATCAAGTTTAGATTGTGACGTTTGCATATCTCGGCCATGTCTTGTCTTGCTTTTGGATTGTCCTTCGTCTTTCCTTTAATATCCATAACGGTGTTGAAGACATTATCGAACACATTCTTTTCGATATGCATGACATCAAGATTATGCCTAATAAGATTATCTTTCCAATAAGGCAAGTCCCAGAAGATACTCCGTTTGGTCCAGTTATGGCTTTGTCCGAACCCCTCGACACGATTGTTCAATGGATCTTCCATTACGGTGGGCAATTCCTTTACATCTTCCCAAATATCGTATCCCGACAATCTGGCAGGAGGTTCAGAAAATTCTTGTTTTCCATATCTGAACGCGTCCTTGTTCTTTCGCCAAGGATGTCTCGTTGGCAGAAATTGACGGTGACAGTCAAAGAAATAAGTTTTTCCTCCATGTCTAAGGCGGAATGCCTTACTATTTTCCATACATATCGGACAAGACATGTTGCCGTGCGTACTCCATCCCGACAGCATACCGTATGCTGGAAAATCATTGATTGTCCACATGAGTGAAGCTCTCATCTGAAAGTTTTGTTTTCTGGAAATATCATAGGTCGTGACACCGATCTCCCACAACTGTTTCAGCTCATCCACCAACGGCTGTAAATATATATCGATGTTCTTTGTCGGATTTTTGGGACCCGGGTATGATAGCTGTCAAGAACATATAAGGAGTCTTCATACACATCCATGGTGGCAGATTGTAAGGGGTAAGAATGACCGGCCAGCATGAGTATTGAGATCCCGACTGTCCGAAAGGGGCGAAGCCATCAGAACATAGCGCCAGGCGTACATTTCTAGGCTCTGCAGCAAAATCTGGATGACACAAATCAAAATATTTCCACGCCTCCCCATCCGAAGGATGTGACAATTCTCCTTCGTTCTTTATGCAATCTTCACTGTGCCACGTCATGTGTTCTGCTGTATTCAGAGACATATACATCCTCTGTAAGCGCTTCGTGATCGACAAGTAATGCATATACTTGTAAGGACGTCGTTTTCTAGTTGACTTTCCTTTTCCCTGTACTGTCTTGTAACGATCCGTATTACAGAACCAACAACTTTCTAATACGCAATTCTCTTTGTAATACAACATGCATCCGTTGCGACAACAATCTATCTTCTCGTACCCCAGTCCCAGTTGTCGGACCATCATCTTTGACTTGTAGAAGTTTCTTGGGAGCTCTTTTGATTCCTTCGGTAACACCTCATTAGTTAATTGTGTGATCCGATCATAGCAAGCTTGTGGCAAGTTAAAATCAGACTTTATGTTCAACAACCGCATCGTCACTGACAGTGCGGAATGAGTCTCACAACCAGGATATAGAGGAGTATCTGCGTCCTTAAACATATCATAGAACTCCTTTGCCTCGGGATTAGGATCCTCCGGATCAAAATTAGGCCCTGCCGCAGCATACACCATATCTCGTGCAAGGTTCTGCATGTCTCCATAATCCACAGAGCATCCGTCGTCTTCGAGGACATCCGTTGCAGCATTATCATCAAAAGCATAAGTACCAGCTTCTGCAGCCTGTCTTTCTGAATATAATTTACCTTGCGATGACCACAGGCCGTAATAACGTACGAAACCCTTACGGGTCAAATGATCTCTCACAGTCATCACTTCTTCGAAACGTCTATTGTGACAATTAACACTGTAGAAGCATGGAAAATATTGCTTTTAGTCCCACATCGGAAAGGAGAAGAAGAAAGGGGCTCACTCCATGCTATAAATAGAGCCTCCTTACCTCCTTTGAAAAGGGCACCAACTTCTCTTCCCTCCTTCCAAACTTGGACTCTTCCTATTACGCACCTTGGGGTGCTAAGTAGAAGAAGTCTAGGGCAGCGCGGGCTCATCGGGCTCAGTCAGCTGTCCTAACCTCTAACCATCAAGAGCGTCCCGCTAAGCGGGCCTCTGATGGAAAGTTGTACAGAACCGTCTGTGTCCAGCCCCCGGCGGCAAACGGACAGAGTGGTTCTCAAGAGTCTCCCAACAAAGATCGAGGGCAAGTGTTTCTATTAGCCCCCACATCAGGGAGCAAACATGATACCTATGCACTCGTGTGTTCGGGATACCCGGGCCCATAAAGCGAGTGCACGGGAATATCGAGACATTCCTCATGCGAGTCATGAGACGTCCTTCATGCGGCCCGGTCATGAGATATTTCTCATGCGGCTCGTTCATGAGACGTCCTTTATGCGGCTCGGTCATGAGATATTCCTCATGCGGCTCGGTCATGAGACATTCCTCATGCGGCTCGGTCATGAGACGTCCTTCATGCGGCTCGGTCATGAGACATTTTTCATGCGGCACAGAACCCAGGAAGCTGCATGCGGCTCAAAATCAGACGAACTTCATGCGGCTCAAGAGTATCATGTGGCTCAAAAGTCACCAACATGGACATGCGGCTCAACGCACATAGGCAGCTCGAGTAAACTCCATGCGGCCCAGAGAGAGAGGCCACGTGGTCTTCAAAAACAGCTGTGCCCAACGTATGGACGCATTTAATGCTCTGACGGCTGACAGACCTGACAAGTGACAGACCTGACATAAAGCGTCATAATGGTTCTGCCATAATGACACTCTTCGGGAAAAGAAGAAAATCTCTGACCCGATCCGACAGAAGTCCTAGATTGCCACGTGGCACATCTCATGCGGCTTAAATGGGGAACAGCTTCATGCGGCTCACTAAGAAGTCACCCTATATGGCCAACAGAAATCAGCCATATGCGGCCCACCGAGAACCCAGTCCATGCGGCTTAATACAACGCTAGCTCATGCGGCTCGTAAAGACTGCATATGCGGCTCATTGAGAGTTCGTTCCCTGCGGCTCGATGAAGCATTATCCTATGCGGCTCACGAAGAGTATCTCCCTGCGGTTCAAGTGTTACCCATCCTATGCGGCTCTGGCAGGACTCACAATTAAGACACGTGGCATGGATCAATAAGAGATTTAACCGAATCTCAACAAATATATTTGACATCATCGTCATAATTACTGAGATCAGGGCATATCATTTATCATCAAGCTAATGGGACACGTGGCGAGCAATCAGACATTGGCATAATCAATCACGAGGATTTAAAGTAGCTAGCATTAATTGCTCATGAGATATGATGCTATCCGCATTAATGGCCGAGATTTACTATAATCAGGATCAATGGTTCAGATAGAATGAAGGAGCGCCGACATTCCAAACAGATAATCATCAGCAAACCCTAATGATCCCACCCCACTCTTATAAATAGGCAGCATCATTCCCTTATAAAAAAAAGAGGTCGACAACAAAAAGAATAAAAAAAAAGAAGAAGAGAGAGATATACACAGAGAGAGCTCCCCCTTTTCTTGATATTCACAGAGAGAGAGAAGCCAGGAGAGCAACCCGAGGAGAGTAAGAAGAGCCTTTCTTCGTCAACGCCGAGCAGATCTTCCCCGAGCCAAGGCTGCATACCGATCGTCCAAGGAGTAAGGCAGAGCGGCCGTCGCTTTCCCCGAGCCTCTATCGTCACCCCCCCAGAATAAAAAATAAACAATCGTACTTAGTCTGCTGTACCTAGGTTTTCGTCCCTAGGCTTTCTTTGTACGAGCGAGTTTGTATTGTGAGTCTAAGTTCAGTCCTCCGATAATTGTTCTGTTCTTTTACAATCAATGGCAAACACGATGGCGACTCTGCTGGGGAGTAACTTCTCCACGGCTGAGGAGTTGGTGACGCAATCGGATGCAGCCAAACTTGGCTCCACACAACAGAAGATGGTCGTCCGCTTCGACCAACAGGCGTTCGAAGAGATGCTCTCTGAAGGCAGCGCTGGCCCGGTCCAGAAATGCACCCGCACCACGAAGGCTCGTAAAGAGTGGAGGCCAAAGTCATTTGCTCCTCCCCAAGCCCTCGATGGGATACCCTCGGTCGCTCAAGACGGTGAGAAAGATTCTCCTGCGGCCCCACTTCAGATCGCAGACACCTCTGCTGTCTCCAAGTCCGGCAGAAGAAAACACTATGATGCTGGACTTGCAGGGGCAAAGAGGGTCTCTGCTCAACCTGAGCCACAGAGGGGTATTAGCCGCAGAAAGAAAATCCATGCGGCCACAACCGTCAACCACACGAAGAAAACTCATGCGGCCACTTCTGTCAGCCGCATAACTTATGCAGCTACAGTTTCCAACCGCATGGATGAGATTCCTGCGGCTAGTAAAGTCAACCGCTTGCAGAAAACCCATACGGCCACAGATGCCAACCGCATGCGGACAGCCTGCACGGCCGTGACTCCTAACCGCATAAGAACTCGTCCCACAACAGAAGACAGTCGCATGCAGATAGCCTGCACGGCACCCAACGCTAGCCGCATAGCGTCTCTACCGCGCTTCTCTCGATCAGTTTTCGACCGACTCTCATGCGGTCCTAACTCTGATCACTTTCTGGATGAAAATTCAGACTCTGTGATACCTAATGTGGACTCTTTCTATTACGCACCCACAAGTGCTAGAAAGAAAAAGTCTAGGGCAGCGCGGGCTCATCAAGTCCAGACAGCCGCCCCAACCTCTGACTATCGGGGCGTTCCGCTGAGTATCACGCGGGCCTCTGACGGGAAGTTGTATAAAACCACTCGAGTCCAGCCCCCGGCGGCAAACGGACAAAGTGGTCCCTCTGACCTGCGTGAAGCTATCCTCCACAAACGCAAGGAAAGAGAAGGAGCCTCAGCGTGCAGAGAGTCCTCACAGGGACGTCACTGCACCTAGATTATCGTCAACTGCTGTTGCAACAACACGGCAGTAACGGAAGACCGGCCATCCGTCTTCCAAAGATTACAACATCCGAGCTCGGAAGACGAGGCACCTCCCGTTGCCTTCTGCAATTCCGCGCGGAAAGTCCCCGTGGAGGGGAGAGGGAAGAAGACAAGCATCTCCAGTCCAAAGGTGTCAACTATTGCAGCTAAGAAGCCGTCGTCTAAAGGATTATCCTCTACTGGAGTATTCTAACACACCCGTTCAAAGACAAAAACTGCTGCAGTAGGAAGTTTGCCGTCTACGTCATTAGAGGTCGTCAGAACTGGGGGTAGCACTCCTCCAAACCTCCACGACAACCCGACAATCCAAGAAGACGGACTGGAGGAAGCAAATCCTCCGACGGATACAACAGATACCGACGTCCCCGAAGACGTCCTAAACGAAGCAAGCTCTGAAGCTGGGGGTACTGTTCCTTCCGAGTCCGAACCTGAAGAGAACATCCCCATATATCCTGATGATTTCTCGATGCATGAGTATGACTCGGAGGACATGTCCGCCACTTCTCCTTCTGTCACTCCTCACGTGAGGACGATATTCATGACGGACAACAGCCAAGGTGGTTCCGGCGATCGCCAACGTATCGACACTTTGGAGGCCATACTGCACGCCTTGGTCAAGTCTGTAGACGAGATCAAAGCAGCGCTTCCTACTCTGCAGGGAGTGTCACCTGGTCAGACAAGCACGGGTCCCGCGAACAACATAGATTCAAATTCAGCGGCACCAAACCCGGGCAATAATGCTCCCGAGATAACGGCCCCTACCGCGACAGATGAGGCCCGAGAAGTAAGGAGAGAGGTTCAGAAGCTTCGAGCGATGTTCCACGCCCGAGAAAATTCTTAAGACCTCAGAATACGGCAACCATACCCAGCTGAATGGAGGGATGTGCCCTTTCCCCTAAGATATAAGCCGTTCAATATCAACCCATATGATGGTAAGACTTCAGCAAGCCGGTACATCACTTACTTTGAGGTCACTACCGACCATCTGCCCCATGATGATGCCATCCTCACACGATTATTCATTGGGGCACTGGAAGGAGTCGCCTTCGATTGGTACCGCAACCTGCCAGATAATTGCATCCACTCCTTCGCTGGCTTCAAGTGCTTGTTCTTGGAGAGGTTCTATGAGGTAGGGCAGGACGTCACGATGTCTACCCTCATGGACGTCGTCCAAGGAGAGAAAGAGCTGACAAGGAATTACATTGAGCGGTTTCGTCAAACCGCAATGAAGTTACCATCTGGCAACCCGGACTCTTCCTTGATTGAAATTTGCCAAAAGAGACTACTCCCAACAATTAGTCTCTGGATGGGCAAAAGTCAATTCAAAGACTGGAAGGCCTTTATCATCAGCGCTACAAGTGCCGAGGAACGATTGAAGAAAGCTCGCCAACTGGGGTTGCATATCTCAGAGGGAGAAAGCAAGGGGAAGCGTCCCAACGCCAGCAACGACAATGGGGGTAGCCCCTCCAACAACCGGGACAACAAAGGCAAGCAGTCCATGGTAACCGATACAGCCCAGAAGCCTGAGCCACAGCCAGCAGACAAACAATGGCCTCAAATCACTTATTCTTTCGAAGACGGCCACGTCAAGCCTATCTTGGACATGCTTATACAAGGAGATAGAATTCAGCTTCCTCCACCAAGGCGGGAACCTCGGCCTGCTGATTTGGAAAATCCGAAGTTCTGCCATTACCACCGCTACGTCCACCATGCTACACACGACTGCTACCAACTGAAACGGTATATCCAGAACCTCATCGATTCGAACGCTCTGGCTATCGACTTCGAGGAGGTAACCGTAGCAGCCAACATGGTGTCCGTACAATTCGGCAATTTCCCTCTAACAGAGACTCAAGACGGTGTCATACCCATCCCTCTGGCAACGAAGGAAATCACTAATCTTCCACCTGCCCGTGATCAAACTCCCGGCCTCGTACCCCTCACCACATCACGAGAGGAAATCATGTGGGTCCATCCGGACCTAGTCCACGAGGTGACTCAGCCCACTTTACCTTCTAAAAAGAAAAGTGGAAAGGTCAGATCATGTCGCACCGCCTCGACAGAGGAGAAGGAAGTCTCAGCCGTCACTACTCGATCTGGAGCACAAGCCCAACCAGTGGCCGAGAATCCGACTAATGATCAGCAGCCCACAAACGCTGATACTCCGGGACCGGCTCAGCCTTCGACGACCGACAAGCCTAGGCCGAAGGAGACTCGCTTCGACAAATCCCTCCGAAAGGAGACACCTCAGGGGCTGGAGAGGCCCTACAACTTTGACATCTTGGCACAATTGGCTAATACACCGGCCAAATTGTCCTTATATGAACTCCTGAGGCTCTCAAAGGATGTCCGCACGGCTCTAAGTGAGGCGCTCCAAAATGCCGACGCATACTTGGCTCAGGTCAACCTCACGGGAGATAATCAGCCTACAGATCTCCAAGATAGTGCGTGTACGGGAGCAATGCCCAATATCGTCTTCTCTCCGCAAGATATGCTCATCAAGACTAATCTACACGATCGTCCATTATACTACACAGGCTACATCGGCGACATAAAAGTGGACCGGATGCACATTGATCCTGGGTCTTCCATAAGCATCATTCCGAAGGGTCTGCTACATCATCTTTGCATTCCGATGCATCGCCTGACGCCTACAAGCACCGCCATTAGCGGTTTCAATTCGGGCAGGAGCTACCCAATCGGGAAGATCCGTCTGAAATGCCAGATTGGCGATCTCCAATCAGAAGTCACCTGCTACGTCATAGACGCCGACACTTCTTACAACATCCTTTTGGGGCGGCCTTGGATACACGATTACATGATCGTGCCTTCCACGCTGCACCAATGTTTCAAATATGTCGATAAGCATGGCTTCGTGAGGACAGAATTTGCTGATATCGATCCCTTCAAGGGGGTCGAATCTTATTACTCAGACTCCTATCTGTACGAAAAATCAAAGAAGCACCTGGTCGAAGAAGATGTGCAAGCTCATACCGAGACGGCCACAGGATCAGAAGAGCCTCTGACGATCCACCTCCAAGCTCGCAAACCGGGAAGGTCCGTACCCCTTACTGCCACTCTGCGGAAGGACGCGATCAGCCTCTCGGCGCAGGAAGAGCAGATGATAATCCGGCTGCCAAGGTCCGACCAAGTGTCGAGACCCACAACGGAGCTACTGACAATCAGGCTGCCGAGAGCCGGCCAGCCGCAAACGGAGAAGCCCAATCCCTCCGACAAGCCGATGACGATACGCCTTCCCAAGAAGGGTCGTCACCCCGATGTAAAGTCTGGGGCTTCTAGCGAGCCAACAACTCCCCGTCCAACATCAACTACCAAACTGGGGGTCGCTAGTTTGCCAACAACTCCCCGCTCGACTCCACCAACAGAACCCCTGATGATCAAGTTGCCCAAATCATCCTCTCAGTCTGCATTTACACAGGGGGTGGCTGAAGAAGAGTTGGAGCTGGCCAAGTATGTGGCTGCTCACACTGAGACTTGCTCATGTTGCCCATCAACGGCAACTTCCTGAAGAAGTATTACATCCGAAACGACATCCAAAAAAAAAAAAAAAATTCCCTGATGATTGAGTTATGTACCCCCCGGTACCGCTGAACTCACATTCCGCCTCCAAATTTCCTAGATTGGTGAGTTATGTACCCCCCGGTACCGCTGAACTCACATCCACTCCAGATTATCTAGTCATGTACCCGCTGGTGCCTCTGAACTCACATTCCGGTCACTCTTTCAGATAGTAAGTCACGTATGAATATACCTCTGAACTTTCTTCCTGGAAGGGATCCTCCCTCATGATCCACTACCCGCACTCCCAGTACACAAAAAGGGTAATCGATCCACAAATTTCTGAAACGGTCACGTCCTCATTACCTCTGAGTCGTTTTCACTTCCACCAAAAACAAACCGCCCCCTCGCATAGAACTTCTACGTTCTCCTACCTCTGAGTCGTTCTATGTACCCCCTCTTTATTGAGCCCACTCCTGCCATGTCCTCATTACCTCTGAGTGGGAAGGCTCCGTCGAAGAAACCTTCATGCTTGCCATATTCCCATTACCTCTGAGCAAGTATGTCGTCTTCCTTTCAACCTATTATCTGTACCCACACCCGGAGTACGACAAGGATAATAGGTCCATAAATGTCCTCTGTTGACCACAAATGTCCTCTGTTGACCACAAACGTCCTCTGTTGACCACAAATGTCCTCTGTTGACCACAAATGTTCTCTGTTGACCATAAATGTCCTCTATTGACCACAAACGTCCTCTGTTGACCACAAATGTCCTCTGTTGACCACAAATGTCCGCTGTTGACCACGAATATCTTTCGTGAAGTCTCCCCTGCCACGTCCTCATTACCTCTGAGCAGGAAGATTCCACGGTAAAACCCTCATGCTTGCCATGTCCTCATAACCTCTGAGAAAATATGTTGGTTTCCTTTCATCCTATTATCCGTATCCTGAACCAGGGTACGCCAAGGATAATAGGTCCACAAATATTCCTTGCTAAGCTTCTTAGCATAAATCCACCATCTCACCATGCCCCGGGAGCCCAGCTGTTCTACGGCATTCTTTTTCCCAATACCGAGAGCACCCATGACCACTTTGCCATGGCTGTTCCGGATATCCTGACCAAACTTGTTATCCGTACCTAAAACCAAGGTATGCCTAGGGTAACAGGTCCACAAATAATCCTCCAGCAGGTCCGATTCCATAAACACCACAAGTACAAGAAAGAGAAGATGAGTTGAAACATGCTCATTTATTCAAAATTCAAAGTACTACATCATCTGGGATCACATCCCTTGACAAAAAGAAAAGAAAAACAGTGAAAGAAAATAGAAAACTGTTCACTGCTCCATGGCATTCTTTCGCCCGATACCAAGAACCTCCATATCCGCCTTACCGCGGAGTTGTCCTAGGTATCCCTATCAAACTTATTATCCGTACCTAAAACCAAGGTATGCCAAGGATAATAGGCCCACAAATGTCCTCTGCTGACCACAAATGTCGTACTAGGTCCCTTAGTACATCCACATCTTTTCTCATCATCACATGCTTTCGGAGCCCAGCTGTTCCATAGTATTCTTTCACCCAATGCATAGAACTTCCACGTTGATAGCACCTCTGAGTTGTTCTATGTATCCTCATTCAAGTTCACTCCTACCATGTCCATATCACCTCTGAGTAGGAAGGCTCTACCATCAACTTTATATTTACCACGTCCATACTACCTCTGAGTAAATATGATGGTTCCCTCTCTCAACTTATTATCCGTACCTAAAACCAAGGTACACCAAGGATGATAAGTCCACATAAAATCCCCAGCGAAAGTACCCAGACATATCACGTCCATGCTACCTCTGATTGAATTGCCACACCTAAACAAATCTACTTTCCATGCTTCTTATTCAAAGTGTTCCAAATTTGCAATTTGGAAACTTTGAAGGGGGTCCTGTAGAATCATGGAAAATATTGCTTTTAGTCCCACATCGGAAAGGAGAAGAAGAAAGGGCTCACTCCATGCTATAAATAGAGCCTCCTTACCTCCTTTGAAAAGGGCACCAACTTCTCTTCCCTCCTTCCAAACTTGGACTCTTCCTATTACGCACCTTGGGGTGCTAAGTAGAAGAAGTCTAGGGCAGCGCGGGCTCATCGGGCTCAGTCAGCTGTCCCAACCTCTAACCATCAAGAGCGTCCCGCTAAGCGGGCCTCTGATGGAAAGTTGTACAGAACCGTCTGTGTCCAGCCCCCGGCGGCAAACGGACAGAGTGGTTCTCAAGAGTCTCCCAACAAAGATCGAGGGCAAGTGTTTCTATTAGCCCCCACATCAGGCAGCAAACATGATACCTACGTACTCGTGTGTTCGGGATACCCGGGCCCACAAAGCGAGTGCACGGGAATATCGAGACATTCCTCATGCGAGTCATGAGACGTCCTTCATGCGGCTCGGTCATGAGACATTCCTCATGCGGCTCGGTCATGAGACGTCCTTTATGCGGCTCGGTCATGAGATATTCCTCACACGGCTCGGTCATGAGACATTCCTCATGCGGCTCGGTCATGAGACGTCCTTCATGCGGCTCGGTCATGAGACATTTTTCATGCGGCACAGAACCCAGGAAGCTGCATGCGGCTCAAAATCAGACGAACTTCATGCGGCTCAAGAGTATCATGCGGCTCAAAAGTCACCAACATGGACATGCGGCTTAACGCACATAGGCAGCTCGAGTAAACTCCATGCGGCCCAGAGAGAGAGGCCACGTGGTCTTCAAAAACAGCTGTGCCCAACGTATGGACGCATTTAATGCTCTGACGGCTGACAGACCTGACAAGTGACAGACCTGACATAAAGCGTCATAATGGTTCTGCCATAATGACAGACTCTTCGGGAAAAGAAGAAAATCTCTGACCCGATCCGACAGAAGTCCTAGATTGCCACGTGGCACATCTCATGCGGCTTAAATGGGGAACAGCTTCATGCGGCTCACTAAGAAGTCACCCTATATGGCCAGCAAAAATCAGCCATATGCGGCCCACCGAGAACCCAGTCCCTGCGGCTTAATACAACGCTAGCTCATGCGGCTCGTAAAGACTGCATATGCGGCTCATTGAGAGTTCGTTCCCTGCGGCTCGATGAAGCATTGTCCTATGCGGCTCACGAAGAGTATCTCCCTGCGGTTCAAGTGTTGCCCATCCTATGCAGCTCTGGCAGGACTCACAATTAAGACACGTGGCATGGATCAATAAGAGATTTAACCGAATCTCAACAAATATATTTGACATCATCGTCATAATTACTGAGATCAGGGTATATCATTTATCATCAAGCTAATGGGACACGTGGCGAGCAATCAGACATTGGCATAATCAATCACGAGGATTTAAAACAGCTAGCATTAATTGCTCATGAGATACGATGCTATCCGTATTAATGGCCGAGATTCACTATAATCAGGATCAAGGGTTCAGATAGAATGAAGGAGCGCCGACATTCCAACAGATAATCATCAGCAAACCCTAATGATCCCATCCCACTCTTATAAATAGCCAGCATCATTCTCTTGTAAAAAAAAGAGGTCGACAACAAAAAGAATAAAAAAAAAGAGAGAGATATACACAGAGAGAGCTCCCCCTTTTCTTGATATTCACAGAGAGAGAGAAGCCAGGAGAGCAACCCGAGGAGAGTAAGAAGAGCCTTTCTTCGTCAACGCCGAGCAGATCTTCCCCGAGCCAAGGCTGCATACCGATCGTCCAAGGAGTAAGGCAGAGCGGCCGTCGCTTTCCCGAGCCTCTATCGTCACCCCCCAGAATCAAAAATAAACAATCATACTTAGTCTGCTGTACCTAGGTTTTCGTCCCTAGGCTTTCTTTGTACGAGCGAGTTTGTATTGTGAGTCTAAGTTCAGTCCTCCGATAATTATTCTGTTCTTTTACAATCAATGGCAAACAACACATGGACACTTTATTTTGTTATCGTCCATGTACTGAGTTTTGCTCATGGCATACTTAAGAAATACTTCCACACCTGCCTAAAAATCGTCACTCACACCAATTCTGCTCTCGTGTTGTCGTTTGTACATCCATGTACGATCAACAAAGTAACGATTCATGCTCGATTTGATGTGAATATCTGTATCGTAAGACAAACTAAACATAAGAATTAATAGCCCGATACCGATACTCATATCGTAAGAAAAACTAAACTTGTGGATAACACGCTAGGCCTACGACGAGGCTACTTAGTATCACAATCTAACATAATTAGTATATAATCATGTAACTGGTGGATCCGCTAGCTAGTAAGCCGGATGTACTTAATATCAGAGAGTATCAGATTAGTATCAGTATATAGGTTAGGTAGACCGTATCAAACGCATATCGGAATAGTAGGCCGAATAGGAGGCCGAGATAGTCGAATGAGAAGAAGGGAAAAAAGGAGGAGCAGATGGGTCCAGAGCCATGGTGGAGGAGGAGAAGTAACATGAGAGCTGTTTCCGCCGTAACATCTCCTGGCTCTGCTGGCAACTGAAGTCCAGATGCTACAAAGGACGATCCTTCGCTGAAATCGACTACAACACCCATCAGTTCAAGTTCATTCCTATATGAGTATATTCCAATGCCATAGAGGAAGGTCAACAAACTGATGGCTTCTATGGCATTGGAATCTACTCATATAGGAATGAACTTGAACTGATGGGTGTTGTAGTCAATTTCAGCGAAGGATCGTCCTTTATAGCATCTGGACTTCAGTTGCCAGCAGAGCCAGGAGATGTTACGGCGGAAACTGCTCTCATATTACTTCTCCTCCTCCACCATGGCTCTGGATCCATCTGCTCCTCCCTTCTTCCCTTCTTCTCATTCGACTATCTCGGCCTCCTATTCGGCCTACTATTCCGATACCGATACTTTGAACCTTGATCTTAACCCAAACCTATATACTGATCGATACTAATCCGCTACGCCCGATACTAAGTATATACGGTTGATACTGATAGCGATAGTCCGATACCGATAGCGATAGTCCGATACCGATAGTTCGATCGATACCGATAGTTCGATACCGATAGCGATAGTCCGATACCGATAGCGATAGTTCGATACCGATAGCGATAGTCCGATACAGATACACATGGACCTACATATCTATATATCACTAGTAGCCATACTCCTCTACATACTACTCTACACTAGGATCTAGTAACCATATACTACTCTACACACTAGCTACGTAGTCATATTCTAAAATAAGGTAAACTAATTTACCCACACATTAAAACCAACCCAATCAAATCTTAGGCAAACTATTCATATGATATCAATCGAAATACAAATAGGTCAACTAGGCTAGTTCTAGGTCAAATTAGGAGTCCAAGTCAACTCTATCAAAACTAACCTTAATTAGGCTAATCTTCTACCTTAGCTAATCAAATATATATACTAGACTTCACGACGTGTGTCTGTGTATATATATATATATATTATTAATAAATTACTTAAAATTATGCCTATATATATATATATATATATATATATATATATATATATATTATATATATATATATATATATATATATATATATATATATATATATATATATGTATATAAAAATATATATGTTATATATATATATATATATATATATATATATATATATATATATATATATGTATATGTCTGTGTGTGTGTGTATCCGTGTGTCTGTGTCCGTGTGTGTCCGTGTGTGTGTGTGTGTGTCTGTGTCTGTGTGTGTGTGTGTGTCTGTGTGTCCCGTGTGTCCGTGTGTGTGTGTCTGTGTGTGTGTGTCCGTGTGTGTGTGTGTCCGTGTGTGTGTGTGTGTGTCTGTGGGAGAGGAGGAGGAGGACTCCTGCGCGGGGACTCCAGAGTCCCTCCTACGCCCCCCTGCCCCGACCCCCCCAACCCCTGCCCGACCCCCTCTCCCACCCCCCTGCCCCCCCTTGCCCCCGACCCCCCCAACCCCCTGCCCGACCCCCCCCCAACCCCTGCCTGACCCCTCTCCCACCCCTGCCCCCCCTGCCCCGACCCCCCCAACCCCTGCCCGACCCTCCCCCAACCCCTGCCCGACCCCTTCTCCCACCCCCCTCCCCCGACCCCCCCTGCCCCCTCTCCCACCCCACCCTTGCCCCGACCACCCCACCCCCTACCCGAACCCCCCCTGCCCAGACCAACCCCCCACCCCTGCCCGACCCCCTCCCCGACCCCCCCTGCCCCGACCACCCCACTCCACCCTTGCCCCGACCACCCCACCCCGTACCAGAAACCCCCCTGTCCCACACCCTCTCCGACCACTACGACAGCCCCCCCAACCCCCCAAATCGTAAAAGAGAGAGAGAGAGAGAGAGGGAGATAGAGAGAGAGAGAGGGGGGGAGAGAGAGCATACCTTAGAGAGAGAGAGGGAGATCGCCAGTCGGAGAGAGGGAGATCGTCGGAGAGAGGGAGAGGGAAGAGAGAGAGTGTTTTGGGGGGGAATGAAAATTTCCCCTCCGTCGGTTCAATTTAAGTTAGGGTACAGAAATTAGCGACGGAGTAGCGACGGATTATTCCGTCGCTAAGTCGTCAGTAAATCTCGCGCCAAGTAGCGACGAATTATTCCGTCGCTAAGTCGTCAGTAAATCTCGCGCCAATATTTTAGGCTTTTGCCGCCAAAATATGCGACGTTCTAGCGACGGATATAAAACCGTCGCTGCTTGGCCGACGACCTATCGACGGCGTAGTGACGGATATGGACATAAAAAAATAAAAAAAATTGTCCACTACTTTCCGTCAGTATTCCGTCACAAATCCGTCGATGATCCGACGGTAATAGCGACGAAAAATTTCCGTCGCTAAATGGCCGTCGCTAAAATACTGTAATTTGGTAGTGTCTCTTCCTCGATCGTTTCTACGACGGAGGGAAGGACATGAAAATGGCATCCCTCAAGGAGATACGTCAGAAGGAGAAGGAAACAGTTCGAGCATTCATAGAACAGTTCCAACAAGCCTGCTTCAGACTGCCCCTCGGGTATGCCAGAACATGCACTCCTCTCCTCCTGCAGCATGAACATGTTGCCTGCGATCAAACTCTGGCTCAACTCCACTCCTCCTTCCGACTGAAGTTCCTTGATTATCGAGGCCGAAGCAGCAGAAAAGAAGGCGTCCAATGCTCGTCTTCTGGGAGTCAGTTTCCCTGCCTTTGAGGACAAGGGAAAACGGCCTGCAGCCAACAACCCTGGACGAGAGACGAAGGGGAACTGGCGTTGACTGTCAATCAAAGGTGCATCAGCACCTACTCAGAAGCCTACACTTGCACCAAGGCCAAAGAAGGTTTATTCTTTCAATGATGAAGACACCCTGCAACTCTTCGAGATATTGAAGCAGGGTGACAAGATCAAGTTGTCGGACCCGAAGCATCCCGACGAGGTTGGAAGAGTAGACAATTCGAGGTACTGCCACTACCATCAGTTTGTCGGACATCCAACTAAGGACTGCTACGTCCTCAAGAACTACATCCAGCGCATAATCAATGCAGATGTTATCTCCGTCGACTACGAGGAGAAAACGGTCTCGCGGCCAACCTGGTGTCACTCCAATTTGGCACCTTGTCGCCAACCACAACACAAGATGGCGTCGTCCCCATCCCAAAGGCGACAATGGAGGTGGTCAATCTACCACCTACTCGTGACAACGTGAGTGGACTCATCCCACTCACCACATCTTGGAAAGAGATCTTATGGGTTCACCCCGATCTCGTCTCCGAGGTTACTCAACCGGAGGTACGCTCTGCCTCCAAAACCAAGGGCAGGAAGATCAAGTCTTTCCGCATGGTCTCTTCCTCTGCATAAGAGGCACTTCCTGTATAGACGCGTTCACATCAGAACGTCCAACCTGACGAAGCTGCCGTCGAGGTGGTGCCTCCTTTCATCGTCCGTGCTGCCCAGGAAGAGGGCCCATCCAGGCCTCCAGCAGCCAATAAATAGAAATATGTAGAGGTCCGTTTCGACAAGCCTTTGCGAAAGGAGAATGCTTCGGGGCTATCCAAGTCCCAGAACTTTGACATACTAGCACAACTTGCCAGTACTCCTGTCCGCCTATCCCTGTTTGAGCTTCTTCGTCTTTCCAAGGACACTCGTGAAGCCTTCTGTGAAGCCCTGAAGGATGCTGAATCCTTCATCAGGCAGGTCAAGCAGCCTGAGGATATCCCGACCATATGTGCGCACTGCTATTGTGCGGATGAAGTTATCCCCAACATAACTTTCACCCAACAAGACATGCTGCTCAAGCACAACCGACGCAACAGGCCACTGTATTATACAGGATATGTCGATTCCGTCAAGGTGAAACAGATTCAGATCGATCCAGGGTCTTCCCTCAACATCATCCAGAAGATGTTACTCTCAACACCGGGGATCCCAATGTACCGTCTGGCGCCTTCCAACACTACCATCTGCGGTTTTAATGCTAGCAAAAGTGAACCGCTAGGCAAAATACGGCTAAAATGTCATATCGGTAACCTCCGAACCGAGGTAACTTGCTATGTCGTGGACGCCGATGTCAACTACAACCTCCTGCTAGGTCGTCCATGGCTGCATGAGTATATGGTGGTGCCATCTATACTCCACCAATGTATGAAGTACGTGTCCACCAACGACATCATCCGGACAGAGTTCGCGAACATTGACCCTTTCAAGGGGGTCGAAGCCTACTTCACTGATTCTACCCTGTACAAGTCGCCCGACGAAGGGGAACCCAATAATGCTGACGATGAAGCAGAAACGACAGTAGAGCCGGACATGGAGCCAGAGATGATTTCCGACGCTCCTTTGAAAATTTGACTCAAAGGGAAACCGCCTCAGATGCTGCCTCCCATGACCATCAAGTTACCTGGAAAAGCACCAACGTCTCTAGGTAGAACACCAACTAAAGCTCCCTTGAAGATACGGCTCAAGGAAAAGCCGCCTCAAACATCGGCTCCCCTTGTGGCATAACTACAAGGGAAGGCACCAATCACTGAAGGCGCAGTTGAGGCACCTCTGAAGGTGTGTCTTAAAGGCAAGCCTCCGTAATCATCCGTCTCATCCAAGCTGCCGGAGATGGCCCACATAGCCCTCTCGGACTCCAAGGTCAAAGCTGCGGTAGACTTTCCCGATCCAACCCCAGTACTCACAGATGAAGAGCTAGGGGAGTATATATCTGCTGATGTAGGTGCACCCTCTCTGGACAATGTAATCCCGCGGGACAAAATCTCGTGTTCCATAAATAAAAGAGTATCTTTTAATTATTATAGTCTTCCATATTGGAATGCCATGTATACATTAGATAACGCTCTACGGTCGTTACAAACACAAATAACGACCGTCAATCATGTAAATCGAGTAGTCCCATCCCAAGGGGTCTGTTTCGTAGTCCCACCGCGGAATCAAGACGAAGAATCCATCATCTTCGGCAAAGTCGTGCATCATCAAGACCTTCCACCACTCGAACAAGAACCAGATACCGACAGAATACAAGTCTATCGGTACACGGACAAGGCAAAGTACCTCATCTAAAAGATGGGTTACGATCTAAAAAGTAACAAAGGCCTGAACTACGGCAAGGGTCGACGTCTTCCTCTCCGGCTCCCAACACCTAAAGGAAAGCCGCAGGACTACTATCATCGAACTCGACGGGGGGTGGGCTATGTCACGCCACCGGCAACTCCAAAGAGTTCGTAGGCAGAAGAAGTAGAACATTCTCATTCGTCCGAAGCATCAACCTGGGATTTTGATACCAGTATCGGCTCAGTCTTCAAGAAGGTGCTATCAGTCAACATGGCATCTGCACAATCTCAAGAAGATGAAGGTGAAGACCAAATGCCGGAATTCTTCGAGGAAGAACCTTGGGCTCAACGCCTAGGAGCACAGTGGGAGTGTCATTTTGAATTACGCGAACCCCCTACCGAAGACGAAGTCGAACAGATTGACCTTGCGGATGGATCTTCTTCCAAACCCATCTTCATCAGCAAGAGTCTAAAGGGACCAGACCGGAAATCTTTAATCCAACTGGCTAAAGAATATATCGACGTCTTTGTCTGGAGCTACGAAGATATGCCCGAACTTGATCCCCAGATCGCGATGCATAGGCTTAACATCTTACCTGATGCCAAGCCTATAAAGCAACAACAACGACGCTTTCGTCCTGACATCATGAACGCTATCGATCAGGAGGTAGACAAACTCCTGACCAGCGGGTTTATTCGTGAAGAACAACACCCGGATTGGGTGGCCAACGTCGTCCTTGTGACCAAAAAGAATAGGAAGATACGGGTCTGCATCGACTTCAGAGATCTCAATGCTGCTTGCCCGAAAGATGAATTTCTGCTTTCGATCACCGACGTATTGATCAATAATACATACGGCTTCGAACGCATGTCTTTCATGGATGGGTATTCGGGCTACAACCAGATCAAAATATTCCCCGATGACGTAAAGCATACGTCATTCAGGATGCCGAAAGGGGTTTTCTGCTACACAGTGATGCCCTTCGGCTTGAAGAACGCTGGTGCTACATACCAACGAGCTATGAGTACCATCTTTCGTGAACATCTTCACAAAACAGTCGAATGCTATGTTGATGATATAGCTGTCAAGAGCCATCTCAAAGGTGATCACCTACAAGACCTAAAGATAATCTTCGATCTCATGCGAGCGCACCAACTCAAGATGAACCCCGCTAAATCCTTCCTTGGGGTTTCTAGCGGAAAGTTCTTGGGCTTCATTATCATGGCGAAAGGCATTCATGTCGATCCCGAGAAGACCAAAGCCATCCTTGACATGGACCCTCCGAAGAATCTCCGAGAACTTCGAGGCCTGCAAGGGCGCCTTGCATACATCCGAAGGTTCATAGCAAACCTTTTCAAAAATGTCAACCCTTCACCCAGCTCATGAAGATGGAAGTCTCCTACGTCTGGACAGAGGAATGCCAGAAAGCTTTCGATGATATCATGGCTTACTTGACGAGCCCGCCAGTTATGGTGGCACCCATCGCAGGCAATCTATTTCTCCACTACTTCCATGCCATGGATTATTTCCCCAACGCTCTGCTGGCTCAGAACAGCGATGCAGGCTACGAGCAAGCTATCTACTACCTTAGTAGGATACTGATCGGGGTCGAACACCAGTACAACCCCGTTGAAAAGGAGTGTTTGGCCTTGGTATTTGCCATCCAGAAGACTCACCATTACGTCTTGGGCCAGACAATTCATGTCATCTCCCGAGTCAATCCGTTCAGGGTTCTCATGACGAAGCCAGGATCATTGAACTCCCGGCTAGCTACATGGGCGATCCTGTTGACGCCATACAACATTGTGTTCGTTCCACAACAAGCCGTCAAAGGTCAAGCTCTGGCCGACTTTTTAGCTGCACACCCCATCCCGGAGTCCTCCAGACTCTTTGAAGACATCACGGATGAGGTCCAAGAATCAAACGTCACCGAAGAAAGCTCCGTCTGGCGGATGTTTTTCGATGGCGCTTCAAGAACAGGCCCCAAAGGCCAAATTATTATCGGAGTGGGGGTAGTCTTAGTCTCCCCCGATCAGTTGGTCATCCAGCATGCTTACTCCCTTTCGAAGCCGTGCTCCAACAATGTTGCCAAGTACAACACTCTCATCATGGGACTCCAGCTGGCACAACAGCTGGGGGTAGATCATCTGGAAGCCTACGACGACTCAAAACTCGTCGTTAACCAGATCAGAGGGCAATACAAAGTTCGCCATGAAGATCTGGTTCCTTACCATAAAGTTGCATTGAACATTATTTCAACCTTTACCAAGTTCTTCATAGAACACGTCCTCGACTACAAAACCTGGAGGCTGATGCTCTGGCTGGCCTCGCAACCTCATTGGCAGCACCCCTCGAAACTCTGTACTATGTCACGGTAGTTGGTCGAGACTTGGTCTGTCCTAAAAACAACCTATGCTCACAAATGGCCCATGCCATGTCAACAAGTACTGGTATCAATGTCCGAGATTGGAGGTTCCCGTTCATCGACTTCGCTGTCTACAAAATTCTTCCAGAAGACCCGAAAGAAGCCATCTCAGTCAGGAGGCGTTCCCTTCGATTCTATTATGATACAGCTACTAAAATGCTGTACCGACTACGATGGACTTCTCCTTCGATACCTGTCCAACGAAGAAGCAGCCGAAGCCCTTCGAGAAGCTCATAATGGAACTTACGGAGCTCATCAACCTGGGCCTAAGTTGTAGGATCGATTGCGATGCATGGGTTACTACTGGCCAACCATGGCAGCCGATGCTGTCGACTATGCTAAGAAGTGCCATGCTTGTCAGCTTCATGCCGACTTCATCCATACACCGTTGGAACCACTACATTCTACAGTCGCCTCCTGGCCCTTCGAAGCTTGGGGCATGGATATTGTAGGATATATTATCCCTCCTTCATTGAAGGGACACCGCTTCATCCTAGCCATTACCGACTACCTCTCCAAATGGGCAGAAGTAGTTCCGCTGACGAAAGTGAAGAGCTCTAGGGTGATCAGCTTCATCAAGCACCATGTCATCTACCGTTTCGGGGTACCTTGAAGGATTATCCACGATAACGGTCCTCAGTTCATCAGCCATGTTTTCAGCAGATTCTGTGACAAAAATTGCATTCAGAATGTGGCATCAACCGCCTACAATCCGGCAGCAAACGGATTGGCTGAGGCATTTAACAAGACTCTCGTCAGGCTACTCGAAAAGGTCGTGTCATCCAATAAACCCGACTGGGACGAAAAGCTCGGCGAATGCCTTTGGGCCTACCGCACAACGGTACGGACCCCGACGGACAATACACCATTCTCCTTGGTCTATGGGAGCGAAGCGGTACTGCCTCTCGAGATCTAGATACCCTCACTCCGTGTAGCGATCACAAATTAACTCACGGAAGAAGACAACCAACGTCGCCGTCTACAAGAATTGGAGGCACTTGACAAAAAATGTCTCCTAGCTCAACAGCGCATCAAACTCTATTAAGCCCGTATATCACATGCTTTCAATAAGAAGGTCAAGCAGAGGACTTTCCAAGTAGACGATCTGGTTCTGGCAGTCAGGAGGCCGATGGTGTTGACACACAAAATACCAGGAAAGTTCGAGCCCAAATGGGAGGGACCTTTCATCATAGAGACGGTATACTCAAACGGTGCTTACCGCCTCGCCCGATCAAACGGGGACTTGTTCATGATGCCCATTAACGGCAAGTTCCTAAAGAAGTACTACTCTTGACATCTTTCAGATACATATTTCCACTTCTACCTAGCAAGGGAGTCAGTGGACCTAATCATCAGAGCTTACATACACCTCCTTTCACAAAATCCTATGCTTTCAGAACCCAGTTGTTCTATTACGTTCTATCTCCAGTAGAAGGATAACCACATCCACATTACCTCTGAGTTGCTCCTCTACACCCTACAAAGCAGAATCTTACGCTCCGTAAGACTACGCTACCCATCATGTTTACCACGTCCACATTACCTCTGAGTAAACATCCAATACAGATAACCCCCGCGTTGTCGTACATTGATCGCAGAACTTCCATGTCCATATTACCTCAGAGTAGTTCCGCGTATCTCCCCAGAGTCACTCCTACCACGTCCATAACACCTCTGAGTAGGAAGATTCCGACATTGGAACCCCATACTTACTACGTCCACATTACCTCTGAGCAAATATGTTGGTTCTCTCAAACTTAATATCTGTACCTAACAACCAGGTACACAAAAGATAATAGGTCCACACAAATCATCAAGTTCATGACAACAAGAATGAACACACCACAAAACTCTTTATTCTTTATTTAAAAGTAAAGATTACATCCCCAGCAGGAGTTACAAATTACACAAAATAACAAAAAAAAGAAGAGGCTACAATCCCTAAGCATCACCGGGATTGGCTGAAAGCTCTTCGATCCGACGCTTCAAGTCTTCTGCCCGAGTCTCTACGGTCACCAGGACTCGACGTTCGGCTTCTTGATGCATCATTTCTATAGCCTCAGGGAAAGTGTCATCCTCATACTTCTCGTCCAACTGTTGCCGCTGCTGGGCCAGGGAAAGAGCCTGGTGGGTGAAAGCTGCTTCCTCCTCCTTAGATGCTACATGTTTAGCCTGGACTCGCTCAGCATCTAACAAGAGTTGGGCCTGCTGGTCTTCAAAGAGGCGAATCTTGGCATTAACCTCTGCTATACTAGCGTCCAACGCATCTTGCAACTCCACCTTCTCCTGCGTGGACTGAGATAGCCTCTCCACCGCAGCCTCAGCTTTGGCCACCTCGTTTTCCCAGACAGCCACGGTAGCCTGATAAGATGACTTAGTTTCAGCGATCAACTTCTCCTTTTCTGCTTCTATCAGAGCGGATAAATTATTTTGCTGGATACTCTGAAACTCGAAAAGCAGCTGGTCGAGCTCGGCCACCGATGCCTCCAGAATCTCGGCCATATGGTCATGGCCCTGGTGGGAACGTATTATACCAATGTGAGAGAGTGCCAGGGTTTTTGCCATCGCAAAACTCCCGTTGGCATTCATCACTGTCGCTACGCCCTTCTGCAACATCTTGTACACCGCTTCAATGATAAACTTCATGTACTCATCCGCATCCGCCAGCACTTACGGCATTATAGCAGGAGTTGGAGGAGCTGCTTTAGACGACGAACCAGAAGAAGACCCCCGACTTCAATCTGCGAGGTTGGAACCTTGGCATCAATGAACTCTCCCTCAAGGGCTTGAACTTCATCGCTGGCCCGAGGAGCCAAAAGAACGGAAGGAGCCGAGAGGGGCGTCGATATCGTACCCCAAGTAGAAGGAGCAACAGGGGGTTCCAGCATACCCTTACCCTTCTCAAGCTCGGAGGGACCACTGACGTCAAGGGCTACCTCCTCCGTCTCCACACACTATCAGCAGGCCGTACGGGACCCTCCTCCTCTAGCAAAGCAGCAAGATCATCACTTGTTTCTTGACTCGGCTCTCCTAGAGTCAGGCTCGGCGGACGAGTCTTATTTTTATCATCGAATTCCTCCGCTGGGATAGAATCGGTCGCTACCTCCCGGTTGACAGCCACCTCAGCCTCCGCTGCTGAGTCTGGGGTAGGGCTCGACAACGCTGCAGCCGACCTTCCCTCATCATGACAAGGAGGGAATCAGCCCTCTCCTCTGTTTCAATCATGTCTGTTGCTCCCGTAACAGGCTCACTCATCTCTGGAGGAACGTCATCCGAAGAGGACGGACTCTACTCCACTTCCTCATCTAGAAGCCCCGTATCTGCTGGGTCCTCAATGCCAAGGCCCCCACGGAGGCTTGCACCCTCCCGAGAACTGCTTCATCCTCAGTTTTACTTCCAACATAATCTGAAGATACTAAAGTCTTTGCAGGAACGACATTGTCAGGATTCTCCTCCACAGAAGACGCTACAATCGGAGGAATGCGCTCGTCAGAAGAGCTCGCCACCTCCTTCGGTTTACTGACGCCCGGTTTTGAAACTCGGGTTTTCTTCTTCAACGGTTCCTACAAAAGGGAAGCATATGTCACAAAATTGACAGAAGGAGCCAGACTATGGGGGACGTCTCTACCTCCAGCAGGAACTGATTCCATTGGCATTACAGGCGACACTCCCGTAGCTCCCACCTTTGAAGTTGTCACTTTTCTCGGCCTTTTTGGTGCAGACGAACCAGCTTCTGCGTCAGCCCACCTCTTTCCAACTGGGGATCTTCCTGAGTGCCTCCCGTTGACGCAGCAACAGCAGTCCGATATTTTGCCAACTCTCGTGGATGATTGACCGGACTGCAGCCAACATGATTTTTGTAGCCTCTAGCTGAGTTCCAATGATGAAACTAGTCTCCCTGTCATATTCTGGAGACACAGTATTCATGGCACAATACAGCTTAACAGCCGAATACAGGATCTGTGGCCGAGGGTTGTGAACTGGTGTATTGAAATGAACCCCAGTACACCCAGCATTGTAATATTGCCAACCCCGGGCTCCATCTAGTAAGCTTCCAGCAAACCCCAGACTGTTACTGGGTTCTGTAACATTAGCTGGGTGTAACCAACTGGCAAGCAAACCGACTTGGCAAATACGGTTCCAGATAACACTTATTCTGGTTGCGGTAGACTAAGTAGGAAGGCCGAATACTCTACAACCAACAAAACCCCATTTCGGCAGAGTGATCGCGTCGTCACCGGAGTCCTCCAAATCCTGGTCAGCCTCGAAATCTTTGAAGATGGGACTGACCTTGACGATCTCCCACCCCTGAAGATAAGACAAAACTCTCCTACAGACGGGGATGCCGGTGTGCAGCCACTTCCTCTTTTAGAAGTGGCAGATAAAGCGTCACTTTCAATGTGATCGTCATCAGGACCCGGACTCATCACGTTCGGGTGATGCAGAATTAACCATCCATCAGATATTGAATGGTAGCTCAGCTCGGGAAAGTTATCTTTTCTGCCCCTCTCATGGGCCACATCATCAGCAAAATCTCTCAAACCCCGCAGAAGGTTACACACCATCACGAGGAGGAGAGCCAAAGGGTGACCAAAAACCAGTTTTACTGCTGGCAAAATGAGGTTCCAGGTCACCCTCTCCACAGAGCCTGACCCACCTGAGAACACACAGACCCGGAGCCATATCATCAAGTATGCAGTCAACACTGCCTTGGATGACATCCGGTGCACGTATGCCAGAAACTGCTGTATACATCCTCGCCCACTTAATTTGAACGAGGAGCCTTCTTGCCTAGTCGCTCATTTGGAGGTTACTTCCACGGGCTTCAGTCCCTGCGGAGTCGTAAACCGAACCTTCGCAGAGTCCGTCAGGTCCTGCTTGAAGAAATAATCCCTCCAAGTAGTCACATGAGGCTGTGACTTGCCTTTGTCCTTCCATTGCAGTAGAATGATGGCTCGCCACCTCTTTGAAACAACCATCATCTTCAGGTCCTTCTTTTCCAGAACAAGGATCTCTTCATTTGACGAAAATATTCCTCATACGGTTCCAAGCCCCAGGAAAGTTTAGACACCTCATACATCTCATGGAAAGCCAATCCCAACTCTTCCATGGAGTAAGAAGTGCCAGTCTGGGTATTAAATATTTCTAGGAGTGCAAGGAACATATGCTTGTTGAGGTCTACGTCGGCCTGTGTGGCACGGATAGCGACAGTCAGCCCAATCTCTTTAAGCTCAGCCTTGAATTTCGACAACACCAAAGGTTCAACTCGTCCCACTTCGGCACGTGGTGACACCAACCTTAAACCCTAAAGCCACCTTTGTATACATAACCTTCGATGTTAGCATCCGATTTGCAAAGGTCGAGGCACCAAAGGCAAAGGTGTCATTAGGGACATCACTAAAGGCTCCCAGGGCACAAAGTTCGGAAATAGAACGATGTCCCGGCTCGCGAGACGGCCAAGGTATCTCTTTGATTCGAAGTAACATCAATCGAAAGGGTACCCCCCACTGCCCTTCCTTGAGAAGGAGTAAGTTCTCATGGCATCCTTCTTGGAAGCCAAACGGTAGAAGGCCGTCAGCGACAATTAGCGTTCAAGTCGCTGTATGTACAGAACCATGCCCTTTGCAGAGAAGAACCAGTCTTCCTTGATCTTCAGTACCTTCACCTCGGTGGAGGTCAAGCGGTCACCAAACAGAAAGACAGGTTTTAAGAAAGTCGTATCCTCGGACTCAGCGGATTTCAGTTTGCCGCTCTAAATCATACTCTGGAGAAAAACAGGCGACTGATCCCGGATTTACAATATTCTCTCGGAAGGCTGATTCAATATGATAGCAGCCTTCGCGGGGTTCATAACGTCCTCGTCAAAATCAACTCCCATTTGTCAAAGAGAAGCATCCAGAAGGACTTCATTCAGCAAAGCGATAGTCATCGCACTGACCAGCAAAGGCAAAAGTCAGGCAACATAGAGGCTTTAAGAAGACAAATATTGGGTGTGTCAAGCAGCCTGGCGCATCATCAGGGTTTAAACCCATGTGCGTCAGCAGTGAAGCTTCGGTACATCATCAGGGTTTAAACCCATACGCGTCAGCAGTGAAGCTTCGGCGCATCATGAGGGTATAAACCCATGCGCGTCAGCATTAAAACCTCGGCACATAATCAGGGCCTAAACCCATGCACGTCGGCGGAGTAACCTCAGCGCATCATCAGGATAGAAGTTCATGCGCACGGCGATAAAGAGTCAGGGCACAGCAACATCACCATGTGCTCCAGACTCGTCTAAAAAGTTGGAGGTCACACCCACCCATCACCGCAGGCCGAACGTTGGCCGGAGTCACGATGGTGACAGGAGCGTCCTCCTCGACGAACTCTGCAGGCTCCTTCCCCTTGCCAGCACCACCGCGCGGAGTTTGGGGGCCATCTCGTGAAAGAAGAAGTTAGGATTTTTCGAAAGAAGAACTCTAGAGAAGAAGAAAGCAAAGAGAAGAATAACCCCCTCTTCATCAGACGCCTATTTATAGGCTTGAGCATATGCAGAAACCGATGAGGAGTAACATCAGTCACCGCTTGGGGTTTGCGAAATGATAACTGCAAATAATCTAAAAAGATCATCATTAATCTCTGTTGTTACTTCGTAGCATTATCATTTAAACTGAGGAGCATGCGCCCCATCACTTATGCGCAATAATCATAGTCCGAACGGTTATACGTCCCGTTGAAGACACACCATGCTTCTTATTCAAAGTATTCCAAAACGTGATAAAAAGTTTTAAAACTTTGAAGGGGGTCTTGTAGAAGCATAGAATTTCGGACCAGAAATCCTATGCGCCTAACATACGTACGCCAGGGAGCTCAGATGAAGACTTGGCACAGCAACAGCAAAAGCATAGATATTAAAGAAGATTTTTATTTTCATATAAGAAGAAGGCTCTACAAAGAAGAATTTCTACAAGAAAGACCCTAAGTCTACAGTTAGGCACAGCAACTGCCATGCGCTCTTAGCCAAGCGCATCTCTTCAGCGTCTCAGCCAGGCGCATCTCTTCAGCGTCAGTCAAGCGCTCTTCAGCGTCTCAGTCAGGTGCATCCCTTCAGCATCTCAGTTAGTGCATCCCTTCAGCGTCTCTGTCATGCGCATCATGAAGTCTCAGCATATGCGCTCCACTTCGACCCGATCGAATGCTTCGACTAATGAAGCATTTATTGAGCAGAACAAGTGTGGGTGATCAACCCCCCCTAGGGGAGAAAGAGCTCTCTAAAGCCCAAAAGAGGAGGGCAAAGGAGGCTTTCAACAAACCAGAATAGGCAACACCCACTCTAGCAGGAGGAGGAGCTCTCCAAAGCCAAGGAAGATGATCGGGGCACCACAATTCTGATCTGCGGCTTCTTCTAGCATAACGAAGATAAGGCGCAAGCATCCCGATCTTTGCATGTAACAGGCACCTTCCACCTTCCTCAGAAGTCCTCGACTCTGACTTTTGGATGAACAGTCACCTTCAAGTGCATGAACGAAGACAAATCGTCGTATCTTCACCTCGGGAACATCTCGTCAACAGAATTTGATCGAGCAAACAAGTTTTTTTTGGAAGGACATGAGAGAACGAGAAGCAAACTCTCTCCTTGCACTATTTATAGGTCGACCAAATCAAACCCATGCGCCAAGTGGCAGGCTCTTCGAATCGTACAATGAATTTGCATTAATGGTGATGAACCTGGACGTTCGAATTCAGCCAAGTTAAAATGGCTATTTAAAGGACTTAAAGAAACAAAAGTCAGACCAATAAAGACGTGCCTGCAAGCGGATGCGCTGGTCAGACACGCGTATCGTACAGATGCGCCGTCAGTTCCAAAGCGCCCGTAAGGACGCCCAGCAAAACAACAGATCCATGCGCCCTAATCAACATGGACCATGTACCCATTTCGGTTTGCCACCTATCAAGTAATTAATGTTCAAGTAACAGAGTTGGTAGCACGTCCCTGAGGACTGGACAGTTAGCAGCTTTTTTAGAAGACGAAGCGTCGCTGATGTCAGCATCATTACTTTCCTTCGGCGGTTACAAGCCACATGGCCGCCCAACCATTTTGTATGCGCTTCCCGCCATGCGCCCAAATCTCTGCATGCCTCAAAGCCATGCATCAAACTTTTCTCTGATCCCTAAAGACAGAGGTCAAGTCACTACTGAAGCCCCGCATGCACCTCAAAATCCATGCGCCCAGACTGGTTCGTGACTCCTAAGGTTACAAGCCAAAGTCTACTCATGCGCCTAATCCTAGGCGCATCCTGTCAGATTACTCTCCACCAAATCTGGGATCTTTGAGCTACGGTACGCGCCACATGTCCTTGACTTAGTTCAGCCTATGAAGGGTGCTAATCACCAATCTCAGCAACTGAAAAATCTGCTCCCCTGCTACGTGCCAGCCTACAAAAAGCAGCATGAAGGATTCAACCCACAAATGATGGTGCATTATCCATGCGCCGCCCTCCAGCATCAGTCACGTGGCTTTCCACGACCAAGCGCATCCGACATATGGCGCATGAGACCTACATACACAATATATATATATTTATATAAAATATATATTTATACATATATATATATTTAAAAAATAATTATAATATATTTATATATAATATATATATATATATATATAATAATATATATATATATAGATATAATATATATATATATATATATAATATATATATATATATTTTATATATATAGTATTATATATATTATAATATATAATATATTATATATTATATATATAGAAAATATAATATATATATATATATATATATTATTAAGATAATATATATATAAAATATATATATAGATATATATATAATATATATATATATATATATATATATATATTTATATAATATATAATTATATATATATATATGTATATAATTATGTATAAATATATTTTTTAAATATATATATATAGTATAAATATATATTTTATATAAATATATATATATATTGGTATGTAGGGTCTCATGCACGCATATGTCGGATGCGCTTGGTCGTGGGAAACGCCACGTGACTGATGCTGGAGGGCGGCGCATGGATAATGCACCATCATTTGTGGGTTGAATCCTTCATGCTGCTTTTTGTAGGCTGGCAGTAGCAGGGAGCAGATTTTTCAGTTGCTGAGATCTTGGGTGATTAGCACCCTTCATAGGCTGAACTAAGTCAAAGGACATGTGGGCGATATCCGTAGCTCAAAGATCCCAGATTTGGTGGAGAGTAATCTGACAGGATGCGCTAGGATTAGGCGCATGAGTAGACTTTGGCTTGTAACCTTTAGGAGTCACGAACCAGTCTGGGCGCATGGATTTGAGGTGCATGCGGGGCTTCAGTAGTGACTGACCTCTGTCTTAGGGATCAGAGAAAAGTTTGAGATGCATGGCTTTTGAGGCACATGCAGAGATTTGGGCGCATGGCGGGGAAGAAGAGCGAATACAAAATGGTTGGGCGGCCATGTGGCTTGTAACCGCCGAAGGAAAGTAATGATGATGCTGACATCAGCGACGCTTCGTCTTCTAAAAAGCTGCTAACTGCCAGTCCTCAGGGGACGTGCTACCAACTCTGTTTGAACATTAATACTGATAGGTGGCAAACGAAATGGGTACATGGTTCCATGTTGATTAGGGCGCATGGATCTGTTTTGTGGGCGCATCCTTACGGGGCGCTTGGAACTGACGGGCGCATCTGTACGATACGCGGTGTCTGACCAGGCATCCGCTTGCATGGCACGTCTTTATTGGTTGACTTTGTGTCTTTAAGTCCTTTAAATAGCCATTTTAACTTGGCTGAATTCGAAGCGTCAGGTTCATCACCTTAATGCAAATTCATTGTACGGGATTCGAAGAGCCTGCCACTTGCGCATGGGTTTGATTGTCCGACCTATAAATAGTGGCAAGGAGAGAGTTTGCTTCTCGTTCTCTCATGTCCTTCCAAAAAAACTTGTTTGCTCGATCAAATTGTTGACGAGATGTTCCCGAGGGTGAAGATACGACGATTTGTCTTCGTTCATGCACTTGAAGGTGATGTTACATCCAAAGTCAGAGTCGAGGACTTCTGAGGAAGGTGGAAGGTGCCTGTTACATGCAAAGATCGGGATGCTTGCGCCTTATCTTCGTTATGCTAGAAGAGCCGCAGATCAGAATTGTGGTGCCCGATCATCTCCTTGGGCTTGGAGAGCTCCTCCTCCTGCTAGAGTGGGTGTTGCCTATTCTGGTTGTGTTGAAAGCCTCCTTGCCCCCTCTTTCTTGGGCTTTAGAGAGCTCTTTCTCCCGCTAGGGGGGGTTGATCACCCACACTTGTTCTGCTCAATAAATGCTTCATTAGTCGAAGCATTCGATCGGGTCGAAGTGGAGCGCATATGCTGAGACTTCATGATGCGCATGACAGAGACGCTGAAGGGATGCACATAACTGAGATGCTGAAGGGATGCACCTGACTGAGACGCTGAAGAGATGCGCTTGACTGAGACGCTGAAGAGATGCGCCTGGCTGAGACGCTGAAGAGTGCGCTTGGCTAAGAGCGCATGGCAGTTGCTGTGCCTAATGTAGACTTAGGGTCTTTTCTTGTAGAAATTCTTCTTTGTAGAGCCTTCTCTTTATATGAAAATAAAAATCTTTTAATATCTATGCTTTTGCTGTTTGCTGTGCCAGTACTTCATCTGAGCTCCCTGGCGTACGTAATGTTAGGCGCATAGGATTTCTGGTCCTGAAATTCTATGCTTTACAAGACCCCTTCAAAGTTTTTAAAACTTTTTATCACGTTTTGGAATACTTTGAATAAGAAGCATGGTGGTGTCTTCAACGGGACGTAAACCGTTCGGACGTATGATTATTCTGCGCATAAGGATGGGGCGCATGCTCCTCTCAGTTAAATGATAATGCTACGAAGTAATCCAAGAGATTAATGATGATCTTTTAGATTATTTGCAGTTATCATTTCGCAGAACCCCAAGCGGTGACTGATGTTACTCCTCATCGGTTTCTGCATATGCTCAAGCCTATAAATAGGCGTCTGATGAAGAGAGAGGGTTATTCTTCTCTTTGCTTTCTTCTTCTCTAGAGTTCTTCTTCGAAAAATCCTAACTTCTTCTTTCACGAGATGGCCCCAAAACTCCTCGCGGTGGTGCTGGCAAGGGGAAGGAGCCTGCAGAGTTCGTCGAGGAGGACGCTCCTGTCACCATCGTGACTCGGCCAACGTTCGGCCTGCGGTGATGGGTGGGTGTGACCTCCCAACTTTTTTAGACGAGTCTGGAGCACATGGATGATGTTGCTGTGCCCTGATCTTTATCGCCGATGCGCATGAACTTCTATCCTGATGATGCGCTGAGGTTACTCCGCCGACGTGCATGGGTTTAGGCCCTGATTATGTGCCGAGGTTTTAATGCTGACGCGCATGGGTTTATACCTCATGATGCGACGAAGCTTCATGCTGACGCGTATGGGTTTAAACCCTGATGATGTACCGAAGCTTCACTGCTGACGCACATGGGTTAAACCCTGATGATGCGCCAGGCTGCTTGACACACCCAATATTTGTCTTCTTAAAGCCTCTATGTTGCCTGACTTTTGCCTTTGCTGTGTCAGTGTCGATGACTATCGCTTTGCTGAATGAAGTCCTTCTGGATGCTTCTCTTTGACAAATGGGAGTTGATTTTGACGAGGACGTTATGAACCCGCGAAGGCTGCTTCATATTGAATCAGCCTTCCGAGAGAATATTGTAAATCCGGGATCAGTCGCCTGTTTTTCTCCAGAGTATGATTGAGAGCGGCAAACTGAAATCGCTGAGTCCGAGGATACGACTTTCTTAAAACCTGTCTTTCTGTTTGGTGACGCTTGACCTCCACCGAGGTGAAGGTACTGAAGATCAAGGAAGATGGTTCTTCTCTGCAAAGGGCATGGTTCTGTACATACAGCGACTTGAACGCTAATTGTCGCTGACGGCCTTTACCGTTTGGCTTCCAAGAGAAGGATGCCATGAGAACTACTCCTTCTCAAGGAAGGGCAGTGGGGGGTACCCTTTCGATTGATGTTACTTCGAATCAAAGAGATACCTTGGCCGTCTCGCGAGCCGGGACATCGTTCTATTCCGAACTTTGTGCCCTGGGAGCCTTTATAGTGATGTCCCTAATGACACCTTTGCCTTTGGTGCCTCGACCTTTGCAAATCGGATGCTAACATCGAAGGTTATGTATAACAAAGGTGGCTTTAGGGTTTAAGGTTGGTGTCACCACGTGCCGAAGTGGGACGAGTTGAACCTTGGGTGTTGTCGAAATTCAAGGCTGAGCTTAAAGAGATTGGGCTGACTGTCGCTATCCGTGCCACACAGGCCGACGTAGACCTCAACAAGCATATGTTCCTTGCACTCCTAGAAATATTAATACCCAGACTGGCACTTTCTTTACTCCAGTGGAAGAGTTGGGATTGGCTTTCCATGAGATGTATGAGGTGTCTAAACTTTCCTGGGGCTTGGAACCGTATGAGGAATATTTTCGTCAAATGAAGAGATC
This sequence comes from Iris pallida, assembly GCA_029216955.1. Classification (NCBI taxonomy): domain Eukaryota; kingdom Viridiplantae; phylum Streptophyta; class Magnoliopsida; order Asparagales; family Iridaceae; genus Iris; species Iris pallida. The sequence goes on along the minus strand of JANAVB010041220.1, from coordinate 4,620,549 downwards.
CTGTTCTGGAAAAGAAGGACCTGAAGATGATGGTTGTTTTCAAAGAGGTGGCGAGCCATCATTATCTACTGCAATGGAAGGACAAAGGCAAGTCACAGCCTCATGTGACTACTTGGAGGGATTATTTCTTCAAGCAGGACCTGACGGACTCTGCGAAGGTTCGGTTTACGACTCCGCAGGGACTGAAGCCGTGGAAGTAACCTCCAAAATGAGCCGACTAGGCAAGAAGGCTCCTCGTTCAAATTAGAGTGGCGAGGATGTATACAGCAGTTTCTGGCATTACGTGCACCGGATGTCATCCAAGGCAGTGTTGACTGCATACTTGATGATATGGCTCCGGGTCTGTGTGTTCTCAGGTGGGTCAGGCTCTGTGGAGAGGGTGACCTGGAAACCTCATTTTGCCAGCAGTAAAACTGGTTTTTGGTCACCCTTTGGCTCTCCTCCTCGTGATGGTGTGTAACCTTCTGCGGGGTTTGAGAGATTTTGCTGATGATGTGGCCCATGAGAGGGGCAGAAAAGATAACTTTCCCGAGCTGAGCTACCATTCAATTATCTGATGGATGGTTAATTCTGCATCACCCGAACGTGATGAGTCCGGGTCCTGATGACGATCACATTGAAAGTGACGCTTTATCTGCCACTTCTAAAAGAGGAAGTGGCTGCACACCGGCATCCCCGTCTGTAGGAGAGTTTTGTCTTATCTTCAGGGGTGGGAGATCGTCAAGGTCAGTCCCATCTTCAAAGATTTCGAGGCTGACCAGGATTTGGAGGACTCCGGTGACGACGCGATCACTCTGCCGAAATGGGGTTTGTGTGGTTGTAGAGTATTCGGCCTTCCTACTTAGTCTACCGCAACCAGAATAAGTGTTATCTGGAACCGATTTGCCAAGTCGGTTTGCTTGCCAGTTTGGTTACACCCAGCTAATGTTACAGAACCCCAGTAACAGTCTGGGGTTTGCTGGAAGCTACTAGATGGAGCCCGGGGTTGGCAATATTACAATGCTGGGTGTACTGGGGTTCATTTCAATACACCAGTTCACAACCCTCGGCCACAGATCCTGTATTCGGCTGTTAAGCTGTATTGTGCCATGAATACTGTGTCTCCAGAATATGACAGGGAGACTAGTTTCATCATTGGAACTCAGCTAGAGGCTACAAAAATCATGTTGGCTGCAGTCCGGTCATACATCCACGAGAGTTGGCAAAATATCGGACTGCTGTGCTGCGTCAACGGGAGGCACTCAGGAAGATCCCCAGTTGGAAAGAGGTGGGCTGACGCAGAAGCTGGTTCGTCTGCACCAAAAAGGCCGAGAAAAGTGACAACTTCAAAGGTGGGAGCTACGGGAGTGTCGCCTGTAATGCCAATGGAATCAGTTCCTGCTGAGGTAGAGACGTCCCCCATAGTCTGGCTCCTTCTGTCAATTTTGTGACATATGCTTCCCTTTTGTAGGAACCGTTGAGAAGAAAACCCGAGTTTCAAAACCGGGCGTCAGTAAACCGAAGGAGGTGGCGAGCTCTTCTGACGAGCGCATTCCTCCGATTGTAGCGTCTTCTGTGGAGGAGAATCCTGACAATGTCGTTCCTGCAAAGACTTTAGTATCTTCAGATTATGTTGGAAGTAAAACTGAGGATGAAGCAGTTCTCGGGAGGGTGCAAGCCTCCGTGGGGGCCTTGGCATTGAGGACCCAGCAGATACGGGGCTTCTAGATGAGGAAGTGGAGTAGAGTCCGTCCTCTTCGGATGACGTTCCTCCAGAGATGAGTGAGCCTGTTACGGGAGCAACAGACATGATTGAAACAGAGGAGAGGGCTGATTCCCCTCCTTGTCATGATGAGGGAAGGTCGGCTGCAGCGTTGTCGAGCCCTACCCCAGACTCAGCAGCGGAGGCTGAGGTGGCTGTCAACCGGGAGGTAGCGACCGATTCTATCCCAGCGGAGGATTCGATGATAAAAATAAGACTCGTCCGCCGAGCCTGACTCTAGGGAGAGCCGAGTCAAGAAACAAGTGATGATCTTGCTGCTTTGCTAGAGGAGGAGGGTCCCGTACGGCCTGCTGATAGTGTGTTGGAGACGGAGGAGGTAGCCCTGACGTCAGTGGTCCCTCCGAGCTTGAGAAGGGTAAGGGTATGCTGGAACCCCCTGTTGCTCCTTCTACTTGGGGTACGATATCGACGCCCCTCTCGGCTCCTTCCGTTCTTTTGGCTCCTCGGGCCAGCGATGAAGTTCAAGCCCTTGTTGAGGAGAGTCATTGATGCCAAGGTTCCAACCTCGCAGATTGAAGTCGGGGGTCTTCTTCGGTCGTCGTCTAAAGCAGCTCCTCCAACTCCTGCTATAATGCCGTAAGTGCTGGCGGATGCGGATGAGTACATGAAGTTTATCATTGAAGCGGTGTACAAGATGTTGCAGAAGGGGCGTAGCGACAGTGATGAATGCCAACGGGAGTTTTGCGATGGCAAAAACCCTGGCACTCTCACATTGGTCTATACGTTCCCACCAGGGCCATGACCATATGGCCGAGATTCTGGAGGCATCGGTGGCCGAGCTCGACCAGCTGCTTTTCGAGTTTCAGAGTATCCAGCAAAATAATTTATCCGCTCTGATAGAAGCAGAAAAGGAGAAGTTGATCGCTGAAACTAAGTCATCTTATCAGGCTACCGTGGCTGTCTGGGAAAACGAGGTGGCCAAAGCTGAGGCTGCGGTGGAGAGGCTATCTCAGTCCACGCAGGAGAAGGTGGAGTTGCAAGATGCGTTGGACGCTAGTATAGCAGAGGTTAATGCCAAGATTCGCCTCTTTGAAGACCAGCAGGCCCAACTCTTGTTAGATGCTGAGCGAGTCCGGCTAAACATGTAGCATCTAAGGAGGAGGAAGCAGCTTTCACCCACCAGGCTCTTTCCCTGGCCCAGCAGCGGCAACAGTTGGACGAGAAGTATGAGGATGACACTTTCCCTGAGGCATAGAAATGATGCATCAAGAAGCCGAACGTCGAGTCCTGGTGACCGTAGAGACTCGGGCAGAAGACTTGAAGCGTCGGATCGAAGAGCTTTCAGCCAATCCCGGTGATGCTTAGGGATTGTAGCCTCTTCTTTTTTGTTATTTTGTGTAATTTGTAACTCCTGCTGGGGATGTAATCTTTACTTTTAAATAAAGAATAAAGAGTTTTGTGGTGTGTTCATTCTTGTTGTCATGAACTTGATGATTTGTGTGGACCTATTATCTTTTGTGTACCTGGTTGTTAGGTACAGATTAAGTTTGAGAGAACCAACATATTTGCTCAGAGGTAATGTGGACGTAGTAAGTATGGGGTTCCAATGTCGGAATCTTCCTACTCAGAGGTGTTATGGACGTGGTAGGAGTGACTCTGGGGAGATACGCGGAACTACTCTGAGGTAATATGGACATGGAAGTTCTGCGATCAATGTACGACAACGCGGGGGTTATCTGATTGGATGTTTACTCAGAGGTAATGTGGACGTGGTAAACATGAGGGTAGCGTAGTCTTACGGAGCGTAAGATTCTGCTTTGTAGGGTGTAGAGGAGCAACTCAGAGGTAATGTGGATGTGGTTTCCTTCTACTGGAGATAGAACGTAATAGAACAACTGGGTTCTGAAAGCATAGGATTTTGTGAAAGGAGGTGTATGTAAGCTCTGATGATTAGGTCCACTGACTCCCTTGCTAGGTAGAGTGGAAATATGTATCTGAAAGATGTCAAGAGTAGTACTTCTTTAGGAACTTGCCGTTAATGGGCATCATGAACAAGTCCCCGTTTGATCGGGCGAGGCGGTAAGCACCGTTTGAGTATACCGTCTCTATGATGAAAGGTCCCTCCCATTTGGGCTCGAACTTTCCTGGTATTTTGTGTGTCAACACCATCGGCCTCCTGACTGCCAGAACCAGATCGCCTACTTGGAAAGTCCTCTGCTTGACCTTCTTATTGAAAGCATGTGATATACGGGCTTAATAGAGTTGATGCGCTGTTGAGCTAGGAGACATTTTTTGTCAAGTGCCTCCAATTCTTGTAGACGGCGACGTTGGTTGTCTTCTTCCGTGAGTTAATTTGTGATCGCTACACGGAGTGAGGGTATCTAGATCTCGAGAGGCAGTACCGCTTCGCTCCATAGACCAAGGAGAATGGTGTATTGTCCGTCGGGGTCCGTACCGTTGTGCGGTAGGCCCAAAGGCATTCGCCGAGCTTTTCGTCCCAGTCGGTTTATTGGATGACACGACCTTTTGAGTAGCCTGACGAGAGTCTTGTTAAATGCCTCAGCCAATCCGTTTGCTGCCGGATTGTAGGCGGTTGATGCCACATTCTGAATGCAATTTTTGTCACAGAATCTGCTGAAAACATGGCTGATGAACTGAGGACCGTTATCGTGGATAATCCTTCAAGGTACCCCGAAACGGTAGATGACATGGTGCTTGATGAAGCTGATCACCCTAGAGCTCTTCACTTCGTCAGCGGAACTACTTCTGCCCATTTGGAGAGGTAGTCGGTAATGGCTAGGATGAAGCGGTGTCCCTCAATGAAGGAGGGATAATATATCCTACAATATCCATGCCCCAAGCTTCGAAGGGCCAGGAGGCGACTGTAGAATGTAGTGGTTCCAACGGTGTATGGATGAAGTCGGCATGAAGCTGACAAGCATGGCACTTCTTAGCATAGTCGACAGCATCGGCTGCCATGGTTGGCCAGTAGTAACCCATGCATCGCAATCGATCCTACAACTTAGGCCCAGGTTGATGAGCTCCGTAAGTTCCATTATGAGCTTCTCGAAGGGCTTCGGCTGCTTCTTCGTTGGACAGGTATCGAAGGAGAAGTCCATCGTAGTCGGTACAGCATTTTAGTAGCTGTATCATAATAGAATCGAAGGGAACGCCTCCTGACTGAGATGGCTTCTTTCGGGTCTTCTGGAAGAATTTGTAGACAGCGAAGTCGATGAACGGGAACCTCCAATCTCGGACATTGATACCAGTACTTGTTGACATGGCATGGGCCATTTGTGAGCATAGGTTGTTTTTAGGACAGACCAAGTCTCGACCAACTACCGTGACATAGTACAGAGTTTCGAGGGGTGCTGCCAATGAGGTTGCGAGGCCAGCCAGAGCATCAGCCTCCAGGTTTTGTAGTCGAGGACGTGTTCTATGAAGAACTTGGTAAAGGTTGAAATAATGTTCAATGCAACTTATGGTAAGGAACCAGATCTTCATGGCGAACTTTGTATTGCCCTCTGATCTGGTTAACGACGAGTTTTGAGTCGTCGTAGGCTTCCAGATGATCTACCCCCAGCTGTTGTGCCAGCTGGAGTCCCATGATGAGAGTGTTGTACTTGGCAACATTGTTGGAGCACGGCTTCGAAAGGGAGTAAGCATGCTGGATGACCAACTGATCGGGGGAGACTAAGACTACCCCCACTCCGATATAATTTGGCCTTTGGGGCCTGTTCTTGAAGCGCCATCGAAAAACATCCGCCAGACGGAGCTTTCTTCGGTGACGTTTGATTCTTGGACCTCATCCGTGATGTCTTCAAAGAGTCTGGAGGACTCCGGGATGGGGTGTGCAGCTAAAAAGTCGGCCAGAGCTTGACCTTTGACGGCTTTGTTGTGGAACGAACAATGTTGTATGGCGTCAACAGGATCGCCCATGTAGCTAGCCGGGGAGTTCAATGATCCTGGCTTCGTCATGAGAACCCTGAACGGATTGACTCGGGAGATGACATGAATTGTCTGGCCCAAGACGTAATGGTGAGTCTTCTGGATGGCAAATACCAAGGCCAAACACTCCTTTTCAACGGGGTTGTACTGGTGTTCGACCCGATCAGTATCTACTAAGGTAGTAGATAGCTTGCTCGTAGCCTGCATCGCTGTTCTGAGCCAGCAGAGCGTTGGGGAAATAATCCATGGCATGGAAGTAGTGGAGAAATAGATTGCCTGCGAGGTGCCACCAACTGGCGGGCTCGTCAAGTAAGCCATGATATCATCGAAAGCTTTCTGGCATTCCTCTGTCCAGACGTAGGAGACTTCCATCTTCATGAGCTGGGTGAAGGGTTGACATTTTTGAAAAGGTTTGCTATGAACCTTCGGATGTATGCAAGGCGCCCTTGCAGGCCTCGAAGTTCTCGGAGATTCTTCGGAGGGTCCATGTCAAGGATGGCTTTGGTCTTCTCGGGATCGACATGAATGCCTTTCGCCATGATAATGAACCAAGAACTTTCCGCTAGAAACCCCAAGGAAGGATTTAGCGGGGTTCATCTTGAGTTGTGCGCTCGCATGAGATCGAAGATTATCTTTAGGTCTTGTAGGTGATCACCTTTGAGATGGCTCTTGACAGCTATATCATCAACATAGCATTCGACTGTTTTGTGAAGATGTTCACGAAAGATGGTACTCATAGCTCGTTGGTATGTAGCACCAGCGTTCTTCAAGCCGAAGGGCATCACTGTGTAGCAGAAAACCCCTTTCGGCATCCTGAATGACGTATGCTTTACGTCATCGGGGAATATTTGATCTGGTTGTAGCCCGAATACCCATCCATGAAAGACATGCGTTCGAAGCCGTATGTATTATGATCATACGTCGGTGATCGAAGCAGAAATTCTCTTTCGGGCAAGCAGCATTGAGATCTCTGAAGTCGATGCAGACCCGTATCTTCCATTCTTTTTGGTCACAGGACGACGTTGGCCACCCAATCCGGGTGTTGTTCTTCACGAATAAACCCGCTGGTCAGGAGTTGTCTACCTCTGATCGATAGCGTTCATGATGTCAGGACGAAAGCGTCGTTGTTGTGCTTTATAGGCTTGGCATCAGGTAAGATGTTAAGCCTATGCATCGCGATCTGGGGATCAAGTTCGGCATATCTTCGTAGCTCCAGGCGAAGACGTCGATATATTCTTTAGCCAGTTGGATTAAAGATTCCGGTCTGGTCCCTTTAGACTCTTGCTGATGAAGATGGGTTGGAAGAAGATCCATCCCAAGGTCGATCTGTTCGACTTCGTCTTCGGTAGGGGGTTCGCGTAATTCAAATGACACTCCCACTGTGCTCCTAGGCGTTGAGCCCAAGGTTCTTCCTCGAAGAATTCCGGCATTTGGTCTTCACCTTCATCTTCTTGAGATTGTGCAGATGCCATGTTGACTGATAGCACCTTCTTGAAGACTGAGCCGATACTGGTATCGGAATCCCAGGTTGATGCTTCGGACGAATGAGAATGTTCTACTTCTTCTGCCTACGAACTCTTGGAGTTGCCGGTGGCGTGACATAGCCCACCCCCGTCGAGTTCGATGATAGTAGTCCTGCGGCTTTCCTTTAGGTGTTGGGAGCCGGAGAGGAAGACGTCGACCCTTGCCGTAGTTCAGGCCTTTGTTGCTTTTTAGATCGTAACCCATCTTTTGGATGAGGTACTTTGCCTTGTCCTGTGTACCGATAGACTTGTATTCTGCGGTATCTGGTTCTTGTTCGAGTGGTGGAGGTCTTGATGATGCACGACTTTGCCGAAGATGATGGATTCTTCGTCTCGATTCCGCGGTGGGACTACGAAACAGACCCCTTGGGAGGGACTACTCGATTTACATGATTGACGGTCGTTATTTGTGTTTGTAACGACCGTAGAGCGTTATCTAATGTATACATGGCATTCCAATATGGAAGACTAGAATAATTAAAAGATACTCTTTATTGGAAACACGAGATTTTGTCCCGCGGGATTACATTGTCCAGAGAGGGTGCATCTACATCAGCAGATATATATCCCCTAGCTCTTCATCTGTGAGTACTGGGGTTGGATCGGGAGAAGTCACCGCAGCTTTGACCTTGGAGTCCGAGAGGGCTATGTGGGCCTTCTCCGGCAGCTTGGATGAGACGGATGATTGGAGGCTTGCCTTTAAGACGCACCTTCAGAGGTGCCTCAACTGCGCCTTCAGTGATTGGTGCCTTCCCTTGTAGTTTGCCACAAGGGGAGCCGATGTTTGAGGCGGCTTTTCCTTGAGCCGTATCTTCAAGGGAGCTTAGTGGTGTTCTACCTAGAGAAGTTGGTGCTTTTCCAGGTATTGATGGTCATGGGAGGCAGCATCTGAGGCGGTTTCCTTTGAGTCAAATTTTCAAAGGAGCGTCGGAATCATCTCTGGCTCCATGTCCGGCTCTGTCGTTTTGCTTCATCGTCAGCATATTGGTTCCCCTTCGTCGGGCGACTTGTACAGGGTAGAATCAGTGAAGTAGGCTTCGACCCCTTGAAAGGGTCAATGTCGCGAACTCTGTCCGGATGATGTCGTTGGTGGACACGTACTTCATACATTGGTGGAGTGTAGATGGCACCACCATATACTCATGCAGCCACGGACGACCTAGCAGGAGGTTGTAGTTGACATCGGCGTCCACGACATAGCAAGTACCTCGGTTCGGAGGTTACCGATATGACATTTAGCCGTATTTTGCCTAGCGGTTCACTTTTGCTAGCATTAAACCGCTGATTGTAGTGTTGGAAGGCGCCAGACGGTACATTGGGATCCCCAGTGTTGAGAGTAACATCTTGGATGATGTGAGGGAAGACCCTGGATCGATTGAATCTGTTTCACCTTGACGGAATCGACATCCTGTATAATACAGTGGCCTGTTGGTCGGTTGTGCTTGAGCAGCATGTCTTGTTGGGTGAAAGTTATGTTGGGGATAACTTCATCCGCACAATAGCAGTGCGCACATATGGTCGGGTATCCTCAGGCTGCTTGACCTGCCTGATGAAGGATTCAGCATCCTTCAGGGCTTCACAGAGGCTTCACGAGTGTCCTTGGAAAGACGAAGAAGCTCAAACAGGGATAGGCGGCAGGAGTACTGGCAAGTTGTGCTAGTATGTCGAAGTTGTGGGCTTGGTAGCCCCGAAGCATTCTCCTTTCGCAAAGGCTTGTCGAAAGGACCTCTACATATTTCTATTTATTGGCTGCTGGAGGCCTGGATGGGCCCTCTTCCTGGGCAGCAGGACGTGCAAGGAGGCACCACCTCGACGGCAGCTTCGTCAGGTTGGACGTTCTGATGTGAACGGTCTATACAGGAAGTGCCTCTTTGCAGAGGAAGAGACCATGCGGAAAGACTTGATCTTCCTGCCCTTGGTTTTGGAGGCAGAGCGTACCTCCGGTTGAGTAACCTCGGAGACGAGATCGGGGTGAACCCATAAGATCTCTTCCAGATGTGGGTGAGTGGGATGAGTCCACTCACGTTGTCACGAGTAGGTGGTAGATTGACCACCTCCATTGTCGCCTTTGGATGGGGACGACGCATCTTGTGTTGTGGTTGGCGACAAGGTGCCAAATTGGAGTGACACAGGTTGGCCGCGAGACGTTTCTCCTCGTAGTCGACGGAGATAACATCTGCATTGATTATGCGCTGGATGTAGTTCTTGAGGACGTAGCAGTCCTTAGTTGGATGTCCGACAAACGATGTAGGCAGTACTCGAATTGTCTACTTCCAACTCGTCGGGATGCTTCGGGTCCGAACTTGATCTTGTCACCCTGCTTCAATATCTCGAAGAGTTGCAGGGTGTCTTCATCATTGAAAGAATAAACCTTCTTTGGCCTTGGTGCAAGTGTAGGCTTATGAGTAGGTGCTGATGCACCTTTGATTGACAGTCAACGCCAGTTCCCCTTCTCTCGTCCAGGGTGTTGGCTGCAGGCCGTTTTCCCTTGTCTCAAAGGCAGGGAAAGACTCCCAGAAGAGAGCATGGACGCCTTCTTTTCTGCTGCTTCGGCCTCGATAATCAAGGAACTTCAGTGGAAGGAGGAGTGGAGTTGAGCCAGGTTTGATCGCAGGCAACATGTTCATGCTGCAGGAGGAGAGGAGTGCATGTTCTGGCATACCGAGGGCAGTCTGAAGCAGGCTTGTTGGAACTGTTCTATGAATGCTCGAACGTTTCCTTCTCCTTCGACGTATCCTTGAGGGATGCCATTTTCCTTCCCTCCGTCGTAGAAACGATCGAGAGGAAGAGACACTACCAAATTACAGTATTTTAGCGACGGCCATTTAGCGACGGAAATTTTTCGTCGCTATTACCGTCGGATCATCGACGGATTTGTGACGGAATACTGACGGAAAGTAGTGGACAATTTTTTTATTTTTTTATGTCCATATCCGTCACTACGCCGTCGATAGGTCGTCGGCCAAGCAGCGACGGTTTTATATCGTCGCTAGAACGTCGCATATTTTGGCGGCAAAAGCCTAAAATATTGGCGCGAGATTACTGACGACTTAGCGACGGAATAATTCGTCGCTACTTGGCGCGAGATTTACTGACGACTTAGCGACGGAATAATCCGTCGCTACTCGTCGCTAATTTCTGTACCTAACTTAAATGAACCGACGGAGGGGAAATTTTCATTCCCCCCCAAAACACTCTATCTCTTCCCTCTCCCTCTCTCGACGATCTCCCTCTCTCCGACTGGCGATCTCCCTCTCTCTCTCTAAGGTATGCTCTCTCCCCCCCTCTCTCTCTCTATCTACTCTCTCTCTCTCTCTCTTTACGATTTGGGGGGTTGGGGGGGCTGTCGTAGTGGTCGAGAGAGGGTGTGGACAGGGGGGTTTCTGGTAGGGGTGGGGTGGTCGGGGCAAGGGTGGAGTGGGGTGGTCGGGGCAGGGGGTCGGGGAGGGGGTCGGGCAGGGGTGGGGGTTGGTCTGGGCAGGGGGGGTTCGGGTAGGGGGTGGGGTGGTCGGGGCAAGGGTGGGGTGGAGAGGGGGAGGGGGGCGGGGGGGTCGGGGAGGGGGTGGGAGAAGGGGTGGGCGGGGTTGGGGAGGGTCGGGCAGGGGTGGGGGGGGTCGGGGGGCAGGGGGGGCAGGGGGTGGGAGAGGGGGTCAGGAGGGGTTGGGGGGGGTCGGGCAGGGGTTGGGGGGGTCGGGGCAGGGGGGGCAGGGGGTGGGAGAGGGGGTCGGGCAGGGGTTGGGGGGGTCGGGGCAGGGGGCGTAGGAGGGACTCTGGAGTCCCCGCGCAGGAGTCCTCCTCTCCTCTCCCACAGACACACACACACACACGGACACACACACACACGGACACACACACAGACACACACACACGGACACACGGACACAGACACACACACACACAGACACAGACACAACACCACACACGGACACACACGGACACAGACACACGGATACCACACACACAGACATATACATATATATATATATATATAATATTATATATATATATATATATATACATATATATTTTTATATAATATATATATAATATATATATATATATATATATATATATATATAATATATATATAATATATATATATATATATAATTATATATAGGCATATTTTAAGTAATTTATTAATAATTATATATATATATACACAGACACACGTCGTGAAGTCTATATATATTTGATTAGCTAAGGTAGAAGATTAGCCTAATTAAGGTAGTTTTGATAGAGTTGACTTGGACTCCTAATTTGACCTAGAACTAGCCTAGTTGACCTTTGTATTTCGATTGATATCATATGAATAGTTTGCCTAAGATTTGATTGGGTTGGTTTTAATGTGTGGGTAAATTAGTTTACCTTATTTTAGAATATGACTACGTAGCTAGTGTGTAGAGTAGTATATGGTTACTAGATCCTAGTGTAGAGTAGTAGTAGAGGAGTATGGCTACTAGTGATATAGATATGTAGGTCCATGTGTATCTGTTCGGACTATCGCTATCGGTATCGAACTATCGCTATCGGTATCGGACTATCGCTATCGGTACGAACTATCGGTATCGATCGAACTATCGGTATCGGACTATCGCTATCGGTATCGGACTATCGCTATCAGTATCAACCGTATATACTTAGTATCGGGCGTAGCGGATTAGTATCGATCAGTATATAGGTTTGGGTTAAGATCAAGGTTCAAAGTATCGGTATCGGAATAGTAGGCCGAATAGGAGGCCGAGATAGTCGAATGAGAAGAAGGGAAGAAGGGAGGAGCAGATGGATCCAGAGCCATGGTGGAGGAGGAGAAGTATATGAGAGCGTTTCCGCCGTAACATCTCCTGGCTCTGCTGGCAACTGAAGTCCAGATGCTATAAAGGACGATCCTTCGCTGAAATTGACTACAACACCCATCAGTTCAAGTTCATTCCTATATGAGTAGATTCCAATGCCATAGAAGCCATCAGTTTGTTGACCTTCCTCTATGCATTGGAATATACTCATATAGGAATGAACTTGAACTGATGGGTGTTGTAGTCGATTTCAGCGAAGGATCGTCCTTGTAGCATCTGGACTTCAGTTGCCAGCAGAGCCAGGAGATGTTACGGCGGAAACAGCTTCATGACTTTCCTCCTCCACCATGGCTCTGGACCCATCTGCTCCTCCTTTTTTCCCTTCTTCTCATTCGACTATCTCGGCCTCCTATTCGGCCTACTATTCCGATATGCGTTTGATACGTCTACCTAACCTATATACTGATACTAATCTGATACTCTCGATATTAAGTACCGGCTTACTAGCTAGCGGATCCACCAGTTACATGATTATATACTAATTATGTTAGATTGTGATACTAAGTAGCCTCGTCGTAGGCCTAGCGTGTTATCCACAAGTTTAGTTTTTCTTACGATATGAGATCGGTATCGGGCTATTAATTCTTATGTTTAGTTTGTCTTACGATACAGATATTCACATCAAATCGAGAATCGTTACTTTGTTGATCGTACATGGATGTACAACGACAACACGAGAGCAGAATTGGTGTGAGTGACGATTTTTAGGCAGGTGTGGAAGTATTTCTTAAGTGCCATGAGCAAACTCAGTACATGGACGATAACAAAATAAAGTGTCCATGTGTTTGTTTGCCATTGATTGTAAAGAACGAATAATTATCGGAGGACTGAACTTAGACTCACAATACAAACTCGCTCGTACAAAGAAAGCCTAGGGACGAAAACCTAGGTACAGCAGACTAAGTATGATGTTTATTTTGATTCTGGGGGGTGACGATAGAGGCTCGGGAAAGCGACGGCCGCTCTGCCTTACTCCTTGGACGATCGGTATGCAGCCTTGGCTCGGGGAAGATCTGCTCGGCGTTGACGAAGAAAGGCTCTTCTTACTCTCCTCGGGTTGCTCTTGCTTCTCTCTCTCTGTGAATATCAAGAAAAGGGGGAGCTCTCTCTGTGTATATCTCCTCTTTTTTTTTATTCTTTTTGTTGTCGACCTCTTTTTTTACAAGAGAATGATGCTGGCTATTTATAAAGTGGATGGGATCATTAGGGTTTGCTGATGATTATCTGTTTGGAATGTCGGCGCTCCTTCATTCTATCTGAACCCTTGATCCTGATTATAGTGAATCTCGGCCATTAATACGGATAGCATCGTATCTCATGAGCTAATGCTAGCTGTTTTAAATCCTCGTGATTGATTATGCCAATGTCTGATTGCTCGCCACGTGTCCCATTAGCTTGATGATAAATGATATACCCTGATCTCAGTAATTATGACGATGATGTCAAAATATTTGTTGAGATTCGGTTAAATCTTATTGATCCATGCCACGTGTCTTAATTGTGAGTCCTGCCAGAGCTGCATAGGATGGGCAACACTTGAACCGCAGGGAGATACTCTTCGTGAGCCGCATAGGACAATGCTTCATCGAGCCGCAGGGAACGAACTCTCAATGAGCCGCATATGCAGTCTTTACGAGCCGCATGAGCTAGCGTTGTATTAAGCCGCAGGGACTGGGTTCTCGGTGGGCCGCATATGGCTGATTTTTGCTGGCCATATAGGGTGACTTCTTAGTGAGCCGCATGAAGCTGTTCCCCATTTAAGCCGCATGAGATGTGCCACGTGGCAATCTAGGACTTCTGTCGGATCGGGTCAGAGATTTTCTTTTTTCCCGAAGAGTCTGTCATTATGGCAGAACCATTATGACGCTTTATGTCAGGTCTGTCACTTGTCAGGTCTGTCAGCCGTCAGAGCATTAAATGCGTCATACGTTGGGCACAGCGGTTTTTGAAGACCACGTGGGCCTCTCCTCTGGGCCGCATGGAGTTTACTCGAGCTGCCTATGTGCGTTAAGCCGCATGTCCATGTTGGTGACTTTTGAGCCGCATGATACTCTTGAGCCGCATGAAGTTCGTCTGATTTTGAGCCGCATGCAGCTTCCTGGGTTCTGTGCCGCATGAAAAATGTCTCATGACCGAGCCGCATGAAGGACGCTCATGACCGAGCCGCATGAGGAATGTCTCATGACCGAGCCGTGTGAGGAATATCTCATGACCGAGCCGCATAAAGGACGTCTCATGACCGAGCCGCATGAGGAATGTCTCATGACCGAGCCGCATGAAGGACGTCTCATGACTCGCATGAGGAATGTCTCGATATTCCCGTGCACTCGCTTTGTGGGCCCGGGTATCCCGAACACACGAGTACGTAGGTATCATGTTTGCTGCCTGATGTGGGGGCTAATAGAAACACTTGCCCTCGATCTTTGTTGGGAGACTCTTGAGACCACTTGTCCGTTTGCCGCCGGGGGCTGGACACAGACGGTTCTGTACAACTTTCCATCAGAGGCCCGCTTAGCGGGACGCTCTTGATGGTTTAGAGTTGGGACAGCTGACTGAGCCCGATGAGCCCGCGCTGCCCTAGACTTCTTCTACTTAGCACCCCAAGGTGCGTAATAGGAAGAGTCCAAGTTTGGAAGGAGGGAAGAGAAGTTGGTGCCCTTTCAAAGGAGGTAAGGAGGCTCTATTTATAGCATGGAGTGAGCCCTTTCTTCTTCTCCTTTCCGATGTGGGACTAAAAGCAATTTTCCATGATTCTACAGGACCCCCTTCAAAGTTTCCAAATTGCAAATTTGGAACACTTTGAATAAGAAGCATGGAAAGTAGATTTGTTAGGTGTGGCAATTCAATCAGAGGTAGCATGGACGTGATATGTCTGGGTACTTTCGCTGGGGATTTTATGTGGACTTATCATCCTTGGTGTACCTTGGTTTTAGGTACGGATAATAAGTTGAGAGAGGGAACCATCATATTTACTCAGAGGTAGTATGGACGGGTAAATATAAAGTTGATGGTAGAGCCTTCCTACTCAGAGGTGATATGGACATGGTAGGAGTGAACTTGAATGAGGATACATAGAACAACTCAGAGGTGCTATCAACGTGGAAGTTCTATGCATTGGGTGAAAGAATACTATGGAACAGCTGGCTCCGAAAGCATGTGATGATGAGAAAAGATGTGGATGTACTAAGGGACCTAGTACGACATTTGTGGTCAGCAGAGGACATTTGTGGGCCTATTATCCTTGGCATACCTTGGTTTTAGGTACGGATATAAGTTTGATAGGGATACCTAGGACAACTCCGCGGTAAGGCGGATATGGAGGTTCTTGGTATCGGGCGAAAGAATGCCATGGAGCAGTGAACAGTTTTCTATTTTCTTTCACTGTTTTTCTTTTCTTTTTGTCAAGGGATGTGATCCCAGATGATGTAGTACTTTGAATTTTGAATAAATGAGCATGTTTCAACTCATCTTCTCTTTCTTGTACTTGTGGTGTTTATGGAATCGGACCTGCTGGAGGATTTTTGTGGACCGTTACCCTAGGCATACCTTGGTTTTAGGTACGGATAACAAGTTTGGTCAGGATATCCGGAACAGCCATGGCAAAGTGGTCATGGGTGCTCTCGGTATTGGGAAAAAGAATGCCGTAGAACAGCTGGGCTCCCGGGGCATGGTGAGATGGTGGATTTATGCTAAGAAGCTTAGCAAGGAATATTTGTGGACCTATTATCCTTGGCGTACCCTGGTTCAGGATACGGATAATAGGATGAAAGGAAACCAACATATTTTCTCAGAGGTTATGAGGACATGGCAAGCATGAGGGTTTTACCGTGGAATCTTCCTGCTCAGAGGTAATGAGGACGTGGCAGGGGAGACTTCACGAAAGATATTCGTGGTCAACAGCGGACATTTGTGGTCAACAGAGGACATTTGTGGTCAACAGAGGACGTTTGTGGTCAATAGAGGACATTTATGGTCAACAGAGAACATTTGTGGTCAACAGAGGACATTTGTGGTCAACAGAGGACGTTTGTGGTCAACAGAGGACATTTGTGGTCAACAGAGGACATTTATGGACCTATTATCCTTGTCGTACTCCGGGTGTGGGTACAGATAATAGGTTGAAAGGAAGACGACATACTTGCTCAGAGGTAATGGAATATGGCAAGCATGAAGGTTTCTTCGACGGAGCCTTCCCACTCAGAGGTAATGAGGACATGGCAGGAGTGGGCTCAATAAAGAGGGGGTACATAGAACGACTCAGAGGTAGGAGAACGTAGAAGTTCTATGCGAGGGGGCGGTTTGTTTTTGGTGGAAGTGAAAACGACTCAGAGGTAATGAGGACGTGACCGTTTCAGAAATTGTGGATCGATTACCCTTTTTGTGTACTGGGAGTGCGGGGTAGTGGATCATGAGGGAGGATCCCTTCCAGGAAGAAAGTTCAGAGGTATATTCATACGTGACTTACTATCTGAAAGAGTGACCGGAATGTGAGTTCAGAGGCACCAGCGGGTACATGACTAGATAATCTGGAGTGGATGTGAGTTCAGCGGTACCGGGGGGTACATAACTCACCAATCTAGGAAATTTGGAGGCGGAATGTGAGTTCAGCGGTACCGGGGGGTACATAACTCAATCATCAGGGAATTTTTTTTTTTTTTTGGATGTCGTTTCGGATGTAATACTTCTTCAGGAAGTTGCCGTTGATGGGCAACATGAGCAAGTCTCAGTGTGAGCAGCCACATACTTGGCCAGCTCCAACTCTTCTTCAGCCACCCCTGTGTAAATGCAGACTGAGAGGATGATTGGGCAACTTGATCATCAGGGGTCTGTTGGTGGAGTCGAGCGGGGAGTTGTTGGCAAACTAGCGACCCCCAGTTTGGTAGTTGATGTTGGACGGGGAGTTGTTGGCTCGCTAGAAGCCCCAGACTTTACATCGGGGTGACGACCCTTCTTGGGAAGGCGTATCGTCATCGGCTTGTCGGAGGATTGGGCTTCTCCGTTTGCGGCTGGCGGCTCTCGGCAGCCTGATTGTCAGTAGCTCCGTTGTGGGTCTCGACACTTGGTCGGACCTTGGCAGCCGGATTATCATCTGCTCTCCTGCGCCGAGAGGCTGATCGCGTCCTTCCGCAGAGTGGCAGTAAGGGGTACGGACCTTCCCGGTTTGCGAGCTTGGAGGTGGATCGTCAGAGGCTCTTCTGATCCTGTGGCCGTCTCGGTATGAGCTTGCACATCTTCTTCGACCAGGTGCTTCTTTGATTTTTCGTACAGATAGGAGTCTGAGTAATAAGATTCGACCCCCTTGAAGGGATCGATATCAGCAAATTCTGTCCTCACGAAGCCATGCTTATCGACATATTTGAAACATTGGTGCAGCGTGGAAGGCACGATCATGTAATCGTGTATCCAAGGCCGCCCCAAAAGGATGTTGTGTAAGAAGTGTCGGCGTCTATGACGTAGCAGGTGACTTCTGATTGGAGATCGCCAATCTGGCATTTCAGACGGATCTTCCCGATTGGGTAGCTCCTGCCCGAATTGAAACCGCTAATGGCGGTGCTTGTAGGCGTCAGGCGATGCATCGGAATGCAAAGATGATGTAGCAGACCCTTCGGAATGATGCTTATGGAAGACCCAGGATCAATGTGCATCCGGTCCACTTTTATGTCGCCGATGTAGCCTGTGTAGTATAATGGACGATCGTGTAGATTAGTCTTGATGAGCATATCTTGCGGAGAGAAGACGATATTGGGCATTGCTCCCGTACACCACTATCTTGGAGATCTGTAGGCTGATTATCTCCCGTGAGGTTGACCTGAGCCAAGTATGCGTCGGCATTTTGGAGCGCCTCACTTAGAGCCGTGCGGACATCCTTTGAGAGCCTCAGGAGGATTATAAGGACAATTTGGCCGGTGTATTAGCCAATTGTGCCAAGATGTCAAAGTTGTAGGGCCTCTCCAGCCCCTGAGGTGTCTCCTTTCGGAGGGATTTGTCGAAGCGAGTCTCCTTCGGCCTAGGCTTGTCGGTCGTCGAAGGCTGAGCCGGTCCCGGAGTATCAGCGTTTGTGGGCTGCTGATCATTAGTCGGATTCTCGGCCATGGTTGGGCTTGTGCTCCAGATCGAGTAGTGAAGGCTGAGACTTCCTTCTCCTCTGTCGAGGCGGTTGCGAATGATCTGACCTTTCCACTTTTCTTTTTAGAAGGTAAAGTGGGCTGAGTCACCTCGTGGACTAGGTCCGGATGGACCCACATGATTTCCTCTCGTGATGTGGTGAGGGGTACGAGGCCGGGAGTTTGATCACGGGCAGGTGGAAGATTAGTGATTTCCTTCGTTGCCAGAGGGATGGGTATGACACCGTCTTGAGTCTCTGTTAGAGGGAAATTGCCGAATTGTACGGACACCATGTTGGCTGCTACGGTTACCTCCTCGAAGTCGATAGCCAGAGCGTTCGAATCGATGAGGTTCTGGATATACCGTTTCAGTTGGTAGCAGTCGTGTGTAGCATGGTGGACGTAGCGGTGGTAATGGCAGAACTTCGGATTTTCCAAATCAGCAGGCCGAGGTTCCCGCCTTGGTGGAGGAAGCTGAATTCTATCTCCTTGTATAAGCATGTCCAAGATAGGCTTGACGTGGCCGTCTTCGAAAGAATAAGTGATTGAGGCCATTGTTTGTCTGCTGGCTGTGGCTCAGGCTTCTGGGCTGTATCGGTTACCATGGACTGCTGCCTTTGTTGTCCCGGTTGTTGGAGGGGCTACCCCATTGTCGTTGCTGGCGTGGGACGCTTCCCCTTGCTTTCTCCCTCTGAGATATGCAACCCCAGTTGGCGAGCTTTCTTCAATCGTTCCTCGGCACTTGTAGCGCTGATGATAAAGGCCTTCCAGTCTTTGAATTGACTTTTGCCCATCCAGAGACTAATTGTTGGGAGTAGTCTCTTTTGGCAAATTTCAATCAAGGAAGAGTCCGGGTTGCCAGATGGTAACTTCATTGCGGTTTGACGAAACCGCTCAATGTAATTCCTTGTCAGCTCTTTCCTCCTTGGACGACGTCCATGAGGGTAGACATCGTGACGTCCTGCCTACCTCATAGAACCTCTCCAAGAACAAGCAACTTGAAGCCAGCGAAGGAGTGGATGCAATTATCTGGCAGGTTGCGGTACCAATCGAAGGCGACTCCTTCCAGTGCCCCAATGAATAATTGTGAGGATGGCATCATCATGGGGCAGATGGTGGTAGTGACCTCAAAGTAAGTGATGTACCGGCTTGCTGAAGTCTACCATCTATGGGTTGATATTGAACGGCTTATATCTTAGGGGAAAGGGCATCCCTCCATTCAGCTGGGTATGGTTGCCGTATTCTGAGGTCTTAAGAATTTTCTCGGGGTGGAAATCGCTCGAAGCTTCTGAACCTCTCTCCTTACTTCTCGGGCCTCATGCTGTGGTAGGGGCCGTTATCTCGGGAGCATTATTGCCCGGGTTTGGTGCCGCTGAATTTGAATCTATGTTGTTCGCGGGACCCGTGCTTGTCTGACCAGGTGACACTCCCTGCAGAGTAGGAAGCGCTGCTTTGATCTCGTCTACAGACTTGACCAAGGCGTGCAGTATGGCCTCCAAAGTGTCGATACGTTGGCGATCGCCGGAACCACCTTGGCTGTTGTCCGTCATGAATATCGTCCTCACGTGAGGAGTGACAGAAGGAGAAGTGGCGGACATGTCCTCCGAGTCATACTCATGCATCGAGAAATCATCAGGATATATGGGGATGTTCTCAGGTTCGGACTCGGAAGGAACAGTACCCCCAGCTTCAGAGCTTGCTTCGTTTAGGATCTCGGGGACGTCGGTATCTGTTGTATCCGTCGGAGGATTTGCTTCCTCCAGTCCGTCTTCTGGATTGTCGGGTTGTCGTGGAGGTTTGGAGGAGTGCTACCCCAGTTCTGACGACCTCTAATGACGTAGACGGCAAACTTCCTACTGCAGCAGTTTTTGTCTTTGAAGGGTGTTAGAATACCCAGTAGAGGATAATCTTTAGACGACGGCTTCTTAGCTGCAATAGTTGACACCTTTGGATGGAGATGCTTGTCTTCTTCCCTCTCCCCTCCACGGGGACTTTCCGCGCGGAATTGCAGAAGGCAACGGGAGGTGCCTCGTCTTCCGAGCTCGATGTTGTAATCTTTGGAAGACGGATGGCCGGTCTTCGTTACTGCCGTGTTGTTGCAACAGCGTTGACGATAATCTAGGTGCGTGACGTCCCTGTGAGGACTCTCTGCACGCTGAGGCTCCTCTTTCCTTGCGTTTGTGGAGGATAGCTTCAGCAGGTCAGAGGGACCACTTTGTCCGTTTGCCGCCGGGGGCTGGACTCGAGTGGTTTTATACAACTTCGTCAGGGCCCGCGTGATACTCAGCGGAACGCCCCGATAGTCAGAGGTTGGGGCGGCTGTCTGGACTTGATGAGCCCGCGCTGCCCTAGACTTTTTCTTTCTAGCACTTGTGGGTGCGTAATAGAAAGAGTCCACATTAGGTATCACAGAGTCTGAATTTTCATCCAGAAAGTGATCAGAGTTAGGACCGCATGAGAGTCGGTCGAAAACTGATCGAGAGAAGCGCGGTAGAGACGCTATGCGGCTAGCGTTGGGTGCCGTGCAGGCTATCTGCATGCGACTGTCTTCTGTTGTGGGACGAGTTCTTATGCGGTTAGGAGTCACGGCCGTGCAGGCTGTCCGCATGCGGTTGGCATCTGTGGCCGTATGGGTTTTCTGCAAGCGGTTGACTTTACTAGCCGCAGGAATCTCATCCATGCGGTTGGAAACTGTAGCTGCATAAGTTATGCGGCTGACAGAAGTGGCCGCATGAGTTTTCTTCGTGTGGTTGACGGTTGTGGCCGCATGGATTTTCTTTCTGCGGCTAATACCCCTCTGTGGCTCAGGTTGAGCAGAGACCCTCTTTGCCCCTGCAAGTCCAGCATCATAGTGTTTTCTTCTGCCGGACTTGGAGACAGCAGAGGTGTCTGCGATCTGAAGTGGGGCCGCAGGAGAATCTTTCTCACCGTCTTGAGCGACCGAGGGTATCCCATCGAGGGCTTGGGGAGGAGCAAATGACTTTGGCCTCCACTCTTTACGAGCCTTCGTGGTGCGGGTGCATTTCTGGACCGGGCCAGCGCTGCCTTCAGAGAGCATCTCTTCGAACGCCTGTTGGTCGAAGCGGACGACCATCTTCTGTTGTGTGGAGCCAAGTTTGGCTGCATCCGATTGCGTCACCAACTCCTCAGCCGTGGAGAAGTTACTCCCCAGCAGAGTCGCCATCGTGTTTGCCATTGATTGTAAAAGAACAGAACAATTATCGGAGGACTGAACTTAGACTCACAATACAAACTCGCTCGTACAAAGAAAGCCTAGGGACGAAAACCTAGGTACAGCAGACTAAGTACGATTGTTATTTTTTATTCTGGGGGTGACGATAGAGGCTCGGGAAAGCGACGGCCGCTCTGCCTTACTCCTTGGACGATCGGTATGCAGCCTTGGCTCGGGGAAGATCTGCTCGGCGTTGACGAAGAAAGGCTTCTTACTCTCCTCGGGTTGCTCCTGGCTTCTCTCTCTCTGTGAATATCAAGAAAAGGGGGAGCTCTCTCTGTGTATATCTCTCTCTTCTTTTTTTTATTCTTTTTGTTGTCGACCTCTTTTTTTATAAGGGAATGATGCTGCCTATTTATAAGAGTGGGGTGGGATCATTAGGGTTTGCTGATGATTATCTGTTTGGAATGTCGGCGCTCCTTCATTCTATCTGAACCATTGATCCTGATTATAGTAAATCTCGGCCATTAATGCGGATAGCATCATATCTCATGAGCAATTAATGCTAGCTACTTTAAATCCTCGTGATTGATTATGCCAATGTCTGATTGCTCGCCACGTGTCCCATTAGCTTGATGATAAATGATATGCCCTGATCTCAGTAATTATGACGATGATGTCAAATATATTTGTTGAGATTCGGTTAAATCTCTTATTGATCCATGCCACGTGTCTTAATTGTGAGTCCTGCCAGAGCCGCATAGGATGGGTAACACTTGAACCGCAGGGAGATACTCTTCGTGAGCCGCATAGGATAATGCTTCATCGAGCCGCAGGGAACGAACTCTCAATGAGCCGCATATGCAGTCTTTACGAGCCGCATGAGCTAGCGTGTATTAAGCCGCATGGACTGGGTTCTCGGTGGGCCGCATATGGCTGATTTCTGTTGGCCATATAGGGTGACTTCTTAGTGAGCCGCATGAAGCTGTTCCCCATTTAAGCCGCATGAGATGTGCCACGTGGCAATCTAGGACTTCTGTCGGATCGGGTCAGAGATTTTCTTCTTTTCCCGAAGAGTGTCATTATGGAGAACCATTATGACGCTTTATGTCAGGTCTGTCACTTGTCAGGTCTGTCAGCCGTCAGAGCATTAAATGCGTCCATACGTTGGGCACAGCTGTTTTTGAAGACCACGTGGCCTCTCTCCTGGGCCGCATGGAGTTTACTCGAGCTGCCTATGTGCGTTGAGCCGCATGTCCATGTTGGTGACTTTTGAGCCACATGATACTCTTGAGCCGCATGAAGTTCGTCTGATTTTGAGCCGCATGCAGCTTCCTGGGTTCTGTGCCGCATGAAAAATGTCTCATGACCGAGCCGCATGAAGGACGTCTCATGACCGAGCCGCATGAGGAATGTCTCATGACCGAGCCGCATGAGGAATATCTCATGACCGAGCCGCATAAAGGACGTCTCATGAACGAGCCGCATGAGAAATATCTCATGACCGGGCCGCATGAAGGACGTCTCATGACTCGCATGAGGAATGTCTCGATATTCCCGTGCACTCGCTTTATGGGCCCGGGTATCCCGAACACACGAGTGCATAGGTATCATGTTTGCTCCCTGATGTGGGGGCTAATAGAAACACTTGCCCTCGATCTTTGTTGGGAGACTCTTGAGAACCACTCTGTCCGTTTGCCGCCGGGGGCTGGACACAGACGGTTCTGTACAACTTTCCATCAGAGGCCCGCTTAGCGGGACGCTCTTGATGGTTAGAGGTTAGGACAGCTGACTGAGCCCGATGAGCCCGCGCTGCCCTAGACTTCTTCTACTTAGCACCCCAAGGTGCGTAATAGGAAGAGTCCAAGTTTGGAAGGAGGGAAGAGAAGTTGGTGCCCTTTTCAAAGGAGGTAAGGAGGCTCTATTTATAGCATGGAGTGAGCCCTTTCTTCTTCTCCTTTCCGATGTGGGACTAAAAGCAATATTTTCCATGCTTCTACAGTGTTAATTGTCACAATAGACGTTTCGAAGAAGTGATGACTGTGAGAGATCATTTGACCCGTAAGGGTTTCGTACGTTATTACGGCCTGTGGTCATCGCAAGGTAAATTATATTCAGAAAGACAGGCTGCAGAAGCTGGTACTTATGCTTTTGATGATAATGCTGCAACGGATGTCCTCGAAGACGACGGATGCTCTGTGGATTATGGAGACATGCAGAACCTTGCACGAGATATGGTGTATGCTGCGGCAGGGCCTAATTTTGATCCGGAGGATCCTAATCCCGAGGCAAAGGAGTTCTATGATATGTTTAAGGACGCAGATACTCCTCTATATCCTGGTTGTGAGACTCATTCCGCACTGTCAGTGACGATGCGGTTGTTGAACATAAAGTCTGATTTTAACTTGCCACAAGCTTGCTATGATCGGATCACACAATTAACTAATGAGGTGTTACCGAAGGAATCAAAAGAGCTCCCAAGAAACTTCTACAAGTCAAAGATGATGGTCCGACAACTGGGACTGGGGTACGAGAAGATAGATTGTTGTCGCAACGGATGCATGTTGTATTACAAAGAGAATTGCGTATTAGAAAGTTGTTGGTTCTGTAATACGGATCGTTACAAGACAGTACAGGGAAAAGGAAAGTCAACTAGAAAACGACGTCCTTACAAGTATATGCATTACTTGTCGATCACGAAGCGCTTACAGAGGATGTATATGTCTCTGAATACAGCAGAACACATGACGTGGCACAGTGAAGATTGCATAAAGAACGAAGGAGAATTGTCACATCCTTCGGATGGGGAGGCGTGGAAATATTTTGATTTGTGTCATCCAGATTTTGCTGCAGAGCCTAGAAATGTACGCCTGGCGCTATGTTCTGATGGCTTCGCCCCTTTCGGACAGTCGGGATCTCAATACTCATGCTGGCCGGTCATTCTTACCCCTTACAATCTGCCACCATGGATGTGTATGAAGACTCCTTATATGTTCTTGACAGCTATCATACCCGGTCCCAAAAATCCGACAAAGAACATCGATATATATTTACAGCCGTTGGTGGATGAGCTGAAACAGTTGTGGGAGATCGGTGTCACGACCTATGATATTTCCAGAAAACAAAACTTTCAGATGAGAGCTTCACTCATGTGGACAATCAATGATTTTCCAGCATACGGTATGCTGTCGGGATGGAGTACGCACGGCAACATGTCTTGTCCGATATGTATGGAAAATAGTAAGGCATTCCGCCTTAGACATGGAGGAAAAACTTATTTCTTTGACTGTCACCGTCAATTTCTGCCAACGAGACATCCTTGGCGAAAGAACAAGGACGCGTTCAGATATGGAAAACAAGAATTTTCTGAACCTCCTGCCAGATTGTCGGGATACGATATTTGGGAAGATGTAAAGGAATTGCCCACCGTAATGGAAGATCCATTGAACAATCGTGTCGAGGGGTTCGGACAAAGCCATAACTGGACCAAACGGAGTATCTTCTGGGACTTGCCTTATTGGAAAGATAATCTTATTAGGCATAATCTTGATGTCATGCATATCGAAAAGAATGTGTTCGATAATGTCTTCAACACCGTTATGGATATTAAAGGAAAGACGAAGGACAATCCAAAAGCAAGACAAGACATGGCCGAGATATGCAAACGTCACAATCTAAACTTGATACAAAGGGGAGCTGGTGGACAAGTAACTAAGCCGATAGCGCCATACGCATTGAGCAAGGAAGATAGATTAATAATCTGCAAGTGGATATCTACTTTAAAATTTCCCGACGGCTATGTGTCGAATTTGTCTAGATGCGTTGATCTCAATGAACGCAAGCTAACAGGAATGAAGAGTCACGACTGCCACGTGTTTATGGAAAGATTACTGCCCATTGCGTTGAGGGAGTTGTTGCCTTCTGCTGTATGGGTTCCGTTGGCCGAGCTGTCTACATTCTTCAGGGATATCTGTTCAACTAAGCTCACGGTGCAACATATGATACAACTTGAGGAGAAGATTGTCTTAACAATTTGCAAGTTAGAGAAAATATTTCCACCGGGTTTCTTCGACAGTATGGAGCATCTACCGATTCATCTAGCATACGAAGCCCGTGTCGGTGCATCTGTTCATTATCGATGGATGTACCCCTTTGAAAGGTAAATAAAAATCGATATAATTTAAGTGGATTTACAATTCATTGTTAATTCTCAAGATAATTTGTCTCTCTAGGTATCTACATCATCTAAAGAAGAAAGTTGGCAACAAGGCTCATATAGAGGCTTCGATATGCGAAGCATATCTTATCGAGGAGGTGTCAAACTTTTGCTCCATTTATTTCGATACTCATGTTGAGACAAATCGAAATAGACCTCAAAGGAATGACGAAGACATTGAGGAAGGAGGTATATTCAATTTAAGGGGCAAGCCTATTGGGGCTAGTAAGAAACGGTGGTTGAGTGACGATGAGTATGATGCCGCTCACCGATATGTCTTGTTAAATTGTGACATACAAGAAGTGAGAGATTTGGAGAAGTAAGTGACTACACCTCGTTATAATCTCTAATTTGGTGAGGTAAGTGACTATACTAATTTTTATTCTCTCTAACAGTGTATTTAGAGATGAAGTCAAAATAAGGACACCCGATATTACCGATGAGGGACTTCAAAGAGAGGTTGATTTTACCTTTCCGTCATGGTTTCGAGATTACGTAAGTAACTGAGATAATATGTTATACGGCTACCATTTAAATATATATATGCAACTAAAACATTTAAAGTTTACAGGTTTTATTAGCTGAACCAAGTACACTCACAAATGAGAGCATTCGTTATTTGTCATTCGGACCGAAGAAGCATGCAAAGACTTGGCCCGGCTATGTCGTTAATGGCTTCAAGTTTAAGACAACTCAACATCCTATAAATGCCGAATTTTTCAATGACGGCTTCAGTACGAAGGATTCTGGTGTTTGCATAAGAGGCACAATCTATGACGACGAGCCGGACTTTGACTATTATGGAGTGCTTCGGGATATTGTAGAATTACAATATAGTGCCCCATTTGATATGCATATTGTTATGTTCAAATGTGAGTGGTTCGATACGACACCAAATATCGGTTGGAGAATCGATAAACAATTTGGATTCGTCGATATAAATCATCGCAGGAGGTATAGAGGGTCCGACACGTTTGCGATAGCAAGTCAGGCTGTTCAAGTCTACTATACAAGCTACCCAAGACGTCGTAGAGATCGCTTTGACTGGTGGGCAGTATGCAAGATTAAATCTAGAAATACATTCAACGTTGGAGACCCAGCATACCAAGAGGACCAGATCGAAAAGCCCCAATACTTGGGACAACAGTCTTGTGACATGGATGTTGAATTAGAGGTTGATATACCTCTTGCTGATGAAAATAGAGGGGAGGAAGAGGTTGATATACAAGACTTAGATGTCAACCAGGGGAGAAAGAGGCGTCTTGTCCCAAGTATTGAGACTGAAGAAGAAGAAGAAGAAGAAGAACTTTATGAGGATGAGGATGAGGATACAGATGAATTCGACGATGAGGATGATGATGATGATGAGGCCGAGGCCGAGGAAGAGGACGATGATTAAATATCGCTATATTTCAGTTGTATCTTGAAGCACCCAATATCTAGTCTCGAATCCTAAATTACCCTATTACATTTGGATTTACAATTACAAGTCTAGTGGAACATAAGATGCCCTTTCATCAAAAGTTACAAGAATTGTACTTTGTTGTATTGGTGCATGATTTTATCAGATTTTGTGTATCTAGCTTTTATTCGTACTTCACTTCTGATTGTAATATTTATTTCAGTTTGGGATATTTGCGTATTATTGTATGAGTTTCTTTTTGCAGATGGCACTCCTAGGCCTACTCGTCTGGGCGGCACTCATCGCCCTGCTGCTGGTATGGATATGTTTAGTTTTATATTCATTTATAAATCTATGTTGTCGGTATTTTGTTTATGTGTTCTATTTACAGGGCATGGTTGTGAGCACCCGTACTGGTGGTGCTGGCCGTGGTCGTGGCGGTGGCGGCGGCGGTGGCGGTGGTGGTGGTGGTCGTGGGCGTGGGCGTGGTGGTAGCGGTCGTGGTCGCCAGCCGCATTCCCCGGATGTAATCTCCGAACCCGACTTGGAGAGCCCGGACACAGGCTCTTCCCGCCGTCATTCTTCTTCGGTGCCACCGACATCGTCGTCGAGGCCTGTGACTCCATCCGCTAGCGGATCCGTTCCGCCACCGGATGTACCAGCGGATGCAGCAGCAGATGCAGCAGGGGGCCCAGCAGTTACTGCAGGGTGGGCCTCGGAGTACCCCGGGATTCAGTTTCATCCTGTTACCGGGAAGTACGTACGCGGACCCGCGGATCCCCCGACGCCACCAGAGAGGCTGGTGGGCGAGTTCCGACGAGAGCTATGGCCCGTTGGTGAATCGTAAGTAAATTTAAGTTAATTTATTAAATTTGTTTCATTTATTCAAGTTAATAATCCAGTCGTTGCTTCTTTATAGGTTTTTCCTGTGGGATGCTGCCCGGATTCTAGGGCGCATTATCTGGGATAACTACCATGGCCCCTACCTCAATTTTTCTGAGGTGCCTCAGGACATGAAGTACGTCTGGCTCGACGAGATGAGGGTATAAATCCGTCGGTGAATTATTAATTATTCTTTAAATCATTAAATTTTTTATTACGTGATATTTGAATTTGTATGTCAGAGGATGTTCTGGTGGCCCCCCCCCATCGCGAGGAGGCGATCCGCAGGACCTATAAAGCCGCCGCCGGGAAGAAGATACGGGATGCGGTGTACGACCTTCGTACGGCGCATACGAGGAAGGACTGGATCCGGGCGGAGTACTATGAGCAGATGTTGGAGAAGATGGATACTCCGCAGTTCAAGCTGAAATCGGAGAAAGCTAAGGCTAATCGACAGGTCGCGGGTCTGCATACGGGAGGATCAAGGCCCCACGCATCGACGCGTGCAGATTTGGTGAGATAGCGCAAATTCAAATTCATTCTATTATTTAATTTCGTACTGTTAATATACGAAGTTAATTAAATTGTACGTATGCAGGCCCAACGGGCGGTGAAGCAGGGGAAAGAGGCGGAGACGGTCACCGCTCACGATGTATTCGTGCATACGCACAAGAGGCGGAAGGACGAAAGCTTCGTCGACGCGAGGGCCGAGGAGACTGATGTAAGTACTTACGTTTATGAGATTTATGTTAGAAATATAATTATTGTTAAGTTAATTAGATAAACTTAGGATTCAGACTATAACTTAGGGAAACATAGGATTTAGATTATAACTTAGAAAAACTTATAGTATAAACACATTCATTGGATAGGCTGCGTATCGTGAGGCACTTAGTCGGCTTGAGATCGAGCTCCCTTCCGAGAATGTCGGCAAAACGACGCCCACCCAGACGCACTCTTCTATGGCCGCTCGCTACAACGACGTGTTCGTAGAATCCGTCGACGGCGTTAGGAAAGGGCGCGTCTACGGCTTAGGTTCCATGGCGCCCTCGTTGCAGCCGTCCCCGAGATATCCACCGCCTCCGCCTCCCCCAGCGCCCCCGGTTGACGATGTGAGGGCGCAGCTTGTGACTCTAACCTACGCGGTGTCCGATTTGCGGGCGATAGTGTTGGGGCGCTATCCATCTGCTCCCGGTCCGTCTGCTCCCGGTCCGTCTGCTCCCGGTCCGTCTGCTGGTGCTCCCGGTTCATCTGGTGGTGCTCCCGGTCCGTCTACTGCTGCTGCCGGTGCTTCGGATCGACCTGGTCCTTCTTCCCCCGGACGGCTTTCGTTTAACCGCTCTGCTGACGCCCGCATCGTATCGGATAACACCATCTTGATGCTCCTTGACATGTTTTCACCAGAGCAGCTACGCGCGCTTCCAGACCATGTCTTGTCCCAAGTGCCGGCACACACGGTGGAGGAGTACATACGCAAAGCGGATGCGGCGGCACGAGCACGAGACGATCCGACGGACGGGGTTTGATTTTGTTTATGTTGTTGGTTTTGTAGACATTTGGATACATTGTATGTTCGGATATTTTTTTATGTTTGGATAATTTAATGTTGGATATTGGATATATTGTGTTGGTAATATTTTGTTGGATATTGGATACGTTGGATATTGGTGTCAGATATGGATATTTTGCATATGGATATATGGTGTTGGATATTGGATACGTTGGATATTCGTGTTGGATATGGATATATGGTGTTGTATATGGATATTTTGCATGTTTTATATTGTGTTGGATGTGTTGTATAAACAGGAAAGAGTCTGTTTGCAGTATTTTTTTTCAAAAATTAGAAGTTAGCGACGGACTGGCGACCACTCAGCGACGGATAATCCGTCACTAACTGGAGAAACTGAGGTTAGCGACGGAGTGGCGACGTAAAAACCGTCGCTACCTGGAGCATTTCAATAAAGCGACGGATTGGCGACGGATGATCCGTCGACCTGGTGCTGTTTGATGTCCATAAATTTTAGCTTTCGCGACGGATTGGCGACTAACTTACGGCGGACTGGCGACAAAGTCCCGACGGACTATCCATCGCTAACTGTAGGAATTTAATGTATCGACGGATTGGCGACGTAATATCCGTCGCTACCTGGAGAATTTTACATTGAGCGACGGTTTAGCGACGGAATGTCCGTCGACCTGGTTCTGTTTGATGTCCATAAATTTTGCAGTTAGCGACGGATTGGCGTCTAACTTACGGCGGACTGGCGACAAAGTCCCGACGGACTATTCGTCGCTAACTGTAGGAATTTAATGTATCGACGGATTGACGACGTAATATCCGTCGCTACCTGGAGAATTTTACATTGAGCGACGGTTTAGCGATGGAATGTCCGTCGACCTAGTTCTGTTTGATGTCCATAAATTTTGTAGTTAGCGACGGATGTTTTGTCGCTAATACGACGCTAATCCGTCGTACACCTCGGCGGATTAGCGACGGCATAACGACGACCTGCCGTATGGGAAAATC
This sequence comes from Iris pallida, assembly GCA_029216955.1. Lineage (NCBI taxonomy): Eukaryota > Viridiplantae > Streptophyta > Magnoliopsida > Asparagales > Iridaceae > Iris > Iris pallida. The sequence goes on along the minus strand of JANAVB010041220.1, from coordinate 4,590,214 downwards.
TCTGATACGCTTTTACCGACAAATTTACGACGGATTAGCGACGGATATTGCGTATCAGAAAATCACTGATACGGTTTTGTCGACTCTTTAGCGACGGAGTTTTCCGTCGGTAACCCTATATCCTGATACATGTTTTGACGAAAGCTAGTCGGTAATCCGTCGCTATATATATTTAAATGCGCCGATGGTATTCCGTCGCTAAGTCGTCGCTGAGCGACGGAGTAGCGACGGATATGTTTTAGCGACGAGGTTATTCCCGACGGCTGTTTTACCAAAATATCCGTCGGTAATCCGTCGGTATTTATTTTTGGCGACGGACTACCGACGGATAAGGCCGTCGGTAAATCTATGTATTTTGGTAGTGAGACGTGTCAAGTCGTCGAAGGAATATATGGAGTTGTCGGGGAGACTGCAGTACCAGTCGTAAGCCGCTCCTTTCGGTGCCCCGACAAATATGCTGGTGAGTAGTACATCTTCCTTCGGGAGATGTCCCATTTGAGACTAGAAGTACGTCAGATAGCGGCGTGGAGAGTCCTTTCCGTCATATGGTGTCAATGTTTGTGGTTTATATTTGGAAGAATAAACCACTTTGTTCCATTCGATGGGGTATGGTTGTGGGATCCCCATCTTCTGGCACTCCTCTTGTCTGTTCTTGGACTCAAAGCGCTCGTGCAAGTCCCTGATCATCTCAACCACGTCTTCCGTGGAGCTGGGAGTCAGGGAAGGTGGTACAGCCTGGAGTTAAGCATTTGATGGCTCCGACGTCCGTGGTGCTTCGCGGCGATCTGTATCCAAGGATGCCCATTGAAGGGGTACACTTGATTCTCCATTGGCCCCTGGGTCAGGACCGGTAGAAGGTGCCCTGGCCAAAGCTGATCGTATCTTAAATACTGCTTGAGTCAGTGTTTGAATGGAGGCAGAGAGGGTTTTGAGTCCTCCCTCCAAGGTGTCCATGCGCTGGACGAGGTCTACTGGCGACGCATCTGACTCGGTATCACCCCAGTCATGTATACTGTCATGACATGGCTGGAAGTGGATGGATCGGTTGAGGCTTCACTTTCGGCCTCACTCTCCTGTAGAGGAGTCGCTTCTCCTGGAGCTTCATTTTGACTACTCCCAGCTATGTTCTGGGGGATATCTTCGCCTTCGGGATCGGCAAGGACTTGGCTACCCCCGGCTGTTCTCTGAAGGACATCTTCGTTTTCAGGAGGACGATCGACAAGGGCTTGACTACCCCCAGCTGTGATATGGAGGACGTCTTCATCTTCAAAAGGAGGATCAACAAGGGCTTGACTACCTCCAGCATCCTTCAAGATCTTCTTTCTCCCCTGAGTGCCTTCAAACACTCCAGAGGACGGGACAGTTGTCTTGGTTTTCCTCGGCTGGCTCTTGGATGAGGATGAGACCGAGGAGTTGCCAGTCACCTTTCGGATTGACAAGGAGTTAGAGATTACGTTGCAAGAAGCAACCTTTAGTTCTGGCTCCTCTTCAATTGACACCTTCTTCCCGAGGCAACGTTGGGGAGGTGTTGATGATTGCAGCCGCTGGAACACCGACTGCCTTAGTGGTGGGACTGCTATTTTGCAACAACAGTTGATGGTGACTACAGCACAGGTGTGTCCTGTGAGGGGCGCATTGTGCTTATTAGTCGACTCTCCTGATCGACGCTAGTGACTGATCACATTACGCAAATCATTGGAGGAGAGTGCCACCTTCGCACCCCTATCAGACGTATGGCAAGGCCAAGTGCCGGGGGTGATCAGGTGAATGTTGTGCCCCCAGAACCAACGCAGATGATGCGCTCAGATCAGTAGTGGGGACACAACATTTACAGTGACTTGAACCAGCCACAGACGCACATCCTATATAGGCGCTGGGGTTCACGACCACAGAGTTTGCCTTACTCGACTTGGTTGCGAACGCAATAGATGTGCCCAAGTGAGGCAAGGACTTTGAAGGTCGGCTCGTTTCTGGCACAGAAGCGCCCGAGTCGACCTTATACAGCTTACCATCAGCAGCGTGTATGATCATGAGCGCATGCTTCTGGTTTGCCGCTGGCATAGCACGTTTGAGGCGTATGGCCCGTGTCGCCTTGGACTTCTTTGCACCAGCCCGCTGGGGTGCATAGTAATCAGAGTCCATTCTCTTTGCCACGACAGCGAGTGAGCCTGTCAAAGACAGAGACCTTCTGTGGCGCATTAGAGTTACTGCACAGGGCGTTAGATGCGCCTTTGCTCCGTCGGCGCATCTTTCTTGTCTGAGAAGGAGATGGCTGGGTGTCACGCCCCAGAACCAGAATACTGGCGAACGGGGGACAGACACAGCCAGCTACGTACATTGAAGTGAATCCCACCTTGCAATACGATCACGACTGTTTAGATGCATGAGGGTTTACTACTGGCCATCAGTCTCTTATGGTCATGAACAAGCCTAGTGTCTCAATCTCAAGCAAGTAAAGAAATTTTACAAGATGTTAGATCATCAGACATACAAAGTAAGGCATCCCAAACATTACATATTCAGATGATCATGAAGCTAGTCATACAAAACATGAAGACTAGCAAGAGTTTCAGTCATACATGATCAACCTTAGGATTTATCAAACATGTTACAGCCCGTAGGCAGACAGTAAGTAAAGTTCCATACGAGCTAACACTTGCTCGGCGGCTAAATGCCTAAAAAGAATATTTTTACAAAGGAGTGGGGAAGCAAAATAAGAACCCACTCGTTGCCAGGGTTGTCCCTAGTGGTCACCATCTGGCTTGAAGACAGGAAGATCCTCGGGAGCTACTCCGAAATCTGGCCATACAAAACCAGCTGGGTCAGACCCCAGAAAGAGCAAGTGCCACAAGGGAGGCTTCACTTAAGAACTAAAACCAGCATATTAACACATGATACATAAAGGATAACGAAAGACATGAGTTAGAGAAAGCAGGGTGATAAACGATAAGATGACTAACGGACTATTCCGGTAACCAAGTTACAACCCGTAAACCAAACAAGGACCGGGGTTGTAACCCTTCACCTGAACAGAACTTAGTCTCTAACAAATTATCGATAAAGTAGAGCATAAACAAGTGTCACAACCCGCTACCCAAATTGTTGGGCCGGGCCGAGTCATGTCCAGCCTACGCTTGAGATAAAGCGCAGTAAGTTGTTCTAGAAGTAACAAGATAAGACTAAATGTGCTAACAGTTCTAATAGTAATAAAGAGTCATAAATGCTCCAAACATAAAAGTTATCTCATAGAATAGTGAGTCCAAGTGCAAGTCCGAAATGTAAAACTGGATACATGTCCAGTTACAAAATACGTAGTCTAATACATGACTACACTAAATATCCCGAGCAACATCACAAACTAGACGAGGTTCACCGCAGGTACATCCTCGTAAGACAAGGCCGGGTCCTCGAAAGTAACTATATAATACGAGTCGCAGAGCAACTCCTCCTCAGTAAGAATACCTACAACGTTATCCTGTCAGGACGGGAGCAAGTACTGATTCTAGCAAACTAAATATACGAAGCATGAACAGAAATGTAATAAACTGGAATCATGGCATATCATGGTTTAATTGGTTCTTTTTAGAAATAACAACATATAGTTTAAAAGTTTAAAACCGTAGCATGTACGTGAATCGGTCAATAGGTAAAAAGGATGTACAGCGGTACATATCAAGTTTCTGAAGCGTACATACGTACCCTTAACGGTATCGGTCTATGTCCATACACAAACGCGAGATCAGACATACGACAAAGTTACATATAGAATGTAACAGTGCTCGGTAAATACATACGGAGAAGGGGGTCATGATCACGTACACTACTAACAGTTTTCCCTTAACCCATTATTTAATTTTATGAGAGATATGAAAAACTGTCCTAAACATGGTAGAGACTGAAAGTAATATAACATGTAAAGTTTTAACTTGTTACCCCAAGGATCAGCATTTAACATGGTTGGTGAATCACAGTTTATTGTTATAGCAGTATGTAAAGTTCGTAGAAAGTACTTGCCTCTAGCAAAGAAAAGCAGCGATAAGAAGGCTATAGATGCCTGGTAACTCATCACTGTAGAAATAAATGCATAACTTAGTTTTTACACCATGTTAAATACTAAGACACTAAGTGGTGCAACACGACTTGTGACTGGGCACCTAGCCAAAATGATGACTTTAGCATAGGAGAGCAATGTGGGGTGACTCAATACTATAACTAACTTTCTAGGGCCTTTACACTAGTGCGGGGTGCGGTTTAATACGACTAAAACTCAAATTTACACAAAACATTAAAACGTCGTAACTATTCAATAAATAAATCAACTGTACATTGTGTTCCAACAATTTTTGAGATAGACAAAAAGCTCAATTTTACTTAAATTAAAGTACCAAAATGATCCTTGTTAATTATAGAAATTTATTATAATTTTTCTGGAATTTATTAACCAGTACATGTATTTTACAAAAATCAGTTTTCATAGGTACACAAAAAGTGAGTTCTGGTTTCATATGTCAAAACAGTGGCAAAACTGTAAATTAAATACCGTAAAAATTATAGTTAGCTAAATTAACATAGTATCTAAATACTATTTTTCTAGAATTTTAATAGCAATTAAAATATTTTTAGAAATTCAAAAACAGCATGGTACACAATCTGAAATTAAATAATTAATTATCTGCGTATTTTGTCCATGTACATAATTTGAACCAGAGTTCAAATACAGGACCCAAGACCATGAATCAAGTCCAATATGACTTCTACAGGTCTTGAATGTGTGAAAACACATTGGAGCCCAAAAATTCATGCTAGGCTTGGACACCAAATGGTTGCAGTAATAAAATACAGGATTTTAAATAATAATAATATATATTCTCAAAGTGATAAAAAATATAGAAGTCACAAATAATTATATATATAAAAATAACTTGTGAAATCATAATAATATTTTATACAAGGTAGAATTTGAAATACATATATAAATATATAACCACAATATTCATATATACATATAAATATATAGATATTTATATATATACATAATGGATATATATATATATATATATATACATATAATAAATATACATACATATATATAAGAAATATTAAATATAAACTATATACATATATATATACAAATACTGTATACAACAGTATATATATATATATAAATATATATATACAAAAATACATATATACATATATATATATAAATACATTTATACATATATAAAAATATATATATATATATATATATATATATATATATATATATATATATATATATATATATATATATAATAAAATAAAACAAAAAAGAAAACAAAAAGAAAAACAAAACAACAGAACATGGGGGGTTCGAACTCGGCCCAAATGGTCGGGTTCTCGGGTTTGGTCGAGCTGGCCAGGGGGTCAGCCCGCTCTGGGTGTTAGGGATAGGATGTAGTTTAGATTTATTTAGGTTTTTAGTTAATATTATTAAAACCCGATAAAACAAACCCTGTGTCCTGACAGTTAAGGACACATGAGTCGCATGTCTGTGCTAAGTACGACACGTACGGGTCTAGTCTTTCGTGTCCAGTCTTACCATCATGCTCGTCAGGACACGGCGAGTCATATACACGTGCACGAGACACGCACGACACAGTTTGGGGTCTGTTACCTGTGTCCGACTTCGGGGGGGGTTCGAAAGCGCTGGACGGCGGAGGAGGCGACGTCGCGGTGGCGCTCGGGTGGCGATCAACTCAGCTCGCCGTGGCGCGCCGAATGGTGGTGGTGGATGGGGCTGTTGGTCACTGGGGAGGTGGCGTTGGGGCTCGCCGGAGTTAGGGTTAGGTCTTAGGCTTGTCGGGGAAGAAAGGGGGTCTGTGGGGGGTCAGCGGTGAGCTAGGGTTAGGGTTTAGGACGGAGGGGGTTCTATTTATAGGATTTCGAAGTCGGTTGTCGCCGTGGCTGGCCGAAAATGGCAGAAAAGATCGGGGTCGGTCGTCGGCAGCTGGCTGGTCGTCAGGGGCAGTTAGGGTTAGGGATTTGCAAAAAGCCCCCCGACGATCCATATATTGCACAAATACGCGCCGCCCAAACAGTTTGCAAATATAATTTACAAACTCTAATTAAAACAATTAATTTATTTGCAAAACAATATTAAAAAGAATTAAATATTACAAATCGATATTAAAATAATTCAATAAATTACAAAATAATATATTTTGACTTAAAAACTGTTTAAAAATTATTTAAAAATTCTAGAAAAATTCCTAAAAATCATAATAAATATTTTAAAGCTAAATATGTCATTAGCAACTAATTAACACTAATTAAATCAAATTTTTGAAAAACAGGGGCTGACAAGTCTTTCCTCCTTAAAAAATTTTGTCCTCGAAATTCATAAGGATTAAAGACCCTACAATATTCTAACATAGCAAGCAATGCAACAAATGAATAAGGCTATGATCGAAACTAACTTCTAGGATATCAAGCGGGAACGGGTGGTTCCCTCGTAGCGGTTGGATCGAACAAGTAAGGGTATCTCTTCCTCATGTCCGACTCCCTCTCCCAAGAAGATTCACCCGGAGAGTGACGGCTCAAATCTACTCGTACTAAGGGTATAACCTTGTTCCTCAGTCTCTTCTCCCTCCTGTCTAATATCTCTACTGGCTGTTCAGAAACTGCAAGGCTCGGTCCGATCTCCAACTCTGAATGATCTAGCACATGGCTGGGGTCTGGAACATATCTCCTCAGCTGAGATACGTGAAAGACATCGTGAACTCCTGCTAGGTTGGGTGGAAGTGCAACCCTGTAAGCTACCTCTTCGATCCTGCCAAGTATCTCGAACGGCCCGATGTATCTGGGGCTCAACTTCCCTCCTCGTCCGAACCGAATCGTCCCTCTAGTAGGTGATATCTTCACTAGCACCATATCACAGTCTGCGAACTCCATCGGTCTGCGACTCGCATCAGCCAGTGTTTCTGCCTGTCCTGAGCTACTCTGAGCCTGTCTCTGATCATCCCGACCTTCTCTGCTACATCCGTGATCATCTCTGGCCCAAGCATAACTCTCTCCCCAATATCGTCCCAAAAGAGCGGTGTACGGCATCGTCGTCCATATAGTGCCTCGAAAGGAGACATACCGATGCTGGCTTGGTAGCTGTTGTTGTATGAAAATTCTACCAAGTGCAGATGGCTCTTCCATGATCCGCCAAAGTCCAGCATGCAAGTCCTCAGCATATCCTCTAGTGTCTGTATCGTCCTCTCGGACTGCCCATCTGTCTGCGGGTGGTACGTCGTACTGAATTTGAGCCGACTGCCCAACTCCTCCTGCAAGCTCCTCCAGTAGTGGGACGTGAATCTGCTGTCTCGATCCGATACGATGCTTACTGGTACTCCGTGCAAGCGAATAATCTGCTGCATGTAAAGCTCTGCCAACTTCTCGGTGGAAAGCCCTACCTTGAAGGGTATGAAGTGTGCACACTTCGTCAGCCTGTCCACGATGACCCAAATGGCATCATTCCCTCCTTGGGAACGAGGAAGCCCTGAGACGAAATCCATCGTAATGTGTTCCCACTTCCACTCGGGAATGGGTAACGGCTGCAAAAGACCAGCTGGCCTCTGGTGCTCCGCCTTGACCTGCTGGCAAACTAGGCACCTCAAAATGAAACGTGATATATCTCTCTTCATCCCGTGCCACCAAATGTTCCCGTAAGTCACGGTACATCTTGTTAGCACCAGGGTGAATAGAATATCTCGATCGGTGCATTTTCTACAAAATTGCCTCTACCAGCTCTCCCTTCGGCACGCACAATCGGCTGCCATGCCTCAAGGATCCATCTTCTGCTACGGTGAAGTCATCCAGCAATCCAGCTAAAGTATGGGCCCGAAGTCTGCGAAGGCTATCATCTGTAGGCTGTGCCTTCCTGATCGGCTCCATCAAACCTGACTGAATGTCAAGCGCCATCATCTGTATCACTGATCCAGGCAGAACTATCTCGATACCGAGCTTCTCCAGATCTTCTCGTAAATGTCGATCTATCATCAGATACCATGCCATCGGATGCCTGCTCAGCGCATCCGCCACCATATTTACCTTTCCGGGGTGATACTGTAAATCGATGTCGAAGTCCTTCATCAACTCCAACCATCATCTTTGCCTCATGTTCAGCTCTTTCTGCGTGAATATATACTTCAAGCTCTTGTGGTCAGTAAAGATTTTCACACGCTCTCCGTATAAGTAATGTTTCCATAACTTGAGTGCAAAGATCACCGCAGCTAACTCTATGTCATGGGTATAATAGTTCCGCTCATGGTCCGTAATTGCCTAGATTCATAAGCAATCACTTTTCCATGCTGCTGTAGGACACATCCTGGCCCCTTTCCCGAAGCATTGCTGTATATGGTGAAACCTCCAGAACCTGAAGGTAATGTCAGAACTGGAGCGGTCGTCAGCCTCCTCTTCAGCTCCTCAAATGCTGCCTGGCAGTCATCTGACAAGATGTACTCTGGATCCTTTCGCGTCAGCTTCATCATGGGTTCAGCTATCCTAGCAAAGTCCTGGACGAACTTCCTATAATAGCCGGCTAAACCCAGAAAGCTCCTGATCTCTGAAACTGACATCGGAGCCTTCCATGTCTCAACTGCAGCAATCTTCCTGGGATCCACCGAGATCCCCTCTCCAGTAACTACATGGCCGAGAAACTCCACTCGGTCTAAAAAGAACTCGCACTTCAACAATTTGGCAAACAACCACTCCTGCCTCAGAATCCCCAAAACTGTCCGCAAGTGCTCTGCATGCTCCTCCGGCGTCTTCGAGTATATCAGGATGTCGTCGATGAATACTACGACGAACTTATCCAGATACTGGTAAAATATCTTATTCATCAAATTCATAAAGACAGCTGGCGCATTTGTGAGACCAAATGGCATCACCAGAAACTCGTACTGCCCGTACTTCGTATTGAATGCCGTCTTCTGGATGTCTGCTGCCCTGACCTTCACCTGGTGGTACCTGGATCTCAAGTCTATCCTGGAAAATACTTTCGCCCCACTCAACTGGTCGAACAAATCATCTATCCTGGACAGAGGATATTTGTTCTTAATGGTGATGGCATTAAACGCCCGGTAGTCAATACACAACCGAACTGTACCATCCTTCTTAGGCACAAAGAGCACTGGCGCTCCCCATGGAGAAGCACTAGATCGAATGAAACCCTTTTTCAACAGGTCATCAATCTGCTCCTTCATCTCTACGGCCTCCTTGGGGTTCACTCTATAGCAAGCCCGGGATACTGGTGATGAACCCGGTACTAAATCTATGGTGAACTCCACATCTCTATCAGGCAGAAGTCCTAGAAGATCCTCTGGGAATACATCCATAAACTCCCTAATGATAGGGTTGTGGCGGTGCTACGTCCCCAACTGTCGCACAACAGTTCGGCTCTAGGCTGATCTCCGGCCCTGTCCCCCTGACACTGAATGGTGCTGTGCCTGGGGGACTGAACAAAATACTACCCTCATGACAGTCTATAGCTGCATGGGCATAGCTAAGCCAGTCCATCCCCAATATGATATCGTAACCGGGGAGTGGCATCACAAAGAATCGTCCCCTGAACTCTCTCCCGACTATAGAAATAGAGCATCTATAGATAGCTCTAATGGGTACTGGTCCTCCTCTCGTCATTATCCTACTAATCTCCTCGGTAGGTGTAGCTACTAAGTGGTGTTTATGCAAAAACTCTAATGACAGAAAGCTATGAGATGCACCGGAATCAAACAAGCATAGAGCTAGAAAAGTATACAAATAAACATGACCTGTGATGACGTCTGCCAAATAATCTGGCTCTGAAACCTGCTCCGTCTCTGGCTCAAGGGCTAGACTATAAGCCTTCCCCTGGGGTCCTTTCTGCTGCTGCAGATGTTACCCAAACCTCTGCTGCTGAGTCGGAAGCGGCCCTCTAGTCTTCGCTACTAGGCAGTCTCGAAGCTGATGGGTGGCAGACCCACAAGCTAAACACTGCCCCAACCTCTTCCTGCAGATGGAAGCGTCATGGCCTACCCACTTACAGAATACACACAAAGCTCCCTTCTGCTGCTGTCGGAGTCCCAGGGCTCTAACTGGCGGGGTCGGGTGATGTGATGCAGGGGGACGGTAAGTCTGCTGGTGTGGCATCGTTGCTCTCTGCTGGAAAGCCTGACGCTTAGACGGTCCCTCGAGGTGTACAGAAGTCGGCCACTTGCAAGACTGAAGACGCTCCTCTATGCTCCGGGCCAACTCTAAGGCTCTGGTAGTAGTCAGTCGTACCGTTCGCCACTATAAGAATGCCAATGTCTGGAACTAGACCATGGAAAAACCTATGCGTCATCTCCTCAGGGTCTGCAACTTGACTAGGGCGAAACGGCTCAGGCGACAGAACTCTGCCGCATACTCATCAACAGAACGGTTTCCCGGCTGGATGTTCTGGAATCGTAGCCCCATGGCTACCCTAGCGGTGGTCGAGAAGAATTTCTTCTTGAACTGGGTCTTGAACTGATCCCAAGTGGCCCTCCCTCTCGTAAATAACAGCTCATTTCGGAACCAAACACCTGCCAAGTCTATCAGCAAAAATCTCACTGCCTCGACCTGGAGGTCATCCGGCATCCTAACTCCAAGGAGCTTCCTCTCTACTGAGTCTAGCCAGTCATCTGCTACTACTATGCCCTTAGTCTCTGAGAACTCCTTGGGGTTCAGACCCATGAAGTCCTTGATCGTCCCCGCTCTCTGTCGTGGCTCTACAGGTGGTAGGACCACGGTTCGTTCCTCGGAACGCTCCATGCTCTGGCGGAGTACGGTAGTCTGCTCCTGATGGGTTGTTAGGAACCCCTGGATCAGAGTGAGCAGTTGGTTCCCGTCGAGTGTGACGGAAGCCTGGGTAGGTATAGTGATAGGTGGTGGTGGGAGTATCGGGTCCTGCTGGGACTGTGATATGGAAGGTGGTGGAGGCATCTGAGTTTGTGGATTTGTGGAGTGGGAGAGTATGGTAGGTGGAGGTAGGGGTGTATTAGTCAACTGGTCAGCTGACTGGATGGGGAGTGTGCCATTCTCAGGTGTGACATACTGGGATGAACGAGTAAGCACCATCTAAAAATAAAAAGGACTTATAAGGACTTTTAAAGTAAACAATCATAGACAAGAAAATCTAATTATAATAGAAAGCATGTGATGTATTTCCTATGTTGCAACCCTAGTATTCCTCTAAGTGTTCTAAGCGTCATACCTAATGTTGTCTAATTACCTTAAGTTCCTAATTGCAGGCATGCTTGGTACAATAATGTAACCAAACAATTTAGTCAGAGACCTGCATGGGCCACCACTAAAAATATGTTACGACCCGCTACCCAAATTGTTGGGCCGGGCCGAGTCATGTCCAGCCTACGCTTGAGAAAAAGCGCAGTAAGCTGTTCTAGAAGTAACAAGATAAGACTAAATGTGCTAACAGTTCTAATAGTAATAAAGAGTCATAAATGCTCCAAACACAAAAGTCATCTCATAGAATAGTGAGTCCAAGTACAAGTCCGAAATGTAAAACTGGATACATGTCCAGTTACAAAATACGTAGTCTAATACATGACTACACTAAATATCCCGAGCAACATCACAAACTAGACGAGGTTTCCCGCAGGTACATCCTCGTAAGACAAGGCTGGGTCCCCGGCAGTAATTCCATAATACGAGTCGCAGAGCAACTCCTCCTCAGTAAGAATACCTACAACGTTATCCTGTCAGGACGGGAGCAAGTACTGATTCTAGCAAACTAAATATACGAAGCATGAACAGAAATATAATAAACTGGAATCATGACATATCATGGTTTAATTGGTTCTATTTAGAAATGACAACATATAGTTTAAAAGTTTAAAACCGTAGCATGTACGTGAATCGGTCAATAGGTGAAAAGGATGTACAGAGTTACATATCAAGTTTCTGAAGCGTACATACGTACCCTTAACGGCATCGGTGTATGTCCATACACAAACGCGGGATCAGACATACGACAAAGTTACATATAGAATGTAACAGTGCTCGGTAAATACATACGGAGAAGGGGGTCATGATCACGTACACTGCTAACAGTTTCCCCTTAACCCGTTATTTAATTATGTGAGAGATATAAAAAACTGTCCTAAACATGGTAGAGACTGAAAGTAATATAACATGTAAAGTTTTAACTCGCTACCCCAAGGATCAGCATTTAACATGGTTGGTGAATCACAGTTTATTGTTATAGCAATATGTAAAGTTCGTAAAAAGTACTTGCCTCTAGCAAAGCAAAGCAGCGATAAGAATGCTATAGATGCCTGGTAACTCATCACTGTAGAAATAAATACATAACTTAGTTTTTACACTAAGTTAAACACTAAGACACTAAGTGGTGCAACACGACTTTTGACTGGCACCTAGCCAAAATAATAACTTTAGCGTAGGAGACCAATATGGGGTGACTCAATACTATAACTAACTTTCTAGGGCCTTTACACTAGTGCGGGGTGGGGTTTAATACGATTAAAACTCAAATTTACACAAAACATTAAAAAGTCGTAACTATTCAATAAATAAATCAATTGTATATTGTGTTCCAATAATTTTTGAGATAGACAAAAAGCTCACGTTTACATAAATAAAGTACCAAAATGTTCCTTGTTAATTATAGAAATTTATTATAATTTTTCTGGAATTTATTAACCAGTACATGTATTTTATAAAAAAATAGTTTTCATCGGTACACAGAAAGTGAGTTTTGGTTTTATATGTCAAAACAGTGGCAAAACTGTAAATTAAATACTGTAAAAATTATGCTAAATTAGCTAAATTAACATAGTATCTAAATACTATTTTTTCAGAATTTTAACAACAATTAAAGTATTTTTAGAAATTCAAAAACAGCATGGTACATAATCTGAAATTAAATAATTAATTATCTGCGTATTTTGTCCATGTACATAATTTGAACCAGAATTCAAATACAGGACCCAAGGCCATGAATCAAGTCCAATATGACTTGTACAGGTCTTGAATGTGTGAAAATACATTAGAGCCCAAAAATCCATGCTAGGCTTGGACACCAAATGGTTTGCAGTAATAATATACAGGATTTTAAATAATAATAATATATATTCTCAAAGTGATAAAAAATATACAAGTCACAAATTATTATATATATAAAAATAACTTGTGAAATCATAATAATATTTTATACAAGGTAGAATTTGAAATACATATATAAATATATAACCACAATATTCATATATACATATAAATATATAGATATTTATATATATACATAATGGATATATATATATACATATAATAAATATACATACATATATATAAGAAATATTAAATATAAAATATATACATATATATATATATATATATATATATATATATATATATATATATATATATATATATACAAATACTGTATACAACAGTATATATATATATATATATATATATAAATATATATATATATATAAATATATATATACAAAAATATATATATATATATATATATATATATATATATATATATATATTTATATTTATATATATATATATATATATATATATATATATATAAAATAAAATAAAACAAAAAAAAAGAAAAACAAAAACAAAACAACAGAACATGGGGAGTTCGAACTCGACCCAAAGTGACGGGTTCTCAGGTTTGGTCGGGCTAGCCAGGGGGTCAGCCCGTTCTGGGTGTTAGGGATAGGATGTAGTTTATATTTATTTAGGTTTTTAGTTAATATTATTAAAACCCGATAAAACAAAACCTGTGTCCTGACAGTTAAGGACACAAGAGTCGCGTGTCCGTGCTAAGCAAGACACGTACGGGTCTAGTATTTCGTGTCCAGTCTTACCATTATGCTCGTCAGGACACGGCGAGTCATATACACGTGCACGAGACACACACGACACAGTTTGGGGTCTATTACCTGTGTGTCCGACTTCGGGAGGGTTTCGAAAGCGCTGGACGGCGGAGGAGGCGACGTCGCGGTGGCGCTCGGGTGGCGATCGACTCAGCTCGCCATGGCGCACCGAATGATAGTGGTGGATGGGGCCGTTGGTCGCTGGGGTGGTGGCATTGGGGCTCGTCGGAGTTAGGGTTAGGTCTTAGGCTTGTCGGGGAAGAAAGGCGGTCTGTGGGGGGTCGGCGGTGAGATAAGGTTAGGGTTTAGGACGGGGGGGTTCTATTTATAGGATTCGAAGTCGGTTGTCGCCGTGGCTGGCCGAAAATGGCGGAAAAGATCAGGGTCGATCGTCGGCAGCTGGCTGGTCGTCGGGGGCAGTTAGGGTTAGGGATTTGCAAAAAGCCCCCCGACGATCCGAATATTGCACAAATGCGCGCCGCCCAAACAGTTTGCAAATATAATTTACAAACTCTAATTAAAATAATTGATTTATTTGCAAAATAATATTAAAACAAAATTAAATATTACAAATCGATATTAAAATAATTCAGTAAATTATAAAATGATATATTTTGATTTAAAAACTATTTAAAAATTATTTTAAAATTCTAGAAAAATTCTTAAAAATCATAATAAATATTTTAAAGCTAAATATGTCATTAGCAACTAATTAACACTAATTAAATCAAATTTTTGAAAAATAGGGGCTGACAAGAAGCATGTCCTGAGATAGCCATGTACTGGATCTAGGCAAGACTAGACAAGAAAGGACTCCATCCATCATTCACGGCCAAGCAAAGAGTACCGCTTAATACTTAACTAACTAGGGTTATCATAAGCTTAGTTACTAACAAGATGCATCGAGATGTTCTAACAGCCACAAGTCCTGCAGTCTTAATCCAGGTTATCCAGTCACAAGTTGAGAGAGTTGGATTATGTGACTTAGAGGTGCAACACATGACAGTGTATTGGAAATGTGCCCTACTCGACGGCAGGCTACAAGTCCAATTAAGAGCGCCCGGATAACGGGACTGCCTGTAGCTGGGAAATCTCTTCATGAACTACTTGATCACTCTAGTT
Source organism: Iris pallida (assembly GCA_029216955.1). NCBI lineage: Eukaryota > Viridiplantae > Streptophyta > Magnoliopsida > Asparagales > Iridaceae > Iris > Iris pallida. The sequence continues at coordinate 4,575,194 of JANAVB010041220.1, read as the reverse complement.
ATTATCCTAGTCAAATTCAGTATGAATCCCTGACCGTGGAAATCAGGAATTCATATCCTAGACATGATGCAAGATGAGATATATAACTTATACAAGCGCAAACACCCACGATGTCAAGACAAGATTTACTTAGCAAGGCATATCGAGATTATCATGTTAGGTTACTTTATCAAGTCAAGAGTGCGTCATAACGGACCAACATCAAGAATTATCATGTCAAGTTACTTGTTACTTGTCAATGTCATGCCCCAGAACCAGAATACTGGAGAGCGGGGGCAGACATAGCCAGCTACGTATATTGAAATGGAAACCACCTCGATATACGGTCACGGCTGTCTAGATATATGAGGGTTTACTACAAGCCAACAGTCTCTTATGGTCATGAACAAGCCTAATGTCTCAATCACAAGCAAGTAAGTAAGGTCGCAAGATGTATGATCATTAAATATACAATAATAAGGCGTCCCAAATATTACATATTCAGCTGATCATGAAGCTAGTCGTTACAAAATGTTAGGACTAGCAAGAGTTTAGTCGTACATGATCAACCCTAGGATTTGTTAATCATGTTTACAGCCCGTAGGCAGATAGTAAGTAAAAGTGCATCGAGCTAACAGGTGCTCGTCGGCTAAATGCCTCAAAAGAATAATTTTACAGTAGAGTGAGCGAAACAAAATAGAAAACCCACTCGTAGCCCGGGTTCCTTCTAGCCGTCACCATTGGGCTGGAAGCTTGGTAGATCCTCGGGAGAGCTGCTCCGAAATCTGGCCACACAAAACCAGCTGGGTCAACCCCAGAAAGAGCAAGTGCCACAAGGGGGCCACGAAATAAGAACAAAAGCCAGCAATCAGCACAAGAAAATCTAATATTAAAATTAAAACTTACAAAACATGGCAGGGTGATATACGACGAGATAACCATGGAACTATTCCGATATCCAGGTTACAATCTGTAAACCAAACAAGGACCGGGGTTGTAACCCTTTGTCTGAACAGAACTTGGTTTCCCACCATTTATCGACAAGATAATAATGCAAGAAATCAAGGCAGGGAGCAATCTTGTACTGGATCAAGACATGGCTAAACTGGTTATACCTCATTCAATTAATCACGGCCAAGCAGACGCTACGGCTTACTACTTTAACTAACTAGGATTATCACAGGCCTAATTACTAACAAGATGCAGTGAGATTGTTCCACAGCCACAAGCCCTGTAGACCATCCAGGTTACCCAGGTCGAAAATTAGGGTTGAATTCAGGTGGGTACATCGCCCGGGAGACAAATGTACCCTTAGGTGACTTAGAGGGTGCAACACTCGACGGTGCGCTAGAAATGTGCCCTACTCGACGGCAGGCTACAGATCCCAAGAGCGCCCAGGTAACGGGATTGCCTGTAGCTGTGTCATCTCTTCATGACTACTGTGTTATTCTAGTTATTAATCTTAATCCATTTTAGTAGGTACTCCTGACCGTGGTACTCAGGAGTCCCATCCTAGACATGTTGCGAGACTGGACAAGTGGATTTAACAAACAAGCAAGAAAGAACCACCCACGGTGTCAAGGCAGGTCAAGTTACAAGTTACAAGTCAAGTCAAGTCAGGAGTGCGCCACCACAGGCCACTATCATGTCAGATTGGTCATGTCAGGAGTGCACCACTACGGGTCACTGTCGGGTTATGCGAGTTCCTTGTCATACCAAGCCATGTACAATAGTCATTCCAAACATATTAAATAAAATCAAGTTTATGACAAAAGGCGTAAGGATATAAAAGGGGCATAAAATATCTAATAAATATCAATATACAGGACAATAGAAGAGTCAAGCTTAAAGAAATAAGACCAAAACTCCAAGAGCCAATGGGTTAAGCAAGGGATTAGGGCAGCAGCGTACGCAAAAGTCACGCACGCTGAGAGAGCAGCGTAGGTGAAAAGTCACGCACGCTACAGAGAGCAGCGTAGGTGAAAAGTCACGCACGCTGAGAGAGCAGCGTAGGTGAAAAGTCACGCACGCTTCAGAGAGCAGCGTAGGTGAAAAGTCACGCACGCTACAGAGAGCAGCGTAGGTGAAAAGTCACGCACGCTGAGAGACCAGCGTAGGTGAAAAGTCACGCACGCTTCAGAGAGCAGCGTAGGTGAAAAGTCACGCACGCTACAGAGAGCAGCGTAGGTGAAAAGTCACGCACGCTGAGAGAGACACGCTTCCAACAGGAAGCGTACCCAAGTCTGCGTACGCACGCTAAAGAGCGCGCGTAGCTCATGGTGCGTAAGCTAAACAGCTCTGCACACTGCTCACTGTCTTCTCCAAACAGCAAGAACACTATGGATGAACCCAAGGCTTCAAAGCATCATAACTTGGCCATCCGAACTCCAAATCCAGATTTCCAACGTTCCAACTGGAGTAAAACTGAATGCTCTTCCACTTAGAAACACCAAAACCCATAAAAATCCAACTTAAGAAGCTCAAACCATGCAAAATCCAAAAATAGAAATAACTTAGATCTATCACAATGGAGGCTCCAAATCACAAAAACCCAAGTTCTAATGTTGATCACCATGTCCTAATCTAGCAAATGGAAAAAAAAGAGGGTTCTCATGTAGTGGCAAGATACACTTGCCTAGGGTTGGGAGAGTTGTGGAGGAAGGAGAAGAAGAAGAAGAATAAAGAAATTAATGGTGGTTATGAGGAGAGAGAGTGGTAGGTGGAGATATAAAGAGGGGAGTTGTGGTGGGGATGAGGGGTAGCATAGGCTAAGGTGATCCAATACCTATAAACCAACCAAACCGAACCAACCCAATAAAACCGAGCCATGCCAAAACCTAAATACGAGAAATACCAAAATTCCACAAGTCGAGAAAAATAAAATAGATGCTAAAATCCAGATACGAGTAAAAATACGAAATACGGGAAAATACAGAAAATACGGAAAGTACGGGAAATGAGGGTGACAACTCTACCCACCTTAAAAGAATTCTGTCCTCGGAATTTAATCAAGGAGCTAGAGATTGTCACGACAAGCTACACTAAGCACAGGCAAGCTACACTAAGCAGTTCAAACATACAATCATACAATACAAGCAAGAAAGGGAAAACGTAAGGCATAAGAAAGACATTATACCTCACGAGTCAAACATATAGGGATATCGCGATCGGATGTCGTCCTCACGCTCCCACGTTGACTCACCTAGAGAGTGATGACCCCAAGCAACACGGACTAATTTAATAGTCATGTTCTTGAGTATCTTCTCCCTCCGGTCCAATATAGACACGGGCCTCTCCTCATACGAAAGGTTGGTACCAACAACCAATTCCGAATGGTCTAGGATATGGCTCGGGTCAGGAATATACCATCGTAATTGGGACACATGGAATACATCATGTACCTCACTTAGCGACAGCGGAAGAGCGAGACGATAGGATACATCTCCTACTCGCTCTAGAATATCGAACGGCCCTATATACCTAGGACTAAGCTTTTCCCGTACGCCAAAGCGAATGACGCCGCGGTTAGGCGAGATCCTAAGGAATACATGGTCGCCGACAGCAAATTCTAAGGGACGCCGATGAGCATCGGCCCAATGGCGCTGGTGGTCCTGGGCAACTCGGAGGTGATCTCTGACCTTCCTAACCACTTCAATCGTCTGGAAAATTAACTCGGGTCCGAGCATCTGCCTCTCTCCGACATCGTCCCATGCTAGCGGGGATCTGTACTTCCTGCCATAGAGAGCCTCGAAGGGTGCCATCTGTATACTAGCCTGATAACTATTATTGTACGAGAATTCCACCAGGTGCAGATGATTCTCCCATGAACTACCGAAGTCAAGGGTGCAAGATCTCAACATATCTTCAAGAGTCTGGATTGTGCGCTCTGATTGACCATCCGTCTGTGGGTGATAAGCTGAGCTGAACTGAAGATGAGTCCCCAAACTCTTCTGCAAGCTGCACCAAAAGTGTGATGTGAATCTTGAATCCCTGTCCGAGGTGATGCTGACTGGCACACCGTGAAGCCTGACGATCTGCCTGAGATACATCTATGCTAGCTGCGCCGTCGACTGTCCAACTCTGAATGGGAGAAAGTGTGCCACTTTGGTAAGCCTGTCCACAATTACCCAAATAGCATCTCTGTCGGCCGGAGATCTGGACAATCCGGTCACGAAATCTATGGTTATATGTTCCCATTTTCATTCTGGGATCGGTAAGGGTTGAAGAAGTCCAGCGGGCCTCTGATGTTCAGCTTTAACCTGTTGGCAAACCAAACACCGAGAGACAAACTGGGCTATCTCCCTCTTCATGCCATTCCACCAAAAATGCTGACGAATATCACGGTACATCTTCGTATCACCCGGATGAATAGAATACTGCGAACTGTGGGCTTCTGCCATGACTTCCTGTCTGATATCTCCACTAGGTACACAAAGACGAGTACCGTGCCGAAGTGTACCGTCTTTATGGATACATAACTCTGGCCTTCTTCCTGCTTCACACTCTGCTCTGAGTCGTTGGATCTTGGAATCTGTTGACTGCGCCACCCGGATTCTTTCAACTATGCTGGACTGAACCTGTAGGCTGGCCATCAATGCCACGCTGGTTGGAAGAACCACTTCAACTCCCATCTCTGAAGATCCGCCAATAATTCTGGTTGTGCCGTCAGGAGATAAACTTCGGCTCTCCTGCTCAATACATCTGCTACAACGTTAGCCTTCCCGGGATGATACTGCAATCCACATCATAATCCACCAATAGCTCGAGCCATCTTCTCTGTCGCATATTAAGGTCCTTCTGGGTGAAAACATACTTCAGGCTCTTATGATGAGTAAAGATCTTCACTCTATCTCCGTACAAGTAGTGTCTCCATAACTTCAAAGCAAACACTACCGCCGCCAATTCCCTGTCGTGGGTCGGGTAATTCTTCTCATGATCACGAAGTTGACGTGACGCATAAGATATTACCTTCCCATGCTGCATCAAGACACCCCAATCCTCTGCCTGAAGCGTCGCAATAAACTGTGAATCCTCCGGTCCCATCTGGAAGGGTGAGAATGGGAGCCGTTATCAAACCTCGCTTCAACTTCTCAATGATTCCTGACACTCTGCTGTCCAAACAAACGGCACATCCTTGCGGGTCAACTGGTCATCGGCACTGAAATCCTTGCAAATCTGAAACGAACCGCCGGTAGTAGCCGGCCAATCCAAGGAAGCTGCAAACCTCTGCCACTGAGCTGGGTACCGGCCATGACTCGATAGCCACAATCTTCTGGGGATCCACTTCCACTCCACCTCGGGTAATGATGTGACCCAAGTATGAAATGCGATCGAGCCAGAACTCGTATTTACTGAACTTGGCGTACAACTGATGCTTCCGAAGTCTGAAGGACGACTCTGAGATGCTGCTCATGCTCTGCTTTACTCTTGCTGTAGACCAGGATATTATCTAGGAACACGATCACAAATTGGTCCAAGTAAGGCATAAAAATGCGATTCATGAGGTCCATGAATACTGCCGGCGCATTGGTCGCTCCAAAGGGCATAACAAGGAACTCCCAATGTCCATACCTCGATCCGAATGCCGTCTTCGGGATGTCCTGCTCTCTGACTCTGATCTGGTGGTATCCTGACCGCAAGTCGATCTTCGAAAACACTGAAGCCCTCTAAGTTGATCAAACAAGTCATCTATCCTCGGAAGAGGGTATCTGTTCTTGATTGTCACCGAATTCAAGGTACGATAATCAACAACATAGCCTGGACGTACCATCCTTCTTTTTCACAAGAAGCATTGGGGCTCCCCAAGGCGATCCACTCGCACGGAATCCCTTGGTCCTCAGTTCTTCAATCATCTTGTATAAAATCTCCAACTCTGAAGGCGCCATCCTGTAGACTCGCTCTGATACTGGTGCTATCCCGGGAATCAAGTCTATAGTGAACTCAATCTCCCGTTCTGGCGGCATCCCTGGAAGCTCCTCTGGAAAGACATCTGGAAACTCTTTAACTATCCGGGGCAACTGCACTACTGCTACTGCCATCCGCAATGCTGGGGAAGATGGCTCCACTGCGCCTCTGGAAAATGAAAACTCTGGCTCGCTGGGGATACTAAAGATAACTCTGCCAATATGGCAGTCTATCCTAGCATACTGGTCCTCAACCATCCATGCCTAGGACTACATCATAGTCTGCCATAGGAAACTCTATGAATCTAGCGGGGAACTCCCTACCGCTAACTACGGTCCGACACGAGGAAAACACTCGATCTACTCCCATAAGACCATTACCAGTAAGTATATTAAGCTCACTGATAATGACTCAGGCTCCAATCCTATCCGTGTCGCGAATCGTGTAGACATGAATGAATGCGATGCACAAGAATCAAACAATACCAAAGCTGGAAAGGAGTTGACGAGAATAGTACCTGCCACTACCTTACCTGGTGCAACTTCTTCTTCCATAGCCATCATCATGGCCTGACCTTGTCTCTGGCTGCTGGTCCCCTCTGCTGGAAACCTCTCTGCCTATTCTGGGTCTGAGCTTGGGCTTGTGCATACTGCTGGGGGTGTTGTTGCTGGAATGTCTGAGACTGAGGCGGCAAGGGCCTCGAAGACTGATACTGCTGCTGCTGAACTGGTGCTGGGGCCTGTCCTCTCACCGAAGAACTAGAAGGGTTGGATGCTGATGAACCACCCTATTCGGGGAAGCCCCTACCCTATGATCTGCTGCTCCACAAGCCAGACACAATCCCTGCGCCCTGTGACAGTCTGCCACCACATGCCCTGGCTTCCCGCAATAAGAACATCCCATCACGGAAGTCTGCTTCTGCTTCTGCTGGTGCGGGTACGTCAGGATCGAATGCTGAACCGACGTTACTGAGGCCGCCCGCCTCGGAGTTCCAATGGTCAATCCTCTAGCTGCCGGGGCTGGAGCTGATGATTGCTGCATCTGACCGTGGGACCGCTTCCTACCTCCGGTCCTATCCACGATCCTCTGGGAGGTATACTCATGCCTCCTAGCTGCTCTCAAGACTGCATCGAACGTCTGGTGCTCGAACTGCTCAACCGCCAACAAGATCTCCAAATGCAGTCCCTGCTGGAACCGCTGGGCCCTATCAAACTCGGTCGCCACCAAGTAGGGGCAAACCTACTGAGTCTAAAAAACTCCGATGCATAACTGTCGACTGATCTGCCTCCTTACTTCAAGTTGGTAAATCTGGTCTGCAGGTCATATCGAGCCACAGCATCGAAATACTTCGTCTGGAATCTCCCTAAACACTACCCAAGCAATGGGTGCCACGAATCCCATGGCCTGCGCCGTCCACCATTTGCGAGCTAAATCCAACAACTGCAGGCGTACCACCGCCACCTTCTCATTCTCGGGTGTCCTAGCTGCTTCCAGAATCACCTCGGTATCCTGAAGCCATGCATCCGCGGCAATCGCATCCTCGCTGCCGTCGAAGAAAGGAGGGTTCAATCGCTTGAAGCTGTTGGCCGCCTGGTTCCCTGGATGACCACCTCTAGTCAAAGCATCTTGAACTGTCTGGTGCAGGACGTCACTTCGACGATCCTGGGAAGCTATCAAGGTTCTGATGAGGCATATTAAGGTACCATCATCTGGCTCTGCGGGCTGGACGGGCCGAACTGGTGACTCTCCTCCAGTAGGTATCACTCTGGAGGCGACTCCGGAATGCTGGGCTTGATCTCCGGGTTGCTGCTGGTCCACGGGAAATGCTCCACCTCGTCGATCAGTAGGACCAGGTACAGTGCCGCTGAAGAAGACGACACAGGGAACAATAAGGAAAGGACCAAGACAGATCAACGATACAAGCATGTAATCAGGGCAAGAATTTCAGGGATTCAGAGGATACGAACAGAGATCAAGGACGAATACTGATTCTGACATCTATCAGGTAAACCCTCATATTTCTTGATTGACAAGACCTGCATGGGCCACCACTTAAACCATATCACGCCCAGAACCAGAATACTGGAGAGCGGGGGCAGACATAGCCAGACGTATATTGAAATGGAAACCACCTCGATATACGGTCACGACTGTCTAGATATGAGGGTTTACT